>CM062619.1:19117245-19654745 GCA_025617555.3 Puccinia polysora
TAGCTATTGCAGAGGAGTTTCTGGGATTAGTGGTTAGGCACATCAAGAGTTCCTCCCTATGGACTGGTTCCACTCCTGTTTGCACCAGTTTTCTTTCAAAGAACAGGAAGTCAGACTTCTCTATGGCTTCCAAGGAGGTCCTATGAGACATTTTTCACTTCAGCCAATTGTTGTTTGTGTTCCTGAATGTGAACTTGGTAAATTTAACACAAGAATTATCTAATTTACCCAAGATTTCCCTTAACTTTGGCATGTTTCTTGAAGTCACCCAAACATGTGCAACCTAGGTGATCCTAGGGAGGAGGACTTCATGGATAAGTTTCAACCTGTCCCGTTTTGATAAGACCCAATGCAAGTTTCCCAGCCTTCCCAAGACCTTGAGGGTTGATTGCCCTCTCAGAAGTAAATTACCTATGTTCTGGCGGTATGAAAGTTTGTTGTTGATGTTGACACCAAGCCATGTTACTACAGTGGAATACCTGAGGGGTAGGTCCCCAAAAGAGAAAGGGTGTGAGGGTAGAGGTGGGCATTGAGTATTTGACAAGACTATGATTTGGGCTTTTCCTCTTTCAAGAATTGATGGGTGGTAATGTCCCCAGTCAAGGGAGCATGTGGCCAGGGTAGTCATAGTGGCCAGTGCTTCATCCAAAGACTTTCCTGCTACCAGTTTTACAACATCATCTATGTATCCCATGGATTCTGCATTCTGGTTTATTGGGGTCATCAGGTTCAAAAGATTGGAATTGTACGAGGTGTATAAGATGACAGAGGGAGGGGAACCCTGAGGTAGCCCCTGATGAATTGATTTGGGCTCCAACATATAGTCATCCAGTCTCATTGTCATGCTTCTTCCCTTCAGGAAGTTGCAGATAACAGCCCATAGATAAGCCAGGAATCCTTTAGATATCAGGATTCAAATTAGTTGGTCCACATGTACTGTGGGGTAAGCAGATTGTACATCTAGGAAGAGAGAAACTATCACTTCCCTTTTTTTCCCACTGGTCCCTGACCCAGGTGTCAAGTTCTAAAATTTCATCCTTGGTGCTGACTCCTTTGAGGCCACCAAAAGTGCCTAGCTGAGGGGAGGGCCCCAGATTTAGAGGCCCATTCAATTAGACGGTGGTCTATGATCAACTCCAGGGTTTTTCTCAGTGTGTTTTTGGTAGGGCTATTGGCCTCTATGCCCCAGCCTTGGTATGATCTGGTTTATTCACTTTCTGAATTATTGCCATGACTGAAGACTTCCACAGCTTGGGGAAAAAACCCTTGGCACAGTATCTGGTTATAGAGGGGGACAAGGTTCCCCACAAGGGATCCAGCTGTCAGTCTAAGCATCTTTTTTTTTATACCATCTGGGCCTGGGGCCTTACCATCCACTGGCTTGTTGATAGCCAAGAGTACTTTTCTGGGAGTGAACTCCTCAAAGGTGCATGCCCAACATGGATTTATCTTACAAACATCCAATATGTCAGCTTCTGTTTGAATATTTGAGGTGCCCTCAAACAACATTTCCACCTGTGTTTACTTTCTGGTAGTAAGAGACCCATCCAGCCTTTTTGAGGGGCAACACCTGCCTGCCAGAGGATGGTTTGATGCTTTTTAGGGCTTGGAAGGCTAGCAAGGGGTCTGACTCTTCTAGAAAACCCTTCCAATGGTTAAACTTCATTGATTGGATTACTTGGCAGAGGTGAGTGTTCCACTCTTTGTATCACAAACAGGCCTCCTCTGTTTTTTTGCTTGGATCATCCACTGTTGGTCTTGGTTCCTAATCTTCAGGATGGGGTTGAGGACTTTAGGATTCCACCACCACTTGGATTGGGTCTCATTTACTTTGACAAATCTCCCCAGGTTGAGCTGTGTAGTTTGTAGACCTACTTTGATGAGGCCAGCTTTCTTGTCCACCTTGCCATCTGGTTGGGGGCACCCCTGCTAAGCTATCCATCAAACTGGCAACAGGCCTCAAATCAATCTAGTTCTTTCCAGAATGGCTTGGCCCAGTGGATTTGGCCCATTAGGTTCAGGGATCCTAATCATGCCTAGTGATCTGAACCAAAGTTTTCCTCTGAGACACAGATGATGTTATGGATAAGAGTAGAGGCCTTGTAATTTGACCATATCAGACCTATGGTGGTGCCTTTGCCTCTGCTTGAGTAGAAATTTGGTACATGTTTTGGTGAGGCTAGACTGAAACCTGCCTTTCTGCACAGTTGCACTAGTTTCACTGCCTCCCTGTGGAAGGAGAGATGACCCACAGGGTTCCACATGCAGTGATGCAGGTTGGTGTCCATGAATATGCATGTGGGAGTGCCCCAATGATTGTGTGAGGCCAGCCACTGAGATAGGTCCTTAAGACCCTCATTTGAATGGGGTGGGTCATACACATTCAATAATACCACCTTGTGTTTGGCTGATGTCTGGACCAGCAGGCCTAGAAGTTGTTTGGGATTAAGGGGTAATGGGGTTATGACTTCAGAGGGAATATATTTGCAGACATAGATGCAACATTTATGCCGTTCCTGCCAGCTTTGGGGGTGGTGATTGTAACTTGTGAACAAGTGCCAGCCATGATGGACTGGGGGGGAGGAGGGTGTGGGGGTTCACCCATGGCTCTTGCAGTATCAGAATGGATGCTGGGAGGGGGTGATGCAGAAGGGTCAGGGTGATTTCTTTTGATAAGTGGCAGTTAAGCTGAAGGAAGGTGTCAACTCTCTGATACCAGGAACCTTGCAGTCCTTTAGCTACAGAGAGTGATAAAAATGCTGGAATAATAATTATTATTATTATTCCAATGATAAACACTTAGAAGCTCAAATAAATGATATAATAAGAGCAGTTTCAAGGTTTAATTGGTTTGGTAATAAATGGTTTTCAATATAATATAAAAGAGGGGCCACAGTATTATACTACTGGGGATCTTTACAGACTAGCAACCTCTCTTCAAGGGGCCTCCTTAGGAAGTTTAAGAACCTTGGAATAAAGATGGGTGCCTTAGAAAGGACTTATTCCACTAATGGTCGGGCTTAACAGCACAAATGGCCAAGACAGGAAGGGTAACACTCACTCTGAGCACTTTACCACAAGAATCCTGGAATAATTGGAAGGGTTTCAGAGCAGATTGGGTAGATTGCTTGACTAGACTTCAATGGTTGATTGGTTAATAAGGGTAAATAATACTACTACAGACTAAGTCATAAATCACTTGCTTATCTTCATATAAGCACTTGATCAACAATGAAACAGTGTCTTATTGATAATAAATAATTCCTTGTAACTGATTAACTGATTGGATCCAAAGAGGTCTGTATAAATACCTTTTTGGGGTGATTTTGATCTTCTCAGGGCACGTAGAGAGGGTTCTGCTGGTGGGCTGAGGCTGGAAAGCCAGTCAGGGCAAGATTAGCACGTCCACTTGGTGCTGTAAATTAGCTGTCCTTATATCTGCTGGATTTATGTACTATTTTAGCCACAGAATCTGTTAATCTGTTATGGCGTAAATTTGATTATTCTGTACTCATCCTTCATTTGTACTACTGATATTGCTTTAAAGCGGGCAGATGTGAATGTTTCCTGATTTTCCATCATCTGCTGATCATGTAGATAATTTTTAATAATTTTTATGAACACTCCTTGTAGTGTTTTGTGGTCTTCAAAGATCAGGGTCAGTGATTTACATGGTAATCCTTGATCTTTGATTTATTATTAAAAAATGTTTTAAACTTAATTTTCATTAATTTTATTTAAGTTTTGATCTTTTTAGATCATTAGTAATGCATATGTCAGTTTGTTACATATACTAGGCAACTCTAACTAGGTTGTAGCTCTTCTGAGCGGTACCTGGTTTTCAGATTAGTCACAACGGATCCAGACGCAGGGATCAGTTATTACAGATGCGCGCGGGGTAGGATCTGCTGCGTGCATGGCAGAATCAGCTGCGGGAGGGTCTCTAGTACGCAGGAATCTGCTACTGCAAGTACGTAGGGATATGTAATGATGCGGGGCTGCGGGCGGGAATTGTGACATAGCACATTTCCCCGTGTAACTCCTAAAATATACACAACACCTCAATTCTGAGTGAATTTTGGGTGTAAACCCTATACGTGAGGATACGTGTGAAATATTAGAATGGCCAAAAAGTGCCATACTGGTGTTGTAATTTTTAGTACTTTTCTTTTTTAATTATTTTAAAAATGTAAGGACTTGGAATTCAAGGGTGGGGTCAGTGAGTGACCCTACCTAATTTTGGGTGAGGAATCAATTTCTGTAATAATATTTATGGATCTCTCACTCCTTATTTTGTTAATTGAGATATTCTTATTTTTCATATTTTTGTGTTGCTATTGACAGGTTGCTCTGTACATAGTAGCAAGCTGACAGAAGGGGATTGTATCAATGGTGGACATCAAGCCTTGGATGTTGACAGGATCCTGTCCATGTCAGGCAAGAGAAAAGGGTACATCAGTATTTGCTTGTTCTCCATCAACCATTTTTGGTGCACTTTGTTTTTGGTATGAAAGACTACATCACCCAAGTTCATGACGTGAGTGCCCGTCGGCGTGAGTGAAGTCGGGCCTGGGGGTAGGAGGTAGGGAGTTGTGCAAGCCATGGTTTGGAAGGGGGGGGGTCTGGTTGGCAAAGTGAAAGAAGTGTTTCAATCCTGTCAGCCATGGCACTCATACGCTTGTCCTGTTGTTTGTTGGCCTTGGTGTGGTCCTCTTCTGCTCGGACTGAGATGCAGATCAAGTCAACCATGGTCTTGCTCATTGTTATAGTGCCATCCGAGTTATAGTTTGACAAATCCTCAATTGGTTGTGTCATCCATTACACCAGTTCACTAGTCCCATTGGTCATTGGCATACCCGTACCCATACCCATACCCGTACCCATTCCCAATCCCATACTCATCCCCATCCCCATACCCAATCCCACTCCCAATCCCATCCCCATCCCCATACCCAATCCCATCCCCATCCCCATCCCCAATCCCATACCCATACCCAATCCCAATCCCCAATCCCAATCCCATCCCCATCCCCAATCCCATACCCATCCCCAATCCCATACCCAATCCCTATCCCCATACCCATCCCCAATCCCATCCCCATACCCAATCCCAATCCCAATCCCATCCCCATCCCCATACCCAATCTCACCCCTATCCCCATACCCATCCCCAATCTGTCTATCCACTCCCTCACCCAATAGTCATCCGATCCGATCCGATCCGATTCCCCGACTGTCACAGTGTCACTGTCTCACTGTAACTGGCCGATCGAGCATGGCTTAGTCTCTCCCACCACCCGGTGGTGACACCCACCCACTTGGATATCACCACCACCCTGCACAGTCCCACTCCATCATCTCCCCATCGATATCCCCATCGACTGACCTCTCAAAAACCTTGGTTGGGTCTCCTCAATCTCAATCGATTCCTACTAACCCATCCACACTTCAGACCATCCTCAAACCCCCCATCCATCCCACCTCACCCTCCCTGACGACGACAAACAACAACACCCACAACGACCAGAAGGGAGGAGGAGGATGAAGACCATCACTCAGCTCTCCACCCAACCATCATCCTCTTCCTCCTCCTACCTAATCCCCTCACCCACCACCTCCACCTCCATCACCTCATCCTCATCCAACTCCCCCGATCGCTCAGCCTGCAAGACTCGATCGTTTAGATTCAACCCTTCCCAACTACCCCTAACCCCCAGGAGCAAACTACCATCGAGACCCAACCTCAGACTCGAATCATCCTCATCTCAACCTGATTCGATCCCTCCGTCGACCCTAGAATCATCCAACTCCACCCTACCCACATCCCCTCCTCTCGATCCGAACCTCAGACTAACCCCCAACCAGTCTTCCATCCCCCTCAAACCTCTCTGGTGTTTATCCTCAAAACTCTCCTCCTCACCCTCAACCAACTCCCCTCCCCTCCTTCGTCCATCCCTACCTCATTCACTCCCCTCACCCTCCTCACTCCCTCTTCCATCCTCCCATCGATCGATCGTCAAGAAACTCTCGACCCTCACCCTCAAATCCAAACGGCCCACCGAATCAACCACCATGCCCCCCCCCAACCCCCAAGCTAGAAAGACCAAATCATTCCTCCATCATCCTCCACCATCTACTCACATCATCCTCAACGATCGGCCGATCTCCCCGAAACTCAAAAAACTCGGCCTCCACAGATCCTTAACCAAATCATGTGCGTCCGTCCCTCTCCCCATCCTTCACACTCGAAAGCTAGATCAGGACTCCAATAGTTCACACCAGGATTCAACCCCTCAAGCTCGATCATCCCTCGAGCGTGTAGGAGGATCATCAGCTCTGAGCCAAAACTGCCTCCCCATTCTTGTCTCTCCCATACATCTCATGTCGTACGGGAGTCGAGGCGTTCGGATGACAAGCGAGAAAGTCAAAACGATCTCCCCCAACATCCACATGTTCCTTGGCGTCGAGAATCGACCGAGCTCAACTTGTTTCCGTCACTCCATCCTACCTTCGCCCCCATCATCATAACCTTGGCATCGATCCTGGTGTGAACTGTCCCGAATTCTGATGACGCATACATACATTACATATCGGCAACTTTTTTTTTTTTTTAAAAAAAAAAAAAAAAAAAAAAACCCGTCCACTAGCACCATCTTCCTCCAACTTTCAACTGATTGCTTGCTCATGTTTTTTTTTTTTTTTTTTTTTTTTTTTTTTTCTTCTCTCTCGTCATCTTGCATAACCTCAGCTCGACCGTCAAAGCACCATCCTCCCAACCATCCACCCCTCCCTACGTCTCGTCTACCTTTCAATCATCCATCTTCATCCACTCTACCATCCCCATCCGATTCATTCATCTCTCAACCTCTAATAGCCCCTCATCGATCATCCCCCATCCCTGGCTTCAATCCTTCCAACTCAACCTCAACCGTTCAATCATCCCAAATCTCCCCTCGTTCTCGCTCCCTATCAACCTCATCGATCTCCGCCCCCACCACGACCTCTAACTTTCTCAGATCAACACTCATCAAGCATTCGGATACCATCCCACTCTGTCTTCCTAAACCCCCTGAAAATCATCTAGCTCCTCATTCTCCCGATTCCTCCCTATCCTCCATCACTGACTTCTTCGCCGGTCCAAGAACTTCCTTACGATTCGATCCATCGACCGGTAAACTCCTCTCGACCGCTCATGATGTAAGGGATATGGATGCTCTCATAGGTACACTAGAGGTTCCCTCCGGATTGCGTAACATGCACAAAGAAACTCGCGAACGCTCTCATCCTACTCCCAAGCTCGATCCTCATCATTCCTCATCCCCTCCACTGATCACGTCCCAATCCGACCCTCGCTGCGATTCGTCTTCGATCCTACCGGCTAGTACTACGACCGAAAGATCACTCAGGTCTAATTCCTCTCATTCCATCCATCCTCAGTCTCAAACTCTTATCGATCCCGATCCTCGAGCTCCTCCTCCTATCGAGCGACCGATCCTATGGAAGAAATTTTTCACCTCTGACTCGACCTGCCTCGAATCTTCCAACGATCTTCATTCTCATCCCTCCTCATCATCTTCCCTCTGGCCCCCTCATTCCATCCACTCCTCGGTGACTCAGACCCCTCACCATCATCATCCTCTCCCTCCTCCTCATCCTCCTCCTCCTCCTCCTCCTCCTCCTCCTCCTCCTTCTCCTCCTCCTCCTTCAGTTCCTTCCTCAACCTTACCGCTCATCCCAAGTATCACAAGTATTGATGATGAGTGTTTGTCGAAAAACAAGAGTGATAACAAGGCCTTCTATCCCTACTTCAGCTCTTCCCCCTTATCCATTCCCACCTCAGTAGTCCCCCCACCCAACCCTGGGATCTCATCCGGTGGTAGCCCTTCGAAGATTGAGACCATCGATCAAATCCTTCGAAGACGCGTCGATCTTACGGAACCGTCGATAAGCCATTTATCACCCGAGGTGAAGATCGATTCGATCGACGATATCGTCGAAAAGTATAATCCGATCCTCAAACGTTCCAATCGTCACGAGTTTGATGCCGAGAGGGTCGAATCGAAACTAAACTCAAAACTAAGTCCCAACGGTCCCTTCACCAAGTCCAACGTCAATCATCCTTCAAGATCTCGATCTCGAACCGTATCCGATCATTCCGATGACTCACATTCATCGATTAACTCCCTGACCCGAGAAGCGCTTCGGTTACAACCTCTCATCGGCGACAAGATTCAACGATCGCCCTCCTCATCCCCTCATCTTTCGACTGCTGACTCGCCATCTCGAGCCATCCTCCCTGCCTCCCGAAGCCTCGAGGAGTCGATCAAGGTCGATGGATCCCAACGTTCCTCCCTCAAACCTTCTCCTTCCGATACCCATGCTCGCCATAGCCTAACCCAATCGACCGAGGTCGAAGACGAGATTGCGGTCTACTTGCGTTCCACCAAACTGACGACACTCATCAGATTGGAGCATCAACAGAGTCCGATGACCGTCTCCCTGGCTGACGTAGGCTCATCGACCGGTCGTCCGGTCTTTGTCTACCTTGGATTAGGATGCGTTCGATACTTGGTTGGATTGTACGACGAACTGGCCGAAGCACTTGGGCTAAGGTTGATCTGTATCGATCGCTGGGGTTTAGGTAAAACGACGGAGGTACCGGATGAACAGCGTGGGTTCTTAGAATGGGCCGATGTCGTCGAAGAGGTTGCCGATCAACTCGGGATTTCTAAATTTTCGATCCTGGCGCATTCAGCCGGGGCACCCTACGCGTTAGCAGCCAGTTTGCGATTGGGTGACCGAGTTCATGGATCGATTCATCTACTAGCACCTTGGGTTAGTATGACTGCCGAAGGTGGTATTAACGCTGGTGCTTACCGATGGCTCAAGTACATACCCAATTCGATGATCAAGACCGTCCAAGCTGCGGAGTGGAAGATGACCGGTTGGAGGTTGGGTAAACCACCGAGTTTGAATCATCCACCGGTCGGGTTCGACGCCAGAGCCTCAACGGCGATCTCCAAGAATGGATTCGATAAAGAGTCGTCTGACGATGAGTTGATGAAACGTTGCTCGGAGGAGGAAGAGCAGGAGGTTAGATTGAGCCTTCAGGTTGATAGGAGGGGGGACGAACCCAAGGAAGATCCTCGACGAGCTGATGATCTGACCTTGAGTCGAATGAGCATCGATTCGGAGGTGATCGCACAATGGGATCGACTATCGAGTGAAGATGGAAGTCGACTCCACAATCCTTTCTTAGCACCTTTACCGATCGATCCTTCCACTCATGACCCTCGTCGTCATCACAATCACTATCACAAGTCAACCGTAGGACCCTCTAAGAAGAAGACCTCCGTGCCTCCTCGAGCATCCAACCGGAATTCGGATTGTTCCTCGATCTGGTCAAGAGTCGATCATCATCATCATCATCATCTTCCCCACGAGCTTAGGTCTCCTCGCACTACTTCCTCGGTTGCTAGGGATAGGGATAGGGATGCTAACCATACCATCCCACCCGTCCCTCACCTGGGTTCGGTCATTAGTCCTCCCTCTCCAATCGGTAGTGGTGAAAGCGTTGAGGACTCATTGACCAGTCATCGCAAGGATGGGAACCTATCGGTCAATAACAAACGAATGGTTGGCCCTCCTCCTCTTCTCCATTTTTTTTTTTTTTTTTTTTTTTTTTTTTTTTTTTTTTTTTGAACCTTTTGATTCTCAAGACGTGCCCCACAATCGGTCTAATGATGTGCTCTTCCTCTGGCTATACGTCCGTCGTCATATATCCACCACCAGTCTCAGAAGTTCAAATCTGACAGGTCGACGAAGATGAGCAACAGTAGCTTTGAGATAGATCGTCGGACCTTTAAGTCGGGATGCTCGACTAGTGGGAGCTCTCAGTCTGCCCTTCGAGCGAGTCAAGGTAGTAACCGGCCGCAGAGCTCGGGGAAGAACGAGAATCAGCCGTTGGGAGGAGGTGATCGAATGACGGGTAAGATGAATCATGGGGGTAGTAGTCGGCAGACGACGGATGAGACGTTTAGGAGATCGCTAGGGATTAGTCTCTTGAGAGCCTCGTACTCAGAATCCTTACGAGGGGGTACGTCGGACTTGATCACGATTCTGGAGAAGAATTCGAAACCGTGGGGATTTAGTTACTCGGAGATCGATAAACCGGTCAAGATCTGGCACGGCGATAAGGACGAGCGGTTGAGTTTTAAAGGATCGCAGTGGTTCTTAGATTCGATCTCGAAACCTAACGTCAAGAATCGATCCGATCTTTTCCTCGTCAAGAACGGTTCTCATTCCCTCATGACGAACGTCAACGTGCTCTATCAAGTCTTCGAATCGATCTCCGATGAATGGATCTCAACTTGAATCTCCTTCCTTGCTCCTCCCTCCCACCCTCCCTCTTTCTGTTTTGCCCGTCTCTCTTTTCTTGAAGAAACTAGGTGGTTCGTTTTCTTCGTCTGGTTGACGCGAACTCGGGGACGATGTTTGTTGGTCTTGCTTGTTTTGTCTTTTCGGGCGGTTTGCATTCCTCCTTTTGACTCTTCGTGCTCTTCGATCCTTCCCCCCCACCCCCTTTTTTTCATTCATTCATCTTAATTTTCTAAATTGCCATCCTTCGTTCGTTCGTTCGTTCGTCCGTGTTGTCATTAACTCCCAGCAGCATTTTTATTCCAGTTTTTTTAATCTTTTGTTTTGCTTTCAGTAACCAAAAAAAAAAAAAAAAAAAAAAAAGCTACACTTCTTTAATTTATCGTGTCAACACCTATCCTTCTACAATATATCCGTACATAAAGTATCTTTCAGATCTAATCTATTCAAGAGTCACTTGATATTTGTTCAAATTTTCGATCAAAATTAATAGTTCAAGTATGTCTAAATCATCGCGATCACTATCTTTCCTGAAGTGTGTGATTTTTTTTTTTTTTTTTTTTTTTTTGGTTAATCGATCATGAATTTTATTCTATTCTTCTCAAGGTTTGGTTAGTTGGTTAAGAGAGTCCTCCTGTGGGTTTTTAATATCATACCTACCGTAAGGTTCATCCCATCTTCCCCCCCTCTTCTCTCCATCCGGGTGTACATACTTCGAGCCGGGATAGGGCCCTTCGAGTCCTCTCGAAACCTTGACAAACGTGGTGATGGGCCGATAGTCTTAGTCGAGTTGGGTGTAGTGAAACTGCGGATGTTGAGGGCGGTGGAAGATAGATAAGAGTAGAAGGGCCGTTAGAGTTTTTTTTTTTTTCTTGGATCATTCGGGCCTCGAGTTTTCTTCGATGGGTGGGATTTTAAAGATGGAAGATGATTAGTCAGGAAGGATGAAGGAGTGAGAGTAGAGTGAGGTTGAGAAGTTTGAGGAGAGACGATAAGGAGAGAACGAGGATGTGATCGATCGATCGGACGCTGAAAACGTCGATTGACTTGACTTGACTTGACTCGATCTTGGTCACCCACCACCACCACCACCACCAGTAGTAGTAGTCGTACGGAATCCATGAGCAAGGTCTTACTGCACCCAAGGTACAACTCGTACGTACGTGTATGTACGTACGAGCGCTAATTCTGATGGATCGTTTTTTTTTTTTTTAAAAAAAAAAAAAAAAAGACTTGCTTAAAACAAACATCTTCATACACTAAAACTGGTGATAAGTATCACTTGAATAGGGTTTATCAGAAACCTACCATGTTAATGGTAGGTTTCTCAAATACACATACCCTCTAACTGGTGTATTTTTTTTTAAAAACCAAATCAACCATTGATGGATCCATCTTGATCCATTACCATGAAGAGCACCCAAACACAAGGACCTCCATCCTCATCCAAATCCATCTACATTCTCCCATCCTCTTCACTCCTGGTAATCCTGGCTCTTATCATCAGCTCAGATCATCAACCTTACTCACCAAAACCACCCTACTCTTGATCCCCTCAATCCACTCATCCTCATCACCCACCCCAGTTTGAATGAATCTTTTGACCTTGAATTCAACAGTGACTTCTTGGTCTTAACCACTTCAAGACCTTCTCGATCAGGTTATCTTCACCAACCCTAAATGCCATTCCTTCCATCCTATCCCTCTCTACCAACAATCTTGACTCCATACTAAATTTCATTCTCAACCTACCCACCTCAGTCCTCATCATTTCTCATCTCATGGGTGGTCTTCTTGCTTTAAAATCAATCACAACCCTCATCCATGGTGATCTCCCCCCCCCCCCCCTACCCCTACCCCTACCCCTACCCCTGTCTCTCTGTGATTGATGTAATTATTTGTGTTTGAGGTAATTGATGAAAGCAGGTTCTAAGAGGACTTGCCCATGTTGGATTCATAGACTGAGATTAGTTTGGAGGTTGGTTGACCTTTTGAAGCCAGATTTTCAATCCTTCTGGCTGATCAGAACGGTACAGTCCCTGGGGATTTGATAGGCTGGAAAGGTTTGATGGCTAGATGAGGGGGTTGGAATTTGATTGAGCTCTGGGATCTTGAGCTCTGCAAGATCTCTGATTGGTTTGCCTCTCTCTAGGGGGGGAACCTGTTGAGCAAAGACCTCACCCTGAGTTCCATGCAGAACGATTGGAGGGGTTTGATTACTGCTCAGGGTGGAGGATCCAAAGAATGAGGATGGCTAAGCATGGGTGGGTGTATGGACCCAGAGGATCAAAGGATCCCCCACTCTGGTCCCAGTCACAGAAATAGGCTCAGAGGAAGAGACCTCCATCAGACTCAATGGTCTGTCACAACCAAAGACTCAATCATCACTGGTCTGGTCAAGAAGGGGAGATGAGGTGGGTAGAGAGGTGATTGATTGATGGATTGGTTTTTTTTTTTTTTTTTTTTTTTTTTTTTTTTTTTTGTTCCAAAAAAAAAAAAAAAAACAATAAATAATTATAATAATCATAAATTTCAAAAGGAGTAATAGAACAGAGGTCAAGAATATGGGGTAGGTCATAGATGACCCCCCTCATTCCCTTTGAAAAAAATAAATAAATAAATAAATAAGGGATGAGGGAGGAATTCAAAGGTTGGGGCATTGGAGGATCTGATTGTGATGCCTAGAGATGAGACGATGGAACAACTGATCTTCTACCTTGTGACCAAGGTTGATTTTTGTTCTTGATTGGCTTGATTGATCATGAGGGCCAAAGTCTTACAGGGCTATGTAGTTTGTTGGGGATCACCAGGTGATAGCCATACCGTTCAAGACAGCAGGCCTATGAACGCTGTGGAATTCAGAAGATGAATTCTCCTTTAATGGTTCCCAAGTTTGGAATTTATTGATCCCTTGTGTCTTTAAACCCTGAGTGTGACTGTTCACCCTTTGACTGAGATAAAGAGAGATGAGAGTAAAGATCATTCCAAAAACCTATGATGATCCAATGATATGATCCCCCCCTCCTACATCCAGGTTGAGGGTGCGGTTTAAGTAGCCTTCCCCTCAAACCAAACCTAGGTACAACCGCAAGCAAACAAGAATAATGAAATACAACCCCTAAGTATAGAACCCTAGCCCAAATCTATCCTTCCAACCCCATCCCATTATCCATATCCCATCTGTATTTCCCATCTGCCATTACTTCCACCCAGTTTGTCCTTCTCATGATGCGGCCCTTGCGCCGCTCCCAACTTGGAGCCCCCCCGGGCATGTTGGCATCCACCTGATGTGCCATTCCAGATATCCAAGGTATAACCGTGCGTCTTGCAACACACAATCTGTGTGGGATCCGTTCAATTGGATCCATACCACCCCATGTCTCTGGATGCTGAGCTTGATCTGACTGCTTCTGAGACCACAGCGTGGCTTTCTGCAGCAAAGCCTCACCCATTGCTGAGTGTCTGCCACTTCTGAGCCCTCAGCCCGCAGCCCGTTCCAGCTCATGTCCATAAAAGACCACCACACTGTTCAAAGAAATCAGGCCTGTGAACACTCAAGCCCCATCAATTCATAAGTCCACTCAGGGCTTTCAATCCTACAGAGCCAGTCCAAAAAAAAAAAAAAAAAAAAAAAAAAACTCACCCCCCCCTTCCCTGGCTCCAGGAGGATCAGAACTTGATTGGGGGATCAAATAGTAAGTTGGATGTCTAGGAATTTTAAATCCATCAATCTCTCCCCAAATTTCCTGAAAGGATAACCAAACAATCCACAGTTTTTCCTTTTACTGCCTTATTGGTGGTGATTGAAGTAGTGAACTCCATAGATTCAATCAAAGAATGAGTGTGATTACACTGATGTCTAAATTAAAGAAGTTATGACTTGATGGAAACCCTGATGGCATTGAACTCTGAGAGATGATCAGGAGAAGAAAGAAGGGAAGAAAACACTTTGATTAGGATGAGTAGAAGCATTCTATTGTGTCTGTTGCCTAGTTCTTCCTCTCCCTTGGCCCCTTCAATGTGATGGAAATGATGTTCTAGTTTCTTATCTTTCTTGATGGATGTGCCTCTTCTCTTCCATCAAGAACTTTCTCATCCGGTCTGAGTCTTCTATCTGTGAGCATCAGCATCTTTACTTGGATGGCCCTTGGTAGCCTTTCCTTAATCTGTGATCATCCAAGGTTTTATTGACAATTTGTCTGATTAATCCTTATGGCTCACATCTGTTGACTTGTTTTATTTTCAAATCACTCCACAGTCTGTGATCACCACTAAATTTTCTCTCTATCTGGTCATCTCATCTCAACAGATCATCAATCCTAAAGCCAACCCCAAGTTTGATCAAAGCACCAGTGGAAAAGATGAAGGTCTGAGAGAGTAAGAGGTTTGGGCTGGTACTGATACTTGAAGCTTCTAGGGAAAGTGATGAGCCACACAGAAGGAGGAGTAAGATGGTATGAATTGGTTGTCAAAGTTTTTATGGTTTGAGGTAGGGCTTTGATCTGTTGGATCAACTTCAAGATCATCGATTGACCTCTTTGACTCATCCTGAGTTGACCAAGAATCTGATTGAATGGATGAGTTTGATCAAAGATCATCAGAGGGAACAGAGGAGGAGTTGGAAGTTGATTAAATTCAGATTGTTGGATTTGGAACAAATCAAGTGTGATGGTCTTGATCAAAACTTTTGAAGGTTCTCTTCCATCCATTCAATAAAACAGGCACCAGATGATGATGAATTTGAAGGTTTACTAATCAGTTAGTGATAAATAGAGAACAAAGAGGGAAGATTAGAATCAAATGAAAATTTGTGACTTGAGCCTGGGTAGGATTCTTTGATGGCTGGATCGGATGTTGGGAATGGAGATGGTGGAGAAACAGAGTGGTGGGATGTGGTGCCCTTTTGGATTCTTGAATTTAAAAATACTACATTAGAAGAAGAAGAAGAAGAAGAAAAAAAAAAAAAAAAAACCCCCACTCGTTTTTGGGTTAACTCTGAAACCCCCTCCCACTTTTTTTTGGAAATAAGTGAGATTTTCTCATCCTTCAATCACAGGTTTGAAGACCCCCACTAAAAAAAAAAAAAAAAAAAAAAAAAAAAAGCATGAAGGGTTTTATAACTCTGATACACTCTAATGGATCAATCTATAAATATAAAAAGATTTTTTTTTTTTTCAAGGGTTGGAAAATACCAATTTCAGCCTGCTTGAGAAAGCTCCCTTCATAACCAATTGACTAGCCGGTCTCACTCTTGGAAATCTTAGGGTGCCCTGCTGGTAACTCCAAAGCAGTTTTGGTTGGCCATCCCCCGCAGGTACATACACTCTGCATGGGTCAATGTTGGTTGGCCCTACCCCACCTGCAGGTATGTATGTACATACATGCACTCTTCATGGGTAAATTTTGGTTTGGGATTCCATACAACTACTCCATATAAAAGAAACTGTATGTATTTACAACACAAAACTGTGCTATGTCAGAGATAAGATACCACCACCATGGTACATGTAAGAGAGAGGTGGCATAAAACATGTACCAGAGAACATTGCCTTCTGATGAAGTGTAAAAGAATGCTTGGTTGAAACTTTTTAATCCTTTTTTAAATTTGACCTCTAACATATATAACCTCTGCTTTTGAGCTTTTAAATACTCCCCCCTCAACTCAGAGAGCAACACTTTTAACTTCTCATTCCTATTTTCACATTCAAAAAAGACATGAGTTGATTCCCAAGTTCATCACACACAAGGAGATCCTCAATCTCATCCTTTGTGATTCCAAATTCACCCAATCATTTTTGATTTATGATCAAACTACAAATCACCATCAGAATAGAAGAGATGATTCCTCACTACACCATCACAGTTCAACAAACTCTCATTAACCAGCTCCCCTCTCACATCTCAACAGACCTCATCATTCTCATACACACCCAGTCCCTGGCCATTAAAATCAATCCCATAACATTTACAACCTCTCACATCAGTCCTATTATGATCAAACTAAAAATCATCATCAACATAGAAGAAACTCCTCCTCCTCACACAGTCACAAAATCAATCCCATAACATTTAAAACCTCTCAGATCATTCCTATTATGATCCAACTAAAAATCAACATCAACATAGAAGAAAAAACTCCTCCTCACACAGTCACAGGTCAACAAACTCCCATTACCTGGCTCCCCTCCCACATCTCAACATACCTCATCAATCTCATACACGCCCAGGACCTGGCCATAGCAATCAATCCTATAACCTTTAAAACCTCCCACATCTTTCACTCCATCAAAAACGATTCCACTGATTCTCAAATTTACAACATTCCCATGTCTGTTGAATCTCATCAAGAATCCTTTCACAGAAATCATGTTGCAAATATTAACCATGAGAATGAACATTTTTCCAATATTCCTATTTCTGTTGGAACAAAATCACATGTGGTGGGTGCAATCAAATCATGGATATTGTTCCAATATTCCTATCTCTGTTGAGACTCATCCCCAATTTTTTCACTCAAATGATGGCTATGGTCCCAATTTTCTTTTATTTCTGTTGAAACTAATCCCCAAAATCTGTACAACAACACTAATTCTGTTTAAAATCATCCTCAACATCTGCACAACAACACTACTCCTGTTGAAAATCATCCCCAAAATCTTCAAAACAACACTATTTCTGTTGAAACTCATCCCCAATACTTTCACAACAATGATATCAATGATTTCTTTTTAATCATTGGAAATAAATCAACATACAAATGATGAACACATCCAACAAATGAACCATTAGAATTATTATGGTTCCACAAAATCTGCTGATCTGGAGCTTGAAAGAAATTTGGCAGACCAACCTCAAGAGACCATTTTTCAAGGAGATATGATGGAGTTCACCACCTTGGGAAAAAATCCTACCATTTTTGAAATGGAAGATGAGGAGACCATTCCACAACAAAACATTGTACATCCTTTTGTCTGGGGGTGACATGAACCCCAATAATTCCAAACTTCCATTCTAAGTCCAACAAGACTCTAAAGAAATTTCCAAGCAATCCTTTTCCAAAATGAGATAAGCTCCCTATGCTGTAGCAATGGAAAGGTGGTGGTAACACAGAAAAGACCATCACATGATTTTCTTCATATGTTCAAGATTGATACTTGGGATCATCATTCCCATGAGCATCAACTGCTCTCCAATCTCAGGCTGATAAAATCCAATTTTGCCTTCAAATCAATTGGTCTTAACCAAAATACTTGAAATGCCCTCAATCACCAGAAAAGTGGCATATACACTTTTAGGGTGAATGGAACTATTCACCAGACCGTTGTTAGTCTTAATCCCATTGTTAGAAATCACCCATCATTCCTTTGATTGTATAGATATGAAAGGGAATATGAATTGAAAAATTGGCACAGATTGGGCTCACATGTGGCACAGGATTTATTTCTTATGATTCAAGATACTTTAAACCAAAACAATGGTTTGATAAATATGTTTCAAAGAGTTTCTCCTGAGTTTGGTACCAATTGATCCATCAGGATTGCTGATCCATCTTCTCAAAATATGGATCAAAGAGTTTTAAACCTACCAACAGGAGAACAAATGGCTTTAATATGGATAGAAGGTATGTTATTTCCTATTTTTTTTTTGGGGGGGGGGTTTCAGATCATCAAAGTGAAAATCTTCTAATGGATTTGAATTGCAAAAATTTAATGATCCTTCTCAATTGACCCATAGAGATGTTTTGATCAGGCACTCAGATGGCTCCCTCAGCAGAATTAGTGAACTGAGCAAATTGTATGAACCCCTGCACTATGTTCTTTTTCATCCTCATGGTGAATATGGTTGGTTTCCAGAATTGAAGTATGAAATAGGAGAGAATAGGTTCACTGCCATGAATTATTATTCAAATCATCTGGCATTCTTTAATTCTGATCATTCCCTTTTGCAATGAGGTGGCTGGCTGTTCCAACAATATTTTGTTGACCAATACCTAAAAATTGAGACAGAAAGATTATCCTATATTCAACATCATCAAAATAATCTAAGGGTTGAACAGTTCTATGGTGTTGTGGATGCACTAAACCATGGGGTTGGGTTGGTTCAGGGATCAGGTAATTTGGTTTCTCTGCAATTTTTTTTTGTGAGATTTATGACTATATTCTACCAATACTTATGCATAACTTGATGTTTTGTTATTCTTAGGTTGTTGTTTTAAACTTCCTCAATCATTTATAGGTGGTCCAAGGGAAATGAAGACTTAACATAAAGATGCTATGGCTATGGTTCAGAATATGGGAAAGCCTGATCTTTTAATAGCAGTCACATGTAACCCAGCATGGCCAGAAATTCTAAATAATCTTTTGCCAGGTCAAACAGCACAGGATAGGCCAGATATTTTAACATGTGTTTTCAACTCAAAATTGAAAATGATCTGTGATGAAATATTCAAGGATGGAATCTTTGGAACCACAATGGGATGCACTCATGTCATAGAATTCCAGAAGAGAGGCCTTCCACATGCTCACATCTTGGTGATCCTGCATCATGACCACAAGCACAGAAAATTGGAACATGTTGACATGACTTTTTTTTACAGAGATTCCTAATCAAAGAACTCAGACTCATCTTTTTCAACAAGTAAAGAGACACATGATACATGGAACATGTGGTATTTTGAACCTTGAATCACCTTGCATGGATAATGTTACATGCAGGAAGAGATACCCCAAAGCCTTCTTCCCAGAAACCAGCATGGGTAAAAATTCCTATCCTGTCTAACAAAGAGGCCAAGATGGAGTTACAATATATCTCTCCCACAACCAAAAAAGGTCTCTCATTGATCATTCCTAGGTTTTCCCTTAAAATACATATCTCTTGGAAAAGTATCAATGTCATATCAATGTAGAAGTATTTGAAGGTATCTCAGCTGTCAAATATCTGTAAAACTATGTCTATAAGGGCCACAACCCTTTTAATGTGGAGGTTGGTCAAAAATTGGATGAAATAAATTGTTTTAGAGATTAAAGATGGGTTGCTGTACCTGAGGCATGCTGGAGGATTTTTTCCTTTAAAATGTCTGCTATCTCACATGCTGTTATACGTCTGAACATTCACCTTCCTGACCAAAAAGATGTTTTTTTTTTTTGAACCTGATGAAGCCCTGGATGAATTGGTTCAAAGATCAAACCATTCTAAAACTATTCTGACAGAATATTTCAAAAGAAATTCAATTGAACCTTTGGAAAAGACCATCAAATATTCTGATTTTTGAAAAAGTTTCATATGGAATCCCCAGAGAAAATAATGGAGGCCAAGAAAGAGAATTTTTCAAATCAGAAGGATTTATACTGTTTATCCTGCTTGCGCTGAGAGGTGGTATCTCAGATTGTTGTTGAATAATTGTGTTGGTGGTACCTCTTTCAATCACCTCAAGCAGGTAAATGGAATCTCTTACACAACTTTCAGAGAGGCTGCCTTGGCAAAGGGTCTACTTGAGGATGATCATCATTTGGAAGCAACAATGGAAGAAGCTGCAGAATCTCTTGGAACTGCTGAGATAAGGAGGTTTTTTGGAATACTTTTAGCACTTTGTCAGCCTCCAAACCCACAAAAAATATGGAATTTTTCTTTTAATTTGATGGCTGATGATTTAATTTGTTCTGGAATCACAGATCAAAGAGTTCTCACCAATGAAATATTGAAATCCATAAACCCTATTGTATTTCAAAATTGTGGAACAAGTGTTGGAGAAGCTTTTCCTGAGCTTCCAAGAATCAATCAATCAGTGGAGGAACCAAGGAAAAACAGGAACTGGATCCTTGAGGAAGAACAAGATTCTTTAATAAATAAATCAGACTTGGAAAACATTTCTCTTCTGAATCATAGACAGAAGAAAGTATTTGATCAGATAATTCATGCATACAATTCCTCTCAACCCTCTTACTTCTTTATTGATGGAACTGGTGGATTTTGAAAAACCTTCCTATATAAATGCTTGCTGGCCTCTATAATATCATCTGGAAGAATAGCTATGGCATGTGCTGGTAGTGGAATAGCTGCAATGAATTTACCAAATGGAAGAACAGCTCATCTCACCTTTTGAATCCCCTTGAGGTTAAATCACTCCTCTGTATCAAGAGTATCAAAGAACTCTCAAAAGGGTGAAGCTCTCAAAAAGGATTCTTTGATAATCTGGGATGAAGCATATGCGTATATATATATATATATATATATACTTTGGGAAAATCTTACCTGTGGTTCAAAAATTTACCCATCCACAAATTGTTGATGAAATTTTGGTAAATTCTTCTTGATGGAGAAATTTCCAGGTTTTGCACCTTACTTCAAATATGTTCACTGCAGGGGATCCTGATTACCAGAATTTCTTACTCAATGTTGGAGATGGTTTGAATACTATACAGGTTTCAAACAAAATTTTGCTTCCTCATCACATGGTTATTCATGGTTATAGTGAGGATGAAGCTTTTTTTGGATTTCTGATGAAAAATTTAAGAAATCACAATGAATTGAGAGGGCTGTGCAAGAAACACAGTCAGTAGATAGTTTACAAGAGTGAGGAAGAAGAGAATGAAGCAGACATCAGGAAAAGGGAAGAGAAACTTGTCTAAAAGAGGTTCAAAGATAGAGTTGTAAAGAATTGAGTTCCCTGAAGGAGATTGAGGATCGACAGTTGACTTAATGAGTGAGGATTGACAGTTAACTTAGGAATGAGAACATTTGGATTAGATTCAGGAGAGTTGATTGAGTTGAAAGTTAGAAATAGGTCTTACCAGACAGAGTGCGCAAGTGAGTATTGAATGGTTTGGTTGAGATTGTGATCACAAGTTGGAGGAAGGCAAAGTAAGGTGAAAAGAATAAAAAGAGGAAATTAAAGAGAAGAGGAAATTGAAGAGAAGAGATGAAGAAAAGAATGAAGAACAGAATTTGTGTTGAGTGTTGAAGAAGAGTTGATGCCAGCAAATTGTGATGGGTATTGCTGCCAAGTCTCAGCTAGAAGTTGTTGCACTCCCCAAGAGGGACTCATTGTGTAGCTACAAGAATCAAGAACAGGAGTGGAATCAGGTACGCGTAGCTGAGTGACAGTGAATCATTAAACAACCCCTGTGGCTGGTAAGACTGAAGACGCAGAAGAATAGTTTGAATTGATCAGATTTAGAAGGAAAGCTAGAGAGGAAAGAGGAAGAGCCTGGGTGAGTCCATTGGCCCTCATTTGGGAAGAGGGAATTAATTTAATGACTTAGTTTCCAAGTTTGAGTTCTTCTCATAGAGCTTTAGTGTTTATGTCAATGTATTGGGTCTTGGAGTTGAATCCAAACTTTTTGAGTTTGTTGTCTAAACCTTTGTTGTTGATAAAATGATTACTAGGTTCTACTTCTCTTCTCCAAAGTTTGGATACAAGATTTCTCATCCAGATGGCCTCCAAGAAGGAATCAACAAGAGGGTTTAGCTTGGCTTTGGTGGTGGAGTGAGTCACATTTCAATGTCAATAGCTGCTCCAAGAGATGAGCAAACCAAAAAGAAGAGAGAGATGCCTGGATTTCAAACATCAAGTTTCCAAGTTGTTACTCCAAGTGGTGTCACTGAAGCAATGGATTTGAGTGTTGGTGTTGTTGATTTTAAGAGTAAGTTTGTGGTTCTTTGTAGATTTGAAGTATTTCCAACATAACTTAAATTCCCTCTGATGACTCATCCTGCACTTTTTTCCGAATCTAGCTAGGCTTGAAATGGAAAAGCTAGGGTCTGGATGATTAAGAAAAGCTATGTAATTAATTAGAAACACAGCCAATTGGTAGTTGATTTTTAGGGATTTGAAGTCCTTGTGGTCTTTTTCAGAGGCAGAGGTTAGGTTTCCTTTTACAGTAAGAGGAATAAAGGAGGGATTACATTCTGTCATTTTAAGTTCTTCTAGTCCATGTTTGATATGTTTAGGCTGAGAAAGAAGGATTTTGTTATCTATTCATTTTTATTTCATCCCAAGGATAGCATTTGGTTTGTGATCACTGGAGTTGGGAAATTTGGTGAGAAAGTTTTCATGGAAGTTATTGCCAGTACTGACTAGGATCAAATCTTCTACATGAAAGAAGAGAGCAGAGTTGCTCTTGGGTTGAATTTACAGGCAAGGATTTGAGATTGATTCAATAAATCCTTGCTCCCTAATCCATGCGGTTAGAGTATGTGGAAGGGGATTGCTTGAGACCATATAGAGATTATTTTAGAATAAGATACTCGGATTATTTTTTAGATCCCTTTGGTCTTTTGATGATCAGCTTGTTGGAAAACGGGGCATGTAAGAAGGCCCTTTTAAAGTCAAATTGTTTTATGGGTAGATTTTGATACAAACCCAAGAGTAGAGCTATTCAAAGTGAGGCGGCCTTTCCAGTGGGGTAAAAGGTTTCCTGGTAGCCTAAGCCTTAAATTTGCTCAAAAACTTGGACACAGAGACAACTCTTATAAATAAGAGGATCTCCATGGCAGTTATCCTTGAGGCAATAGACCCAGGTAGTATTGAGCGGATTGACAGGTTCTGGACCATTTTAGTTGTCCCAAAACTTGAGATTCTTAATGCTTTCCAATTTGCAGTCCATAGAGGTGTTCCATTTTGGGAAGTATGGGAACCTCCTAGCTTGTTTGTAGGACTTGGGTACAAAGTAATGATGATATCCATACTGTTGGGGAGGATGGAGTGAGGAGAAATATCAAAGAGAATAATGAGGATTAAGCTGGAGTTTGAGTTCTTTGGAAGATTTGGAGCCCGAGTTGGATGGAGAGTTTTGGGACTGATTGGGAGTCAATGGAAAATTTTCCAGAGGAAGTTCAGGTTGAGAAGAGTTGCAGCGGTTATTGGTTTTTCTGGAAGGGAAAGAGGGTAGTTGACTAAGAGGAATATTGTTTTTAAGTTTGAATTGAAGAGAATCTTCATTAGATGGAGAATAAGAGTACAAAGGGAGCTGAGATGGTGATTTGTTCTTGATGATTTTAATGTGTTTGGAGGAAATGATGGAATTTTCAGGTCTGAGGATGCAATAGGATAAAAAATTTGGGTTGTAACCAACAAGGTTTCTAGTGAGACCACAGTCTTTAAAATTTTCTCCTCAAGAAATCATATGGTTGAGGTAGGCAACCTTTGATCCAATAGAATGGAAGTAGCTGTAAGGGAGCAATTTATTAGTGAAAATGTGGTATGGAGAAGAGGAGTGGGCTGATTTTGGGTTTTGATTTAGAGTGAGACAGGCGGTTTTTTCTATTTCAGACCACAGATCAAGAGGTAGTTTGGAACTGCAAAGAATGGCGCAAATTGATTCAGTAATAGTTTGGTTGGAATTTTCTATTTTTCTGTTGTGTTTTTAATGGTAGGGTTTGGTAAAAAGATGTTGGATGGAGTTTGATTGGAAGAAATCCTTGAGGTTTGAGGATGAGAATTCCCCTCCTCCATCTGTGCAGATGTTAGAAGGAAAACTATTTTTTTTTGTTTTTTGTGGTTCAAGATTTTTTTAAGTTGAGAGGCAGTTTCAGACTTATATTGAAGAGGTATAGCAGAGATGTAGCCTGAGAAATTGTCTATTATGGACATAATGTAGTCCATATCATTTCTAGAAGAAGGAGTGATAGGACATATACAATCAACATGGAGTTTTTCAAATGGTCAAGAGGAAGGGGTCAACGTATTCTTGAATGAGGATTTTGTGATCTTTTAAAATAAGCAGTCTTCAAATTGAAGGTTGTAGAGTAGGTTTAATGGCAGATTGGGAATAATAGTTTTGAGGCAATAGGGAATAGCATGTCAAAGGGATTGGTGAAGATATTTAATTTTTTCTAGACAGAATTCCTTTAAGGCAATGTGGCAGAGTTTGTGATTGTTGCCTAATAAAGAAGGACCAATGAGAATAAAGAGGTTTCCTTGGATGAAACCCAAGAAGATTGGTTGAGAATTGGAGAAGATCTTGAATTTATTTTGATAGGAGATAAGAGAGAACTTACTTGAGGAGATAAGTTCTCCTGGACTGATAAGGTTGACTACAAGATTGGGAACAAAGATGCAATTTGAGAGGGTAACCACCAAATTTTTCCAGAACATTCTGACTTTTCCTTGTCCTTTTATGGGAAGCTTTGCTCCTTCCTTTCTGGTATTGATGAATTTTTTATCAGAATATTTTTCCAGGCTTGAAAAGAACACCAGGGAATTAAAATTGTGGAAAGAGGCGCCAGAATCAAGAATACTTTGGTTGAGAGGGTTTACTTTCTCAATCCAAGAGGTGAGTAAGGCATGATAGTGTGCAACTTCCTTTTCTTTTCCATTGGAGTTAAATTGAGCTCTCCAGTTGGCTTGGGCCTCCTTCCACCATTCAGGAGCTAGATGCTTGTGTTTGTGCCAGAACTTTTCTTCAGTGTGATTGGGAGACATTGGATTGTGGTAGCCTCTCTTGCAGAAAAGTTCTTGAGGGACTGGTTTCTTTGCATTTCAAGAGGAGACAAGAGTGGTGTTGGCAAACTTGGTATCCTTGGCCTTGGAATTAGATTTTTTGTACATTTTAGTGAGATGATTAAGGACTAAGTCTACCATTAGATTCTTTTTGGAATGCATAATTTGTTGGCAAAGCAATTGGAGTGAGGAAAGAAATTTGAAAAGAATAAGATACCCAAGGATTTCATCCAGAAGGTCAATTCCTACCTCAATCATTTTCTTCATGGAGATTTTGGTCTTGGTGATGAATGAGTTTATGGCTTCAGGTTTGAATTTCTGATAAAGAAAATTTTTGAAAATTCTAGCGCAATTGGTGGTTTGAGAGGAGGCAAATTGTTCCTTTATTGTTTGCCAGAGAAGTTTGGCTGAGGATATGTTAGTGGGGTTGACTATGTTGTTGTGCGTAACCAAGTTGATTCTTGAGAGAAGGATGACTTGCTTTTCCATGTTGTCCATCATGTTCAGGGTTTTGGAGTTGTCTTACAGGGCTTCTTTCATGCCCTTGAGTTTGAGAATCATATTCATCTTGTCCTTCCATATCAAGTAGTTATTGTTGCTGAGAATGGGTACAGCCTCAAGTGCTGCTTTGAGTATTATTTGGCAAAATTCACATTGTTGCTTGATCCCTCCATTGGGCCAGTTAGGTTTGTTGGATTGATTTTTGGCTTTTAAATGTTTTGGATTTATGATGAAGAATTTAAGAAATAACAATGAATTGAGAGGGCTGTGCCAGAAACACATTCAGTGGATAGTTTACAAGAGTGAGGAAGAAGAGAATGAAGCAGAAATCAGGCGACAGGAGGAGACACTTGTCTAAAAGAGGTTCAAAGATAGAGTTGGAAAGACTTGAGTTCCATGAAGGAGATCAAGGATTGATTGTTGAATTGATGAGTGAGGATTGAGAGTAAACTTAGGAATGAGAACATTTGGATTAGATTCAGGAGAGTTGATTGAGTTGCAAGTTAGAAATAGGTCTTACCAGACAGAGTGCGCAAGTGAGTATTGACTGGTTTGGTTGAGATTGAGATCACAAGTTGGAGGAAGAAAAAGTAAGGTAAAAAGAACAAAAACAGGAAATTAAAGAGAAGAGGAAATTGAAGAGAAGAGATGAAGAAAAGAATGAAGAATGGAATTTGTGTTGAGTGTAGAAGAAGAGTCAATGCAAGAGCCTTGTGATGGGTATTTCTGCTGAGTCCCAGCTAGGAGTTGTTGTGCTCCCCAAGAGGGACTCACTGTGTAGCTATGAGAATCAAGAACAGGAGTGTGAAATTTAAAGGAGTTAAATTTGGTACATGGAGATGATTGAAAGTGAATCATTTGACAGCTTTGGGTATATTAATCAGCAATTCTTTTCCAAACTTGCACCATAGCTACCTTGAAGATTGTTATCTCATGGACTGTGTTATTTTATGTTTAAGGAGTACAGCAGTTTAAAACATAAAGAAATTTATATTGGATTATCTCCCTGGAAATGAAGAAAATCAAACTATGAAGACTTATTAAAGCCATGACTCTGTTGAAGATGATACTCAAAACCTATACCAACAAGAGTTCCTCAACAAATTATTTCTTCCCAACTTTCCTCCTCATAGCTTAACTCTGAAAGTGGGTGCCCCTATGATTATTTTGAGAAAAATGGACTGTAAAATTGGGCTTTGCAATGGAACTCAATTGATTGTTGTCAGATTTTCAAGGAATTTTATAGTTGCAAAGATTTCAACTGGTGATTCAATAGGAAGGCTGGTTGCCATTCCCTGCATCCCCTTGGTTAATGACCCTGATGAAAATGGCCTCCCTTTCAAGTTGATTTTCACACAAGTTCCAATAAATTTTGCTTTCTCATTGACAATAAAAAAATCTCAAGGTCAGAAAATTTCCAATTTTGGTCTATATTTGCAAGATCCAGTGTTCAGCCATGGTCAGTTATATGTAGCATTGTCAAGGAGGGGTAGTGGTCACACACAGAGATGAAAACCAAATTTCATTTGAAACTGATAAAATTGTTTAAAATGAGATTTTAAATGCTATAAATCCCAGAAACTGATTAATTGGAAACTTATATTGTGTTTGAGTTACTCCTAAATCAAGAAATTGCCATGTGTTTTTTAGTGTAATGCTGATTTTATTGAAAATTAAAAATGACATGTATCCCTTAAATAAATCATTATTTAATTTGAAAATTCAAAATTGTCTTTCAATCAGAGCGCCCAAATATTATTAAATCCCAACCATTCCCCAAATTAAATCCCAGAAACTGATGTGTTTGAAATGTATATTTTGTTTGAATTAATCCTTAAATCAATAAATTGAAAACAGCTCAAAGATGATTCAATGAAAAATTCAATAATGGTTTTATTTTTCAAATTTTTCCAATCAACCCACATTCCATCCTAATTTTTAAATTCCAATCATTCCCCAAATTTGGGGGCAATACACTAGGAAATTATATAATTCTAAATAAATAAATCAATAAAAAATCCCTCTCAAAATCTGAAAAATGTGTTTGAATCTCAAAAACCTGGAATGGTTCATGATTTGGAAAAATAGCATTACTAAAAAAAAGTTGACATTTATTACCAAGAACCCCTTGCCTGCCCCCCCCCCAAAAAAAAGAATCATGTCTCTTGCTGGTACACCCTCCCCCTCCCCCTCCACCCTTAAGAGTAGATTTTTTTGCTTGATTCTACTGGGATGGGATTTCTCAACATTGATGCTATTTTTTTCCAGATCATTATAATCCTAAGATAAAACCAGTAATTGACTACTGACTGTTTTTTATTTGATTTTCTTATTTTTTTTCAAATCAATTAAGATCAACATTGGGCAGAAGTTCTTCCAAGATTTGTGTTTGAAGAAAATCCTAATGTTTTAACTAACTTGTAAAACCAAGTTTTGTTGTATGTTTCTCTTTCACACCACATGGGCCTGTTTTTCAAACACTTAAAAATAATGTTTGGAAATCAAGTTGAAGAAAAGATTGAGGGCATCCAAAAGGGGCCTCCAGAGGAGTGGTTTTTATAAAAGAACAAGGATTTCCTGCATTTGAATATAAACTTAGAAAAAGGAGGATCCCAATGTATGTAATGCAAGTTTCAGAAGAAGGTTGACTAAAAGAACCCCCAGGCTAAATTCTCATCTTCCAAATTAATGAATCCATGTATTCCTTCAAACAAGGCATGATTTCAGCTTCCCCCCCCCTCAAATAGCACCTTTTTTGAAAATGCATGAATGTAGAATTTCTTTTTACTAAATTTTCACTTTCTGGTGTGTTCTCCCATTTGCACATTTTGGTGTGTTCTCCCATCCAGAAGAGAATGTCAAAACTTCATTCTTAAATTACCCTCTGGGGGAAGGGAACATATTCATTTTCAGGGAATTTGCACACATTTTTAAGTTTTAAAGGGCTTCCTTGGGTGGTAATACATACCTTTTTCCAATTTTTTGGGATGATGGAGGCTTGTGAACATTACTTCAGGACTTTGGATTCCAAAATAGGGCCTCCAGAACCCCTGTAGGATCCATCTGAGGCAGAATATCTTGTAAAATCCATTCATGAACTGCATTGAATTAATTCAACATGGAAAGATAAAATAAAAATCAGGTTTTTTGTTTTTATGAATTCAGATATCATCTCAGATTTGAAAGATACCTCATTCAATATGAGAAAAGTAATAGAATGATCCAACATTCAGCTTCTTTTCAAAGAGTTGGACATTTCAGGTGGGATGTAAATATAATTTTAAACCACGTGGAAAAATGCCCCATGAAATGATTTTCAGAGAGTATTCCAAATCTACTACTAGATGTGAGAAAAAAATCCTAAATTAAATCAAGGGTGATGTTAAATTCACAACTCCCAGTTGTGTGGGAGTCATGTAGGGCCCCACACAACCAAATCAACGCGTGGGGGCCCATACACGCGTCAAAGGGGTTGTTCCAAACACAATTTTTTTTATCTATCTATTTATTCATTTATTGATTTCTTAATTAATTAATTTATTTATTTATTTTAACCAAAAAATCAACATATTTGTATTTTTTGGTTGATTTCTGTTTTTTTTTTGAATTTTTATTCAATTTATTTTAATTTTTTATTTTTTGTGGTTGCATGGCACATCTACACAGCTCAAATTTAATTTTGTAGTCATGCCACACAACTCAAATGAGTTTTGTACACAAATCATTTGAGTTGTGAATTTAAAATTGCCCTTAAATCAATCATACTACAAATTTTTTTAAAAAACTATTTTCTTTGAAGGAAATGGAATATTTAGAGTGGATTATAAATAAAATTTTACCTGACAAAAAAAAAAGATAGAAATGCTTTATAGAACCATTTCATGAGTGGAGTTCAACAATCAGGTCTGATTCCAATCAGAAATTGATAAAGTAAAATAATAATCATAAAATATCAAAAATTGATGATTTCAAATACAATCTAATATTTTTGATGGGCTCTAAATGAATTCCAAACATGATAAAAAAAAGTGCCATATATATACCAATTTTATGACAGGAATTTGAATATGTTGAAATACTTGTACAAAAGCTTCATAAACCAAAAAAAATAATGATGAAAAAAAAATATCAAAACTCAATTTCTTTGAATGGAATTTAATATCTTGGGTGGAATCTAAATAAATTTACCCAACTCAAAAAAAGAAAACTTCCACACACCAAGTTTCAAATTTCTCTAGTCAAATAGGTATTCAAAGCATTTTTTTTCTATTTTCTATGTTATGTACAGCAAAGAGGTGTGTTAATCAAGTCTAGAAGGTTCTTGGAACCTTAAAGGGTGTGCCCATTTCTCAAAAAGGCATTCCTTTTCACCCCAGAAAGACCTTGAAACCTTAAAAGGGTGTGCCAAACCTCAACTATTCATGTTCACACCTTTTTTTTTTAAAAAAAAAAGCACAAATGTCTAAGGCTTAAATGCCATCCTGGGCTTTGTAAAACACACCAAAAGGAATGGATTTTTTCAAGAAATAAATGAATTGCTATAGTCACACCTTTTTTGAAAAAAAGGGCATGATTTTAAACAAAATAAAAATAGTGGTCAAATCACACCTCCTGTGAAGGTGTAGAAATAACTGATCTCTACACTCCCTTGAGCTAGACAAGCTAGAGACGGTGCGGCTACTCCACTTCCATTATCACTCGCGCCTACTTCCCATTGTCTGCTTCCTGAACCCCATGACGGCTCTGGCACAATCATTGCGGGACACATCCACCACTCCTCCCAATTCTTCCTCTCCAACTCAATCTCTCTACCCTCTACTCCTCACCATCATTCACGCCAATCAACTATTCTTCCACCTGCTTTGCTCCTTCATCCTTATTCACTCCAATCCTGCTTCTCCAATCCCTCTTATTCCGCCAGCCCTCACTCCACCAACTTGTTCATTCAACATCCTACCTCAGCCTCTCCCATCCAATCTCCTTCTTCAGTTCCTTGCTCTTTTCCATTCCTTTACCCTTGCTCTTACTCAACCAAACATCTCATCCTCAATTTGCCAAACACCTTGACCTTCATTGATCAGTTATTTCTTTCCTGTCTAGTTGTGAGATCTCACATTTGAACTCTTCTCAAATTGGTCATTCTCAAATGTCATGTCTCTGACCTCTACGTTTGCATTCTGCTGGTCCTGTTTTTTTAAATTGAATTCATTTCATTCTTCAGAAGGAAGGTGTGGATTAAGTAACTTTGAATGTGTGAATTTAGCCTATGAAATGGAAGAATGATTAACAATATAAATTTGAAACTGAATCCCAGAATCTGTGAAAGGTAGATTGATGATTCAAATTTAAGATGAGGTATTAATATTTTGAGAAGATAAAACAAGAGTAGAATCACTAACTTGAAGTTCCCTTCAACTCATAAGTTTGATTAATTATTTTTGAGCGTTGAAAATTTTTCAATAAATATTAAATTAAATTATAAAATATAAAATTTGGCCTCGAAAATTAAATACACAAGATATATCTATAATAAAGAGAGAGAGAGAGAAAACCTAATTTGACCAAGGCAGAAGCACACATATTTCAAGTTTTTTTATTTATATTCATGAAAGACATTTTGAATGGACAAGGCAGCTGCCACAACCACCACAGACAAAATCCTTACAACTTAGCTTACAACTTAGGATCACTAGTTCCAAAACCCCCACCACACGTTTTTGGTCAAGATTATTCATCATGGTTATTTTGTAGAGGCTTCAAACGGTTTTTGCCTGCTTTCATAATTTCTCAGTGCAATACGTCTATGTATAAAATTCCCTTCCTCAAATTGAATAGTTGATATGAATAGAATCAGACAAGAACACACCACACAAATGAAGAAATTGAATACCTAGATTCATCACATCAGATGAATATCTACCCCAATAATCAATTATTTGATCTAATTTTTACTTGGTTTGACCCAAAGAGTCTCTGGGATTCTAAAGTCACCCGGGAACAAGCCTCAAAAAACAAAAATAGATTTCTTTCCTTTTCTTTCTCCTTCCCCCACCTCCTTTCAACTAGTTTCAGAATTTTGTGCGCTTGTTAAGATGGTAGTTAGGATTGATGATGCTCCGGTAAGAAGAAGGTCGAGGTCGCTCGGACTCTGGGGTTTCGAACCTTACAGGTCCTGATCGGTTTTTACTCCGTCGATCGTTAGGTTTGTTCGAAGGCTTTTTCTCGATCGCCTCGATTCTGTCCGATAAAGATTTTACCTATCGGGCGTTGGTTCAAATCGAGTGAGTCGGGTGGTGTTGGGCAAGTGAGTGGGTGGGTTGAAGATGAAGATTGGGCGAAGGGGATGGAATTGAGAATCGGTCAGCTGATGATGTGGCTCGCGAATCTTGTTGCCTCATTCGTTCAAAGAATCTATTCATGTCTTGTTATTCGAGAATTGTCATACTTGACTTACATAGCCTGGTTGCAGCAGCTGTGGGAAATGTTTTGGCTTGATATCGTTTAAGTGAGGAGATACAGAACACAAGAAATAAGAATCGATTTGTTGATGAATTTTCTTTTCTCCTCCATAACTAGCTTCTTTCATGGATAATAGATATGAAACTTGAGCCCTTACGTTCGCATCAAATTCAAGTTTTGAATCCGGGATCCTCGTAGCATTTTCAGGATTGACTTCCATTGGCTCTTTGGATGGTGGTTCGTGATTACGTCTCTCAACTAGCTCTAAGCGTTTCTGCAGAACGTGATGAGGCATCAACGTGTCGAATGTGCTTTGATGTTCTACACTTGATTCACTGGGTTTTTTTCCCCCGATGGCCCAGGAGGGCGAAATAGGACTGGTTAAAGTTGGGATAATGCTGAGCGTACCAAATACTGCTCGAGAATATTTTCCTTTTCATCAAAAAAAAAAAAAAAGAGTTTATCTATCATTAGTCAGAATGATTTGTTTCTTTTTTAACGGGAGGAAAAATGCTTGAGGTGAATAAGAAAAAAAAAAGAGAGATAAATTTGAAGTTCTTTAAAGGTCTTTATCTTCATGAGGAAGATAAGCATGCGCTTGCTTCAACTCACCAAGTGAGCCAAAGTTTGTTCCACTCTAAAAATCCTTATTTGTAACGCGTCGGTGGCTTCGGCCAACTGCTGATTCGAGGGACTCGTTCTTATTCTTAGAGGAGCCGTAACACCTCCCGGGAGTTGATCTGACGATATAGACCCTTGATGATCAAACGAAGCGTGAGGAGTTGGCGACTGAGCTTTCCTGGTTTCATCTTGAACGTTCAAGGTTAGGGTTGCGTTTTGTAGTCGATGATAGTGATTAGTGGCTCGATTAGCAAGCTCGTCGACCGTCTGCTCCAGTTGCATCCACTCGCTCAGAGGTGGCATCCGAGTCGAGCCGGTCACCATTCTTTTTCGGCTCCTTGCGTCTTGGTTTGTGCTTATCGGCTTTCTCATCTTGAAAAGAGGAAGGTTTACTCTTGCGGGCTATTTTTATAACAGCAACATCCAATCGAATGTGAATAGAGGTCAAGTAGGAGCTATGCTCCGAATCAGAAATGGATTATCACTGGGATTTGACCCAGTAAGAGCGAGTAGGATGATGCTAGTGACGCTTCGTTGTTATTCAATGATTGTAGCTTGGTGTCTCGCCATGGTTTTACCTCACATGCCCTTCTCCTTTTGTCATTTCATGAATTTTTTGTGAAGAGGCCTGATGGTTTGTTTCTCTAGTGGCTCCATTCTTTTTGTTGTCTGTCGAACTTGAGAGGTTGAAATCAACTGCTCTCCCCCCTTTTCGGCGCATTCATTTTTTCTATGAGCTGGTGATCCATCTGACCAGTGGTTTATTTCCCAGCTCGTCTAATGGAGAGACGATCACCCTGGCCATTGACGGTGCGCGCTTTCTTCCTGAATTCGTAAAAGGCAAGGACAAGACACTTGTCGGCCTCCCCCCTTCCTCGTGCTATTATCTCATGAGCTGCTAGGGTGCTATTCTCGGCGAATCATCATCCCAGGTGCTCTCATCCCACCCGGCTAGGGAGAGTGTATGTTGGTGGGGCACCGCGGGGTCTGCGATTTGGACTCTCGCTGGGGTGTAGAAGTGTAGGCCGCCGGAAGGCGGGACTTGAAGATCCGGCGTTGCTCGGTCTAGCGGGAGCAAGAGATGCGCTTGCGCTGCGATTGCCCAATGAAAAGTGCGAAAATGAGAGGAAAGGGTAATCCTTCGCAACACCGCCGGCTGAAAAAGAACGACCCATGCAGGGATTGAACCTGCGATCTTTCTCTTTCAGTGCCGGAGCAACCGGAGGAGAACACCTTACCACTTGGCCAAAGGGCCGTTACGAAGGGCGATTAACTTGATGACTATCATGCCCGACTTTAGACGGGCCGCTTTTGACCTTCTCCTTTGGCCACTTTACTCAAGCCAAAGGTAGACCCAAGAATTTTTGTTAAATACTAACCCATTTCAATGCAGGATTAATTTAGTACTAAATTTTATCCACCATCTCAAACTAAACTCTTTCAAACAACCTATTTTTCAGAAAAATCACTGTTTTCATGTGGATTCATTAGACAAACTGAACATACTGATTTTGAATGGGGAAGTGCCACATATGTACAACTGCCCATGCAAGAAAACAGGGATTGGGAAGAAAACACCTATTTTGACAGATCTCTGGCATTGAGAATTGTTTATTGTCATTCCTGATTCCAGTGTGATTGAAAATTGATATCTGGAAAATGATACATCAATCCCATCCAATTCTTTTAGCAAAAATTTCACTTTTTTTTTAAAAAAAATAACATCTATCTATATGATGGTCCTTTCTGTAATTTCAAATTTAAAAAAGTAGGTTTGAAGTCTTCAATGATTAATCTGGTAGTATTTAAAAATCCCTGTTAAGGTCCCAATTTACAAAACAGCATGAAAGGCAACTTCTTTGAGATAAATTTATGTTCAGGGAAATCTGGGGAATTTATTGATTGGAGTATTTATTATTAGAATCATTGTGCCTTATCTTGAGATGAAAAATCAATTTATAATTAATTTTTTTTTTGATCAATTGTTCAAAAATTGGCTGATTTGCTCTTTGTAAATATTTTTTGAGGGAAATATTACCTGAGTCCTAAAGTATAACATCAGTTTTTCCTTTCTTCCAGTCCTTAATTTTTTCCAGATGCTCTTGTATACTCAATTAATCACCTGAATTGAAATTAATTGAAAAATTTCTGATTGAGTGAATTTGAAAAACTTGACTTCCACACACCAGGAAAAAATTCATGGCACTTGGTGTCAGGTTGTTGGAACACATCAACATGAAACAGACAATCACCAGACCACAACCAACTGAGGAACAAATGACAACCCATCATGCTGAGGAAACTAAATCTCATGCCATTTAAAAGTGTGTTTATCTACAGATTAGGTTTACTAAAAGCCTGTACCTAGTCTCTTATAACCCCTATTTGTACCAAATTTTCTCCCCTCACTCAAAGTTGTCTTTCCTCATTCTAAAATACCTCTAAATAGGTATTGTTATTGCCCCTCTTTGTTCTTATCTCTTTTTTCCCATCACCTTCTCCTTCAAATTCATCAACCTCACTGGTAATCTTCACAGCTCTGCTCTCTCTATCGTTAATTGGTCCTCTATCTTTCTGAATGTATCTTCTTCATTCTTTTTAAACAGAAATTGGATCAATCTTGTCTGTCCTCATTCTCAAATACCTCTCAAGAGGTATTGTTATTGCCCCTCTTTGTGCTTGTTTATTCTTTCCCATAACCTGTTCCTTCACATTACTCATCCTTTCTGGTCATCTTCCCACGGGTGACATCATGATTAATCTCTTTATATTTCTACATCAAAATAATTCAATTGAAAAAAAAAAAAAAAACATGCCCAGTCACTTTGCTTTTTATTACCATAATAGCTGCACTGAATCATCAAAGGAGTAGCACTAGAGTATTGATTTTTTTACTTGATTGGAAATGGCACCAAGTACCATCAGGTTTTTCCTGGTGACATGTTGAATTTCATGCTCTTGAAGTTAGATGCCTCCAACAGAAAAAAAAACCATTTGGTGAACTCTATCTATTTTGGAGATTATTCTGAAATTTTTCCATTGCTATTTAACATATGTTATTGCAAGCTTGTCTGGGCATGCTCCAAAGTCCCACTTGTCACATTTCCCAGCAGGCTTGATTTCTACATCAGGTTGCACTGCAGATATTGGCACACGGCAAAGTTCCGCTTTGCCAAAGCCAAGCTTTTGGCACCCCCCCTCACTCACTCCCTCCTCCTTGCTCCCTCTCCCTTGCTACCTTCTCAGTTCTACTGGCCAAGGTTCTGGAATCTAACACAATGGGCATCAATATCTTCAGTCAATGGGACTCCACCATCTTTGAAGTCAAAAACATGTCCACTCATTGCCCCAGTTTGTTTTGACAGTCTTAAACCTCTTCTGTTTGCTTGGCAATGGTGATTGCTCAGCTCCTTTTAATTTTTTATAAAAAAAATTCATTTTTTTTTCATCATTGAATAAGTTGTAAATATTATTTAAAATTTTATTGGAGAAAATAAAAAAAAATGCCCCTGATTATCAATCTGGCAGTGTGATGGTTATTTGTAGACACAAAAGCAAGTAGGCTCAGCAGGCAAAATTTGACCCAAGAGGCTCAGCAAGTGGGAGCGTGGTCTGCAGCACAATAGTTCTAGGAAAGCATGTTGGCAGATTGTCTATTCTGGAGAAGGAATACTTTAGGCTCAGCATTGGTGTGGCCCATGCTTCCTTAGCACAATAGGAGGCTAAGCCAGAGTCTTTTGCCTTTTGTGGAACAATATTCAAAGACTTACCTTTTGCAGACAACAATCATGGTCAAAGATAACTTCATCTCTGCAATTATGGGTTTAGGAATGTGGAAGAAAGTGGTTAGAGCTATTTAGTATGTATCCAAGGACTGAATATGTGGTATGCACTGAGGTTGCAGAGGATAAGTAATTGTTGGTACAATCAACACCAAAGTCATAGAGGCAGCATGCGGATCAATGAGGATCTTAATTTATGCCACATGCAGGATCAAGGGTGATCCACTAAAGAAGATTGACGGGGATCTGTTTTTAGTAATGCATTGGCGCAAATTCACTGTTAGGGTCATTGGAGATTACAATAGGTCATTGGAGATTACAATAAATATCACACCAAATCTATTTTATGTGGATGGTTTAGCTAGGGAGATCAGGACTGATGGCAAGCGGGATCATTGCAGAATGCATGGAGGCAGATGAGGGGGAAAAGTCACTCTTTTGTTTTCTTCTTTATTTTTTGAGCAGTGCTTTTGGGTTGTACATAAAAGGGGATTTTTTTTCTTAATTGGATTTTGGGGGGGATCTTATGTTACCTTTATGATACAAATCTTACAGCAAATATTTTGTCATTTACATTTTAGCCTTCTGAAGTAACTTGGAGCCTTATGCAGAGAATATTTCAAGTGCGGTGCTTGATGGGGAGTCCGCATTGTTCATTACTGTTATTGCATTTCATTTTAGCTTAGGGAGCATCCGACTAAGTGCAGAGGGGGTTTCACAGATAGTGTTGTAGGTGGTGCAGGATTTTAACTCAAGGGCTGGTGAATTTTCTGGAAGTGGAGTGGGATTTTTGCAGGGAATTTTTTGTTACACACAATCTCTTTCCACAGAGGGAATGGCCAATTGACTTGGGTGTTGGCCAAGTCAAAATTTGGCCCAACCCACCCAAACTTGGCTATGTGCCAAGTTGTGCTTGGCCATGTTTCAAGCAGGCTTTATGGGGTTCCACAGGAGCTTTAGCGGGTTCCCAGCGCACTTGAGAAAAAAACTGGCTAATTTGGGTGGGTGCCCAAACAAGCTTGAGATACCAGAAGATAGAAATTTCCTGCCAGGCTGAAATCCTTTAATTTTCCCACAAGACAGAATTTTTCAAACAAACTTCAGTTATATCCATCCTTTAGTATCCAACTCTTCACTATTGGAAGGATTTATTGCAAATTCCAAGAAAATAAAACATCAAGTACACCAAATGGCCTCTTTTCTTGAAACATATGCTTAAAAAAACTATCAACTGCCTCAATGAAAAAGCTGTACTGCATACCTATCTCATCCCAAATTATAATTTTTGTCCTGACCAAATTATTCCCTCAATTATCTTCTGATGACCAGTTGAAAATAAGAACCTAGTTAATATCTGAAGTAAAAGCAAAATTCACATGTTCTGTCCTTCAAATAAAAATCAAGAGATTTGAAATTTGAAAGAATTATACTAACTCAACTGAATTTTTTTTTTGATTTCCCATGTTAAAATTTCCTTAAATAAATAAGCTTTCACCAAGATTTCTGAAACATCCAGGAAAATAATCCTTGTGCCATCTGACTGAAGAACCTCCAAAAAAGCTTCAAAAAACTTTCCCTGGTTTAGATTCAAATTTTATTTTATTCATGAAGGGGAGGGTATATGACCTCAAATGGGTCACAATTAGTTGCTTCAAGATTTTTGAAATACATAAAATTTTTATCTCAAAAGAAAAAAACTACCTGCTTTAAGGATCTATGTTGGTTCAGGAAAGACAAATTCATGAGCCAGATACCAAATTCTTGAAAATTATCAGATGGTGAATTCCAATCAGAAATTAATTTTTGCAATAAATATTCAAAATTTTCTTCCAGAAATTGAGGATATTTTGTATAGATCAGTTGCAGATTTTCTGGTGGACTTTTGAATAACAAAATAATCAAAATAGGAGGTTTTAAAAGAAAATGAAATGTCCACTTTCCTAAATGATTTTTTTGTAATCCAAATCTTTTATGAGCACAGCAAATACATCTGAAGCCATTAAAAAATGTGGATGAATTGTTTTATTCAGTTTTTTGAGTCTTTAAATGTTGAGTAGAAGCAAAAAATTTTGGTATTTTTTTCCTTTTTGTTATCCTTGAAAAAAAATATTCCCAATATTTTCAGACTTTTTCCTATGTGCCCTCCAGGCCCTCAGGGATGAATTCCAACTGGAGAATTTGGTAATCACCTCATAAATTAAGCTTCATGAATAAGTACCCATTACTATATTTTCATGCCTTTTTAACTGGAAAAATTATTTCAATGGTTTCTTTACCACATTTCTTTCCAGCACTTGCCTGAAGGCTTGAGCCTCATATTTTGTTTTCTTTTTCCTTTTTTTCTAAAAAATATCTGTTTTTGGGGAAATTTACCAAAAATGTTTTTATAGACAGAAATATTCCTGAAATATTAAACACAAATATTTTCTAAGAGGGTAAAAAAGAACTCATCAATTTAAATAACAGGAAATAAGAGGGATCAATTCACCTTCCAATGGGCCAACATGATGGCCATTGGTATAGCCCTGTTTCTTTCTTGATTATCCAACATCAAAATATATCAATTTTCTCCTTTGAGAATATATTAATAAAAATAATGCAATTCCTCAATATTTTCAGGTACCTTGATATCAATACAAAATTCACATATGAGATTCAGAAACTTTTTCTAGAGAAACAAATCACAGTTGTTTAAATCATATCCTTTTTTCCAATAATTTTACACACTTTCTTTCAACCAATAAGAAGGAGATTTGGGTTTTTGATTTATGTTTGATTTTTTATACTCCATAGAAAGGTGATATTTCCAAGCATTCATCATCCAGAAGAAAATTCCCTGTTTGCAAGTCTCATGTAATTTTTTTTGTTGAAAATACATATATAAAGTTAGCTCCAATTTACTTTCTGGAAATAATCATAGAAGTCTCATCCAATTTGGGCCTGTTTTGACTAATTCATTCAAACATAATTTATTCACTAATGGTAGCATCAATTTTTTATAAATTCCATTTGCAATTAAATATCAAGAAATCTAGTAAATTCTGGTGTATGGATTGTGGCCATTCAAGAATATTTACCAAATAATTGATGTAAAAAACTCAGTTATCTTAGTTGGATATTCCTTTCACAAGCTTGTTTAAATTTGAATAACCAACAAAAAATATTTGGGTAAGAAAAGATAAATTAATTCTGTTGAAAAAATGCTCCTATTTAATACTTAATTTTTCCAGATATTCTAAAGAAATAGGTTCTGAACTGCATTTGAATACTGTCATAATTTTTTTTACCAATGATATGAACAAAAGACCACTATTTCATGCTTTTAATTATTTTTCCTAGTAAATTCAATAAAATTACACTTTGAATGATTCTTTTTGATTATTCCTCCATACTTTAAAAACTCAAAAGAATATTTAGTTTATTTTAAATAAGAATCTCAAGGAGGAAGGAATTTGTCTTCTCAATGGTTTCCCATGAAAATTATAGGGTTAAATGACCCTTATGACAACAAATTTGATTGTTATTCTCCTCTATCCTACAATATTTTTTTTCTCTTTCCAATATCCAGTGTGAAGTTGAAAATGAGTTCAATTTTAAATAGGTTTTCCAAGCTTAAAAGTAACCTTAAATTGATTTTTTTGCTTGATTTAATCCTCTTTGTTCTCACATTTTGAACTGATTTTAAGAGATTCCATTGAGTGCATAGAAATAATCAGAATCAATGATTGCTGATATTTTCAATAACAATAGTTCTCAAGCAAAATTCAAAATAATTGGAAATTTGGAAAATGGATACCAATTAAAATCAATAATGATGATTAAATTGAGTATGGAATTCGACAATTCTCAAATCTCCCTCATTGCAGGCATAATAGTTTGTAAAAAAATAGTATTTATGATACATCATTAATTGCAAGTTAAATTCAAAAAGGATAGCTCAAACAGCATAGTGTTTCTAAATAGGCTAGGATTATAAATATTCAGGAAATATAAAAATATAATAATTGAATTTTTCCTCTATCCCTAACAATTCTTCATTAAATTTTAAGAATCTTGCAGAATTTCTTTATGGGTTCTTTTTTCACATAGGTATTCCCAAAATTAAATTCCATAATTCAATTGAACTCAATGTTTTCTTTCTCTCAAAATATGATTTCAGAAGCAAAATTTCTAGAATTAGAGCTGCTTTGATTACAAAAAACAACCATTCATTCAATTTTTCGTTTAAATTGGAGTTTTTAAATAGGAGAGCCCTTCTGCATTTACACTAAATTTTTAATAAATTTTGTGGTTCAAGAAACTAGAAATAAAAATCTTCAGTTCCATACAATGATCCAATTTCTGGTAAATAACTAATTTTGAAACTTTATCACTCCAATTTATGTATTTTACCATCTCTTGCACTTGTTTTTCCTTCTGAAAATTTATTCTAAGAAGGCTACACAAATCAAGGTTCTGTATTAATACCTAGTTTAAAAAATCATCCAAAAGGATAAATTTCTCTAGAATATTATAGGTAAACTATCTTTGCATAAATAAAAAAATTATACTACCTCCAAAATAATAGTTCCTTCAATGAAATTTTTCCCTCCATTAAAAATTCCCCCCCCCCCCTCACTAATAAAAAAACCAGGGCACTTTATATAAGGAAACAATATCACACCAAGAACAAAAAACATTCTACTCAATCCAAATCCCCCACATATTTTAAGAATTACTTTGTAGAAAATTTCAAATCTTCAAGCAATTATAAGAGAAAAAATTTCTGAATTCTCCTGTAATCTCTGCTTTGTATTTCATGAGGCCTTTTGCACTCCTACTATCCCATGCCACACTACAGAAATCTAATTTCCAACACACACTTCCCACCATTCTTGAAAAATCACTCTAATTCCCCTTCTTGGAGGACTTTGAAATGCAAACTGCTCAAGTGATCTCTCCAATATCTTACTTTCCAATCCTCCTCCTGAAAATTTTGTCAGATATTCTCCTGAAAATTTTCTGGCACCCCCAGTAACCTTGAAGTTTCCCCACCAATTTTTGCAAAAATAATTACCCACTTTGACATGCCTTGTGTTCCAAGATTTGATTTTTCCATGCTGATACAGCATCTGCATCCACAACAGTCCATGTTCTGCAAGTTTATTAACCTTTCATTGGACTTCTATGCATTCTGCCTTCTGAAATCTTGACAAATTCACAAAATTGAAACCTAAGCCTTCTGCAAAATCTGTAAATAAATGCAATATTCAGATTTTGAATTTCATTTTTCATAAATCTGCAACTACCAGCTCTTCCATAGCTAAACCTATACAATTTTTTTTGGTCACCCTCTGCAGGCAACATAATTTTGCAGTTGCAGTCCTTCCCCTTTTCCCCTTTGTACTTCTATTTTCACCACAACCCAAAGGGTTCATTTTGTGCCCCAAGATCAAAAAAAAAAAGAAAAAAATTCTCAAAGAGCCCTCTTTTCAGGGATATTTTCTACCTCTTCTCTAGTACAATAAGTTTTTACCACTTCCAAGTTTATTGAGAAATTTCTTCTTGCAGTGCATTTTACCATTCATCCTGCTCAGATAACTGGGATTTGGGTGAGGATACTTGAGTAAAATTTTTGATGAGTTCCTCCTGGGAAATTTTTATTTCATTATCTTTGATGTAATCTTCTGAAATGGTAATCTTTCCAAGCTCCTTTGTGAGCTTCTTTGTTTGTTTTTTCAGTTTATTTGAATTTGGTGAGAAATTCAAGTTTCTGCTCCAGTTGTTTGATGTATGATTTTGGGCAGTTAACAAGGAGATGAGGTCAAAAAAATCTTTGTGATAGATTTTGATGAAGGAAATCCTGATATGAAAATTTGTATATGGAGTTTTTTCATGTTTGATGTTAATTGAGATGTTAATAATGGCACAATGGATAATAATTAGTTATTGATGAATTGATTGTTGGTTTTGATGGTGGGTTCAAGATTAAGCTTATTTGAGAGGCAATCTGTTTTCATGTTTTGCAATCTGTGCCCATGGGTTAAGAATTTCCATAAAACTTTGACCACAGGAAAATATGGTGATGTTTTAGACCTCAATTAGAGTATTATCATACAGCTTTTGAGAGGGGATACTAGCAAATCAAATTCCATTCATAGAAGAGTGAATAGAGGGGCTGTAATTTCTAGAATAGGGCTTAAAACAATCCCAATCTTCCTCAATATCATCTTCATGATTTTTTTACTCTGAACAACATGAATCAGATTGGCCAATATAAATATTAGTAATTTGTAATTTGGTAGAGGATTTTTTGTAAAAATTCTTCCCATTTTGTTTAATTTATCAATAAAATGAGAGAGATCTGTAGCTATGATCAAAAAAAGGAAGGTTTGAGACCCCCAGTAAATGATTATTTGGTTTATTGTTGGTGAGAAAACTTCAGTGATGTGAAGACTTTTGACCATTGGGCTGGAGGCAGGTAAAAATTTTGAGGTTTAAAAAATAATTTTAAAGTCCCACCACAAAAAAAAGGGTATTTCATTGTAGTTTCCAAGTGATTGATGATATTAGGTTGGATTTTTGAATTTTCAGGAGGGAATTTTGGAGGTATGGATTGGTTTTTTGCATTTTTTATGTATGATGATGGATAAATGGAAGTTTTCATGTTTGAAAAAACCGTTTTTATGAAAATTTATATTTTGAGATAAACCATCAAGGGGTTATGTGTATTTCAGAAAACCAACTTTTCTAATGGTTGTTTTTGTAAAAATCACTGCAGGTTTCTAATAGTGAGTTTTATAAATTTGGTATAAACTATTTACACAGAAAAAATCTTTTAATAAAGAATCACTTTACTTCCTTTGTAGGAGCCCTTGGACATTCACCTTGCATCCTATTTTTCCTTTGGGTTTATTCATCATCAATAAATCTTTGCTTATTCTCATACTTAGATTTTTAGACCTGAAATAATACCATCACACCATTACTTACCAAAAATCTTACCTTAAAGTTAAATTTTAATTAATTTTACCTTAATTGGACTTTGTAACTGAAATTTAAAATATAGTAGATCTGTTTGGGTCTATAACTTAAAATGTGAACTTGACCTTTTGTTACTTTTTATGCGCATTCCTTCTTCAGTTTAAGCAGAATCTCCTCATATTGTAATTTACCAACCAAGTTACAATCCCTCAAGATTCCCAGCACACTTCCTTTCTGTTCTATTGTTTTTAAGTTAGTCAATTTCATAAATTCTTGAATTTTCTATGTTACAAGTGTTAGATTAGGAATTTTTGAGATTTCATTATACCCCCAAAAAATTATCTAAAAATTTGAGCTATCTTTGAATATTAATTTGAAAAATTTCAATCAAGTAACCTGAGCTCTGACTATGAGCTTACTTTGACAATCATTCTGGTTCTGTTTGTCTCATTTTCTATTTTCTCATCAAATTAGTCCTTTATCCCTGAATTATGGGTTAAAAAGGGTTTTTGAAATTTTCTCCAGCCATCAAGAAATTATATTCAAATTTTGGTTTATTTTCATATATCCAGATACTATAAAAATGTATGTGTTTATGTACATAAATACTTTTAAAATATTTGAGCTCTCTTGCCTTCAATAATCCTCCTTTTTAATCTTGCAACAATTTTTCTGGGCCTCACTTCCCTGCTCCAGACTCAAGAGTCTATTTATTGAAGATAGAATTTGAAATAACTCCATCAAACCTACATCTAATTTCTAACAAAATTTCTGGAAACTAATACAAAAGCACTCTAAAATATTTGTGCATTTTGATTAATAATTTCAACAATAAAATAAAGGTACCATTTCATTCTGAATACTCATTCATTACTTGAAATCAATATTTGAATATTGAATTCCAAATTTTAATAATTTAATCAATCTGAAATTGATTTTAAAATACATTTCCATCAATTATCAACCATAAAATTGAAACCTACTTGATTGATTCAACACTTAAATTCCTGTTTAAATCCTGTGAATTTCAATCAACTGTCAACTGCAGACTTTTAAGCTTTTTAATTACTTTGCTGAATCTATCTCCAGTCTTGCTTGGAAAATGATTCTTCACCTTTATTCTTCTTTTGAATTAACAATTAATTATCTGCAAAAATAAGTCATTCCCAGGATTCAATCCGGTACCTTTTATCTTCCACTTAGCCTCAATTTTGTCCGCCCAATTTGTATTCATTTTCATCTCCATCAATTTTAATCCATATTAAATTTCATTGGTCCATAATCCTTAAATTTAATATTTTAATTAGTGTGTACCTTCATGATAAAATTAATTTTCATCCTTGATTTTACATACATTCTATATGCACTTGACCACTTTTGAAAAAGTTTTTTAGTAACCTTATACTGTTTATAGTGGATTAAAAATGCCAGATGGGATTTCCTATTGTTTTGTTAGCCCTTTCCCCCAAATTTTCATAGATACAACATCCCCCATCTTTTATCTCATGCAAAAAAAAGGCTTTAGATTACTTTCCAAATCTTTTCCCTGTAGATTGTTTCAACATTAGTCATTTTAATAAATTTTCACACCTTTCTGAGTTAAAAATTTTGAACTGATATTTTCAAATTTTTTCCTTATTGAAAAATTCCTCAAAACTTGCACCATACTTTGAATAATTACCTTTGAAATAGAAAGATATAATTTTCTTAATTTGGATTATTTTATAGCATTTTTCTCTTCCTTTCATGCCAAATCTACCTAATTAATTATCCCCTCTTGAGTATCTTGGCTGGGCATTTTACACTTATCTGTAGCTTTGTTAATTGTGGCTACTATGATGATAACATATAAAATCAAATTTGTGAATAAATATTTGCAGAAATGGCTTGATTGGGAAAAATTTATAGTTGGATCATCAATCAAGATGGTTTTATTTAATCAATAAAATCCATATTCTCTATTAAAATTCAAGACCAGGCACTTTTTGATTGAGATTTGAGATTTCAACTTGAAAACATATTTGTGTACTTGAAATCATGATCTATGTGCTTTGTATTGAGTGGCTTAATTTTTTTGGGGTTTTAATGATTTGGATCAAATGGTATATTTAAATAACTACCTCTGTAGTAGATAAATTAATTGTGTAATTTTATATTCTTATGTAATCTGCAATTGTTTTGGTGAAACTCCTCATTGGCTAAGTTTGGTAAGTACCACCCAAAATTGTGTCCTAAATAGGCAATAATTACAGAGAAATTTCCATAAATTTGGTTGAAAATTTACAAATTAATGGAGCTTTCTAACACCAAAAATTGGCAGGTTTTATATTCCCTCAATGAATCCAAAAAACTTTGTTAGATTACATAATTTCCATGTGAATTTTTTCTTGACTAGTATGTGCCACCCACATCATAAAATTCTGGGATGAGTACACCTCTTCTGGGATGATTGGCCAAATATGTATCAATCAACCACTCCTTACTAAACAGCACACTTAGCTCAATTGGTAAGATCATCACTCATATAAAGAGTCTGAGGTTGTGGGTTTGAATCCCACAGTGTTCATTTGTTTTCATATGAATTCTGGAATGGTAGAAAGAGTTATACAGTCAAAAATACTGCAGCCTAACAGCTGTCAAAAATAATGATCTGTCTGAATCAATGAACTCAAATGGTTGAGTCCCTGCTCAAAGAACAGAGGGGTGTTAGATTACATAATTGCCATGAGCATGTTCATTGACTAGTATGTGCCACCCAAATCATAGAATGCTGGAATAATTACACCTCTTCTGGGATGATTGGCCAAATAGCTATGAATCAACTGCTTCTTACTTAACAGAGCACTTGGCTCAATTGGTAAGAGCATCACTCATATAAAGAGTCTGATGTTTTGGGTTTGAATCCCACAGTGTTAATTTGTTTTCATATGACTTCTGACACACTTGCCATCATATCCAATCCTCCCATCCTCTGTCCCATATTTGCCATCCCCCCTCCCATATCCCCTTTTTCCTCTCTCCCCCCAATAAAAAAACATTCATCAAACTACCTTCCACCATGTCTCTCCATAAGAATCTATTTATAAATTCATCCTCTCTCTGTCCAGAATTTCTTTGTATAAATTTTAGGCTAATTAATCCCTAAATTTGAAATCCAAAAATTCATTCCTTATCTGCAGATGATGGCAGATTTCAAACAAAAAACCTCCCCTGAAGCCCAAGTAACTCAATATTCTACCAAAAACTGAACCTCTCAAGGTCTAGAACAGCTGGTGAAACCATGGTTCCATTTCAGCAAGGAAACTAAATTTTAAAAAAGACAGATCAGTGTTTCTCTTTTGAAAGTTTAACAGATTATTTTAACCTCCACAAGAAAAGCACCTACCAGTATTGGGAATGCATTTGCACTAAGTTGTCATTTTTTCCTTCAAATTTTTTTGTCTGTTTGAAAGACTATGGAAAATTTCCCACCAAGAATATCAAACCCACATGAAAGGATAGAACATTCCAAGGACATTTATTTGAAGCAAACCCTAGGGGAAAATTTCAAGTCTGAAGTGTCTTGAGAGTTACTTTGAGCACATCAAAAATGGATAGTTAATTTCCAGGGCCATTCTAGCTCCAAATCCACCTCCAGTTATAGCTATTCCTCCTCTCTCACACAATTGAAAAAAAATCTTGAAAAACTTCAAGTATTCAAGTATGAAAAACATGGAAAAAAATATTTGGAACCCCATTTCAAATCTAGAGATCAAATTGAAAATTTCCTTTATCTAATTTCTAACAGTATAGAAAGCGGATGTCACCAGGAAAATATTTGAAAGTTTAAAAACTTGCTTTCCAAAAGGTTTTAAAAACTTTAAGCCAAGAAGAAAGATGTGAAGGTTGCCATGGGAAAGTTACAGGTGATCATTCAGTCTGAACCTGATTTCCCAGATTATGATGTTAATTAAATGATCAGAATTCTAAAAAATAAATTCTGGAATCAGATTCAGAAATGATATTATAATCCTTCAGAAATATTTGATGGATCTCAATGTATATTTTTCAGCCTACACCATAATATTTTGTGAATCCTTTCTTTCTTTTTTCCTTAAAAAAGAATTATATATATATTTGGCTTTTTCTTGTGTGCTTTTTGTATCTCTCTGTGCTGGTTTAAATAAAATATTTTTTTCTGAATCATAAAAAATTGATATACCAAATAAATTGGTGAATAAAAGGTAAAAAATTTTGAAGCACCAAAAATAGAAGAAATTTGAACCATCAAAGATAAGAAGTTAATGTAAACAAAAAAAGTCCAAATAATAGAATATAAGTGAATCAAGTGAGGATCTTCTTCATCCATTTTTAAATCTTCAAATAATTCATGAGCTGAAAACTAAGATTAGAATTGGGGTGATGATAAATTCACAAATCCAGTCGTGTGGTAGTCATTTAGGGCCCTATATGGCCCATTTGAGCCGTGGGGGCCCATACACAACTACAAAAGGCCGTTCCAAACAGGCGCAACCCTTGGGGGGTTGTATAGGAGCTGTTTTGGTGTTTTTAGTTTAGGTCTAGTGTAGTTACTTGTGTTTTTTTGGTGTTTTTACTTTAGGGCTAGTCCATTGGATAGTCCCAGCTTTTTGTGTTTTTTATTTATTTTTATTTTATTTTTATTGTTTTTTTTAACCAAAAAATCAAAATTTTTTGATTTTTTGGTTGATTTCTGTTTTTTTGAATGTTTATTTAGTTTATGGGAAACCTTAGTTTATTTTAATACCCTTTAGTTCTTTCTTTTTTTTTGGGCCCACCACAGTCCGGTATTTTGTGGGATGCCACACAACTACATTCAAACCGTGTACAACTCCACATGACTTGAATGTAGTTGTGTGGCATCCCCCATGACACCTGATTGTGGTGTGTGGGCCACATAACTCTTTGAGCCTTGTGGAAATGTACACAGCTCAATGAGTCATTACTTTAACATTACCCGTAGAATTATGAAGGAAATAAATTTTTTGACTTTGACTTGGAAAAGTGTGAAATAATTGAGGATCCAAAGAACTGGGTGTTATTTAAGTGTTGGAATGTTGAAAATTTGGATGAATAAATCAATGAAATTGTGATGTTTCCTCTTAAATAAAGTTTTGAAGAATAATGCAGTATTTTATGAAATTTTTTGACTCATCCATAATCAACTGGTTTTGCTAATAATAGAAACCCTTTCCTGAAAAACTCTAAATAAACATTAATTATCCTTCCTGGCACCTTCTTGAAGTGAATTGAAGCTTTTGACTGAATTTCAATGATCTTTCTGAAGGATTTGTCAAAGACTTGCCAGTTTGGATATATAACATCAGCGTAATAATATTCAAAGTTATATCAATTGCTGGTGAATTCAAATCTCACATCAGATGCTGACCCTTGAATCCAAGAAGCCCCTCCAAAAAAACCAAATATCAGGAAAAAAGTCATCCTAAAAGTATGCTCAAAAGTTGAAAATATTTGAGAAACTCATACCAGTGAGGAATTCATCAAATATGTGAAAGTTCTGAGCTAAAATTACATTTTTTGTGAGTTCAAAATTCAAAAACAAAAAAATAGATGCATAAATTCAGAAATGCTACTGCTTCCAAAACCATAGTGGGAATTTCTTCTTTTAATTTTTATGAATCTTCCCAAGATTGATGAATAAAATTCCAAGCCCTGAAAATCATATCAATACTTCCACTACAACCAGGGAAACCATGATCCTCATAATCCTTCATGATAAATTTGAGCTCTCCATTGGTTTTACCAAATGGACCTTCTTTTTAATAAATCTCAACAATTTTATTAGAAAAACTTCTTCAGGATTGCAAGGCCTTGGGTTTCTATAATACAGACATATTCACAAGTGGAATCAGCAGGGAAGCCATAAGCTAATCCATGAATAAAACTTTTCAGCTCTTGTTTAGGGGACAAGCCAATCTGCTCACAGCAGTCCTGAAAGAAAAAGAAGACAAAAATAAATAAAAAAGAGAGATAAATCAGGTTCTATAATGTTTAAACCAAATCAATATACATATCTAAAAAATACAAAAGTTTATGTCTAATATTGGCTATGGGCCCCCAAGTCATTTACTAACCTCTCCAAAAGCCTCTTACTCATTCTGAACCACCTTTGAAGCATGTGTTCAGGGGATCAACCACCTTTGAAGCAAATTTTCAGGGGATCTTACATCTTGATCAAAGTAGTCCTCCATTATCTTCTTATGAGGACTTTCACCCTGTTGCAGTCAATTCTAGCTATTGTGTTTTTTTCCCCATCTCTGTTTCTTGATGTGTTTAATGATCTAAGGATTCTTTGGGTTCAAGGAAGATGCACCATCAAGTTGGGTTTGGTTGTACAATACACACATGGGCAGGCTCTTGTGGAATTGCAGGGGGCAAATGATTGTGTGTTGTGGTTGTTGATGCGGTTGATGATGAATGGAACAAAAGCTTGGTGAATGATGACATGAATGTTTGGTGGATTGATGTGGAAACATTGGTGGCTGGTGTATAAGGCAATTTCATAGTTTGACGTCAAAGTTGCTGGAGTGGTTGCAGTGTGTTGTGACTATACCATGCCAGTCACATAGATCTCTCACCAAACCTTGCAAGACATACCTAAGTACATACATATATATACACACTCTCTGACAAAAGTTAAAGCATCATGGGTTCCCACATCCCCTACACGGTGGAATTTTTTTTTATAGTGGATTTTGCATTGCGCACAGACCACTTTGAATATGCAAAGTGCCTTGGAGATAGGTACAACATGGGCGTATGGACTGACAGACTTGGTCCTCTCTAGTTCAGGTGGATCAGAAATAGCATCAAGAGAAAAGGTGAAGGAAAAGAAGACAGGAAGAAAAATAAGAATACTATGGAAAAGGGATAAATGGGTAGAATCAGAGTGAGGGCGGGATGAAACAGCAGAGATAGTGAAGGTCTACAATGCATCTGGGGGCTGGATATTTCTTTCTGGGAGTCTGGAAGGTTCATTGGGTTTGGGGGTTTTGTTGAGGGTGAGGAAACATCCCAAGGCAATGATAAACATTGCTAGAGCCGGCCAAGCTTTCTTGTTCTTCAATGCCGCGCTTAGGTTGTCAGGGTTGTAAAGGACTTTTTCCCATCACAGCGTCTTGGGTAAAGTTTGCCTAGGCCGTTTGTATGCCAGACAGAAATGAAAGAAATGAGTTACCGTTTCCTTAATGTAGCCACAGTTAGGGCATGAGGGGTTTAAGACTTTCCTAATTTGAAACAGATATCCATTTAGACTGCAGCTGCCAAAAGCAAGCTGGTTTAGCGTTGCAGAGATGTTGATTAACATATTGGGGATTTGTTTTGCCAGCGTCTTGTTAGTCAATCCGTGTTTGGACAGGATTTTCCCTTTGACCGTTGTTAGGTTGCCATATAGAGGGAAAGGGGGGATGGATCCTATGGAAATTGCCTTCTTTGCTTCCTTGTCGGCTTCTTCATTTCCCTCTATACCAGCATGTCCTGGGCACCAAACTAGCAAGATTTGAGCCTCAGGATCAATGTCGTGTGAAACCTTTAGCAATTCATTAAAAAGGTACTGGCCGGTTCTTTCTGCCATGGGGTTTGCCCTCCGTAGTAAGACACCCTTATTTTCTGTGAGAACCACGTATTTTTTGAATTGTTTGGTGGCATCCGCCTCAATTAACTTGAACGCTGCTATCAGTCCCAGTGTTTTGCATTCATGGTTGGACAAGTTAGCCTCTGTCCCTGTGCGGAAGAGGATTTTAGAGTTAGTTTTGGGGAGGATGGCGGCTGCACCTCCCCCTTTGTCAGATTCATGAGACCTGTCAGTAAATATAAGAGCATTGTTGTCAGTAGCGCGGCTAATGAGGTCTCATGCGGAGGAGATTGCCTCCATTTTGGACAATTCTAAATTGTGGTAATTTACCATGATTGGGAGTGGGGAGATCTTTGCTTGGATTTGTGTGGCTAGGGACTCTGCATTTGAGCTTTGAAACTGTAGAATCATGTCTTTACATAGGGTTGAGTTGATTGCAGACTGGTCTCTGGAAGGGTGGCCATTTATCCTAGATCTCAGATTGTCTCTGATGCTTTGGGTGATTCCCGTTTGAGATAATTTCCTGTTGTAAAAAAGGAAAGCTGCTTTCTTAACTGCATCAGCAAAAGGAGTATGTGTGATGTTGGAGGTTAGCCATAAACTATTGGTGTTTTTGAAAATGCCTTTGGTCCACATGGCAGCGTTCCAATCAATTTTGCTTGCCAATGCCGTCAGCCTGGTGGAGTTCCTTTTGACCGCCCATACATGGGCCCCATAAATTAGCTTGGGGAGGAGTACTGAATTTATGAGAAGTACACGGGTTCTCTCAGAAACTCCCCACCATGAGTTTCCAAGGTGAGCAAAGTGCCGCAAGGTAGATTGAGCTCTGTTGAGGATTCTACCCATGTGCTCATGATAGGATAATTGTTGATCAATGAGCAGCCCTAGCCATACAGATGAAGAGGAGAATTCTATGGGAGTGTCTCCAAACACAAAATGGGAGGAGGGAGTTGGAATCTGTCTGCTGCTGGATAGGATCATGATTTGTGCCTTTTTTTTATCAAATTTTGCTGCGTGCCAAGCTGCCCAAGAAAGAGAGTTGTCATCTAAGGTGTGCATGCCTTCTAGGGCCTCCTGTAATGTCTTTGCAGCGTATAAATGTACAACATCATCTACGTATCCAATTGAGGTGGTGGTACTGGATGGCAAGCCAGATAAACTGAGAAGGTCCAAGTTGTAAATGATGTAGAGGATAACCAACAAGGGAGATCCTTGCGGAAGACCCATGGGTATCCGGTAGGGGGGGGAAGTGTAATTGTCAAGGCGCATGGTTGTGCTTCTGTCCTTGAGGAAATCCCGGATGATGATCCACAAATAGACCGGGAATTTTTTGGATATTAGTATGCTAATCAGTCAGTCTGAGTGGACCGTAGGGTATGCTGATTGCACATCCAGAAAAAAAGCCAGGACAATCTTCTTTTCCAACCACCGATCCCTAGTCCAGTTATCAAGTCAGTATATGGCGTCCTTGGTTCCTACACCTTTCTGGCCTCCATAGTGATGGTCAGGAAGGCACCCTGAGGTGACAGCCCATTCTGTGAGTTGTTTAGCAATAATTAGTTCAAGGGTCTTCCCCAGGGTGTTTAGGAGAGCAATTGGGCAATAGGCGTTTGGAGTGGTGTAATCTGGTTTTTTAGCCTTGCGGATGATAGCTGTTGTGGCTTGTTTCCAACACAAGGGATATGTTCCTTTATGAAGGATGGCATTGAATAGTCTAGCTAGGTGGACTTGTAGAACAGGGCTTGTTAACTTTAGGGTCTCATTTAGGACCCAGTCTGGGCCTGGGGCCTTGCCAACTGCAAGTTTGTCTAGGGCCCTACAGATCTTGCTCTCTGAGATCTCATTGAATATGGCAGGGTAGCATTCTCCAGTTGCGACTACATCCTGAAGATCAATTTGGGGCAGCAGAAAGGAAGTGCCCTCAAAAAGCATCTTTGCTTGTTCAGATTTTCCAACTGCAAACAATCCATCTGATCTCTTGAGTGGGAGGACTTGGCCACTTGACAATGGTCGTATACAACGTATTGCGTTGTGGTAGACCAAACCTGTCCTATAGCCATCAGACTCACTTTTTTAGTGTAAAAACAGCTCAAAACCTCAAAGTAACCTCAGAAATGGATTCTACATCACAAATAACCCCTAGTAACTCAGCCAAAGTACCCCTCTATCTCTCATGGATTAGAAGATACAGCCCAAGAACCCTTCAACTGTGGCAAACTCATACCCAACCAGGTGTCACAGCTCTGTGGAAGGCATAAAGACATAACTTGCAAACCCTCAAGTACATACCAGTAGCAGCTAACCCTCAACACCAGAACCATACACCAACCCTGTCACCTCAGCCAGAATACAGCAATACAGATACAGGAGGCAGTGCAACTAGTTCAGCTCCTGTCACATCACCCAGAATACATTCAAATACACATACACAAGGCCATGCAGAAGTATACAGGACAGTATAGGAAGAATGAAGTGGAACCAGACTCAACCAGAACCAAAAAAACAAGGAAATACACATACAAAAGGCTATGCAGAAGTATACAGGACAGTATAGGCAGGAGGAAGTGAAACCAGACTCAACCAGAACCATGCAGTACCAAACAACCTCAGCACCACACAGCAATTTATGCATCCAGTAGCATGTGATACCAAATAAACTACCAGTACCAACAACCCTCAGCACCACACAGCAATTTATTTAGTCAGAAGCATGTGATACCAAACAACCCACCAGTAAAAGTACCACAGGGCTACCCAGCAATACATGCAGGAATTCAAGACCATGCAGAACCAAGCAAACCACCAGTAATGAAATACATGAAGGTAGAAGCAAGTAGCACCAAACAAACCACCAGTGAATGCACAGCAACACTTGCAGGAAGTATCAAGTAGCACCAAACCAACCACCAGTACTACACAGGAATATATTTTATCTGCACTTCACAGCAGTTTATGCAGGGCTGTGCATGCAGGAAACCCCTGTACAAGCTTTTCCCAACCAGCAGAAATGCCTCATGTAACTGTACAAGCTTTTTCCAACCAGCAGAAATGTCTCATGTGATTGTATCTCACTGTTCCTCACCAGAACAGGGAGAACCCTCAGGGGAAGCCTTGAGCACCCCCTGAGGCAGGATTTGTCTATTTAAGGAGGGCCTCTCTTCCCTATCCAAGTTGTATCATCACTCCTCATCCCATATCAGGCCACCTGGACCATCATCATTCCCCCAGGCCCCCAGCCTGGGGTGGTCACCCCTTACAAAAGATATTGAACCCTTATAAAGGATATCAACCATGACCAACAATGATCAAACCTTATATTTATCAAAAAACCACCTGTAACATTGAAGGAGTATCCATCAGTCACCAATAAAACAAGATAAAATACATGAAGGATAAGACTAGATAAAGGATTCTTCCCTTAATCAGCTTCTATAGCCACAGTCAACTATCTGTTCCACCATTTCTTCCTCATCAAGCTTGAATACATTTATCCTAGGTCTGATAGAGACTACTATAGTAGCAACTCTATCTTAAAATCAGCCACCAATCTCTTTTCTTTTATTTTTGTGAGACTACTATATTACTTAGAGGGGCAGGCAATTCAAAACCACCCTTAGTATTCATCTATCTTATCAGTAGTTGTAGTACTAAATTCCCCCTCAAGTGACTGCCAGCAAGCTATTTGCTAAACTTTACCCAATCCCACAGGATTCTCTACAGCGTTGAAGGAAACAGCACCATCTGACAATTGAAGGTATCTTCTACAGTGCAACAGCTTGGCGTGGCTCTCCTGACACCTTCCTTGCACCTTACACATTCTGTGATCTCAGCATACTCCTCTGGGCAGTCCGGGCACTCCTTTGTCATGTGATTTCCATCACATCAACCACATTGGGGTGGGTCTTGGCACCATTTTCCAAAATGGCCCATTTTGAGGCACTTGAAACATTGTGCTGGGTACGGCTTGAAGACAGTTACTCTGTGATAATCATAGTCTAAGAAAATCCCTGTGTAGGCAATGCAATCAGCCAGCTCCTTTCTTGCAAAGGATAGTACGACAGACCCTGATTTTTTGGCGGTCTTCATGTTTTCTGATAGCCAGTGCATAGGGATTAGTTATTCTTTGTTAAAGCCATTTGCATTGGCCAGTTTGGATTTTTTGAAGTCAGATGTTGGGTTGAATTCCTTGGGGACTCCATGAGCAAGTACCAACCAAGCACTGGGCATGGCCTCCAAATCTGGGTGCACCTCCTTTGACCATAGATGTTTGTTGTCCATTAACCACTTTTGGTGAAACTTGTTTTTAGTATAAAAAACTACGTCTCCCTAGTTCATGATGTGAGCCCCTGTGACCGTTACCAGTTTTTCTTGGACTCTTGCATTCATCCTTGATAAAGTTTTGTTGGCTCATTGGACAAACAAAGCCCTGGTGATTTTGTTGATTTGGTTGTTGAGGGGATTGGAGTGAATGACAGCTCTTCCTGGGCGGTAAAGTCGCCTCCCATCTTTCATTGGTGGTTGTGTCGTAGGTTCCCTAGTGTTAAAGGGTAATTTCAACTTTGCTCTTTCCGCGTAGGTGGGTTGTTTAGATACTTTGGGCGGCATTTGAGGAAAGGTTGGTTTGGGTGGCAAGTGATTTAACTGTACAAGGTTACTAATTTGTTCATTCATGATTTGCATCTGGTTTGCCATGGCCTGAGTCTGTTCATTGCCTTGTCTATCAGCTTCTGCACGGTCCTGTTCTGAGCAAATTAAAAGCTGGATCAGTTACACTGTCATCTGATTGATAATTAGTTCACCGTTTGCAGTGAAGTTTCCTTTGTCTGCAATTAAACGCATAAGAAGCATGGCCAGACTGCTTGGTTGGCCATTTTTTGGGGGATTCAAGGGGCCTGTTAATTTGGGAATCAGTCCATCATTTGATATTCCCTCCATTTGAGGAGGGTCAGGGGGACGGAGGGAGGCCATGGCCTGAGAGAGAGAGGAAAAGGAGGATCATCTTCCTGATAAATATGACAAAAAAGGAGGTGAGTTGGTGGTTTGGGGATTTTGGGGTTTGAAGGTGAGGTTATGGTATGTGTAGTACGTTAGGAGTCCAAATTAATTTAGATATATTTCACCAAGGCTGCGCGGAGATAAAATACTAGGTATAAGTGTCACAGTAACAGTGATATCTGCCCGTGATATGTGTATAGTTTGACCTAACCACAACACCCCCCTACAAACTATGCCATCAATAAAAAACATCAACAAAAAATAAATTGTTTTTGTGCCCCCAACTGTTTTGTCATAATATCTGCCAGCTGATTTGTCGTATCAATCCATGTCACATCCATTTGTATGTCCCAGATAACATCATTAACAAAGAAAAAATTGCGCGCTATATGCCTCATCCTAGACTGGGATCCATTATTGTTAGCCACAAGTACCGCCCCCCTATTGTCACAGTATAAATATGATTTGATTGCAGGAAATAAATCTAGAACCATGGAATGCAGAGACACAAAAAATTCCACCCCCGTCCCTAGTGAGATAAACTCCGCATTGCAGGTCAAAGTTGCCACCGTCTTCTGCCACTTGGACCCCCATGATACCGGACACCCGTCAAGCATGATCACAAAACCAGAGGTAGATTGATGGAATTCACCTCCCCAATAGGCATCCACCCAGAGCTGTAGGCCTGCTTTGTTTGGTTTGAAGAGTAGCTGGTTCCCGGCTGTGGCTGATATGTACCAAAGAAGATGTTCGAGGGCCCCCCAGTGCGTTGCATCAGGCCGCTTGCTGAATTGTCACAGGTAATTTACGGCAAAAGATATATCCGGTCTTGTCCCCAGCACCAAGTAATTCGCGGAGCCAATGTAGCTTTGAAATTACTTGGCGTCAACAGCGGGCCCTTCGTTGTTAGTTGAGAGTGCAACGTCAGGTAGCATGGTGTTAGAGTTTATAAGTTTAGACCGCAAGCAATTCCATTTTTCCACAATTTGGTTTGCCAGTAAACGTTTATTGAGCGCCAGCCCGCCACAAATTCTTGTTAGGTTGATACCAAAAATTCAATTGCATCCTTCTTCCCATTTCAGCTTAACCTTCTTTTCCAATTCAAACCAAAGCGTCCCAAGAACATCCTTATCATTACTCACCACCAACCCATTGTCAACATGTAACCATATTGCCACCACCTTCTTGCCTTTCCAATAAATATAGACAGTTTGTTTGATTGTTCCACCCTCAAAACCCAGAGCGGCCAGAGCCCCTTTAAAGAAAAGCCACCAGCAACACGCCGCTTGTTTCATCCCGTACAACAATTTTTTCAGGAGCATAACCTTTCCTTTAAGTTCCGGTTGCACGTGAATCAGAGGCTCAACATATACCTTTTCTTGGATCAGGGAGTGGAGATAGGCAGCCAATACATTGAAGCTGTGGATGAGCCATTGATTGGATGTTTCCAGTGCCAGTAGGAGTCTGAGCAAAGACAGAGAAGCCGTTGGGGCAAAAGCTTTGTAACAATCCACCCCTAACCGTTGGCGGAACCCCTTTGCCACATACCTAGATTTTGGCGCAATTATCAACCCATCCGGTGCGTGCTTCACGCTGAAGACATACTTAGCCCCTATGACCTTCATTTTGGGTGTGCAATCCACCGGGGTCCATACATCCATGTTGAAGAGCTGGTTGATTTCCTTCTCTACCGGGGGTAGCCAAATTGGCCGGAATCCGGGCAAAAGTTCCTGGCCAATTGTTGCCGGGATATCAAGATTGGAGACCGTAGGGCAACAATGAATTTGACCATCCTTTTCTTTGCAAATACGCTCAGTGGGGACTTCACCTAATTGGAGTTCCACTGCCCTTAAGGCGGGGTTGATATTGTTCAAGGATGCGGGGATAGGGATGAACGCGGCTGGTTTTGTGTCTGGGAATTCCGCCGCATCAGTATACGTCAGGGATTGCTGTTGGACGCTCCAGAAGATGAAACCCCTGTGGTCATCTTGATAACCCAGGAATATCATCTTCTTTGTGCAATTGTTGAGTTTGAGGCGCTTCTCTTTGGGGATGTGAGCCAAACCTATCAAGCCAAATGGATGTAGGGGAACAGCGTGGTCAGCAATATCAAACAGAATTTCAGACGGGGATTTGGACAAGGATCAAGTGTTTTGTAACCAATTGTGTATAAAGCAGGCATGTCTGTAGGCCATCAGCCAGAAGGTATCATGTAGGCACGCATAGGATAGCATTGTCCAGGCCATATTGCCAAGGGTTCTATTAACTTGTCCCGCTTCTCCGTTTTGTTCTGGCGTGTAGGGGCAGGTGAAGATGAGCTTGGTGCCCAGTGCTTCCAGTTGATCCAAAAGGGAGGCACTATGGTATTCCTTTGCATTATCAGACCTTACGTGGACAGGCAATCTACCAAGTTGATTTTTTAGGTAAGTAGCTGTCTTAATAAGCAGTTTGGAGACATCTGATCAAAGTTTGAAAGCGTGGACAAAGATAAACATAGATTTTTGGTCACAAATTGTTAGGAGGTACCGATTACTGGAGATATTGGGCGGAAGTGGTCCAAGGACATTGGTTACAAGGAGATTGAGGGGTTTATCAAGGGGAATCCCTTCCGGTATTACTTTGCGCCAACGTAAGCTCTTTGCGGTCTGGCATGCCTTGCAGACAAACGGGGTCCAGGTTTTCATGTTGAATTCTGGGAGATGGGTTTTCAAGTAAGATTTCACCACTCAATTGGAGACGTTGCCAAGAGCGCAATGATAAAAGAAGGAGGGGGAAACAAAGGGAAGTGGGGAGAGAGAAAGAGGGGGGATGGAATTAGACTGGATGGATGGAGGATTGGGAACAGGGGAAGGAAGCGTAGACCAAGAGACCAATGCAACAGCAGAAATGGAAGTAATGGTCCAGGACCAATTGGAGTAAGGAGCAAACAGATGGAACCAAGAAGAGATAAGGAAAAGATCTGGGCCGCAAAAGATTGGCGAGTAACCCGCATTGACAAGGTGTACCAACAAAAGCAGGGTACCCCTCATGGGAGGGCAGTATAGTACATCATTCAGAAGGGGGTCCCCAGGGCCCCCAGATGGCTTTGGTGTCAACCTCAGCGTTCCCCTACCAAGAGCAAGCATTTCCAAGTGAGGATCGGCTAGTTGGAGGGTAATGGGAGAGGAGAAGGGGGAGTAGGATACAAATGAAGGGAAGTGACCACTGACCGTCAAGGTTGCCCCAGAGTCTACTACTAGCGTGTTTGGGGCGGTTACCAATTACACAATGGGTTGCTCAGGGAAAGCCTCATTGGCAGTTGGGGGATCCGGGCCAGCAACACTGTTGATTTGTCCACCACCGGGAGCGTTAGGCTGGAACAAGCGCGGGTTACAGAGATGGGATGGGTCCCAAGTTAAGTTTCCCAATGCCATGCCAGGGGGCGGCAGTTGAGCATTGATCCAAAGGAGTGGGAAATCACCTTGCCAATGGTCAGGAGAGCCGCAGTATACACACGTTCCACCAATCCAAGTACGGACTTTGTCCGGGACGGGCCGGTTCCCATTTGCAATGATGTTCCGTGCCGCCTGGATGTCAGCTGCTGTTGGTTGATGCCATTGGGCTCAAGTGCCCAAGGTATGGATGGTTGGGTTGGTCCCAGACTGTTGTTCAGGAAGCCAACAAGCTTTGGGGGTAGGCCAGACATAGGGGTTCCCAGCCGCTACCAAGTATGGGTTATCAGGGAAGTTCCTGCAAGTGATTTTGGTGTAAAACAATGTGATAATTGACTGGGTGTCAGCCGCCATGGGCTTCTTGAGGCAATTGAGTTGGGGTCCAATGCTTTGAAGCATTTGCGTTTGAGACTATCCCGGCAGTGGAGGCATCAACACTTGCATGACAAGAGAAACACACTTGTCCGGTACATGCAATCCAAGTCAACCGAGTTTGATGAAGATGTTGGATATCCAACTGAGGTGAGAAGAGATACTCCCCTCCATTGTGGTGAGTTTATAGAACAGCTTGTCCCACAGTTTGATCTGCCTAGTCCAAGGCAATAATTGGAAGTTCTTCCAAATGGTCTCAAAAGCCCCCGCCACCGTCAGCTCCTTTGCAATAAGAGGTCGCAGTTCCCAATTGATAGTAAGCGTAAAGAACACCCAAACAATGATACTCTTGTTGTTGTTCAACCTGCATAAGTTCCCAATGTTGTGCGTGAATTCGCCAACACCAAAGACCATCAAGCCAATCGTGTTGATTCCCTCAATCCATTCATTGATGTTACTACCATCACGCTTGAGCCGCTCCACCGTTGAAACGTACTCCTTTGGGCTGGAAAGGAAATGTGCCTTCACCGTGGTCTCAACCGCCCGGCCCGTTCCCATTGCGACTTTTAAATCCATGGTAAGTTTTGCCGTTACGTGCGCAGAGTCGTCTGATTTGCCTGAAGGGGAGTTGTCGCTTGAAGTAGTTCCAGGTCTGCCGGGTTGCGCCTTTCCTTGCCATGGTGGCATGCAATGATACAACGGTTGCAAGTCCAAGAAAAAGGAAGGAGGAGATGGGGAAATTGGTATTCGAGGTCCGATACAAAGGTTTGAGTTCCAATATGAGGGTGTTGCTGAAATCAAGAGAGCCGGCTTTTAACCTGTAGTACGTTAGGAGTCCAAATTAATTTAGATATATTTCAACAAGGCCGCGCAGAGATAAAATACTAGGTACAAGTGTCACAGTAACGGTGATATCTGCCCGTGATATGTGTATAGTTTGACCTAACCACAACAGTACGGAAGAGGATCCTCCCTGTCTACACGGTGGGATGGATGATGATTATTGCGGTTTGAGTCTGACCCTCGTTTAGCTAGCTGGCGCGCAGGTTTAAAGCCTTTGATTGATACATATTAGGGAGTATCAAAGTTAGCAAACCCGCCATTAGAAACCCGCTATTTTTTTTGACAAAACCTGCCATTTTTAATGGCGGGTTTCTGAAATACACATACCCCCAAACTGGTGTATTTCAAAATGGCGTGTTTCATGAAAATGGCGGATTTCAATCATCAAACACGCCATTAAACCCGCCATTTATGCATCATCATCCATCCACCATCCATCACATCAAAAACACCCATCCACATCAGCAAATCCATACCGGTCCCATCTCCATTGCATAACACACATCTCTATTGTTTTCCACATACCTTCACATACCCATCTTCACACAAATCCCATCATCATCTCATCACCCCACATCACTCACCACCTTTCTCAACATGTCCAATCAAACATCCCGCCAGCAAGTTGAAAACGCAAAAAAGCTGACTGAACTTTTGCTACTGTTTGACTCCCATTCAGACTCTGATTCAGACTCCAATTTGGAATCAACTTGGTTAGCTTTGAATTCTCTGTTGGCAAAGCAATACATGGTTCCAAGAATACACACTCTCCATAACCCTATGTATGAAAGGCAAAAGCTTCATCTCATCCCTGACTTAAGCTTCCAGCAACTGTTCCGAACTTTGTTGCCTTCTTTCATGAAACTTTTGGCAATGATTGAAGACCACCACATCTTCCAGAACAATTCTTGCAATCCTCAACATGATCCAGCCATCCAACTTGCTGTTTCTCTTTGTAGATTGGGGTCAAATGGAAATGGAGCAGCAATCCATCAATGGGAAAATCTATTCTCAGTCAGTTACGGAAGCATTGACTTATACACCAAAAGAGTCATGATTGCTATCCTATCTTTCCGTCGCTTGGTCCTTTCATGGCCAACCAAAGAAGAACGCAAGGAGATATCTCAAGTAATGGAGACAGAAGGCTTTCCTGGTTGCTTTGGTTTTGTTGATGGAACCACCATCCCCTTGAGTCAAAAACCCAACCTAGATGGCAACCACTATTTTGATTGTAAAAAAAGGCAATTTATTCATTTCTTTTCCAATCTCTATGATAAAACTTTGGATCACACACTGACCAAATATGTTCCATCTCTTTGTTTAGATACTCCGTGGCACTACAACTTGTTTGTAATAACAACAAGAAGTTCATCTCCCTCCATGCTGGCCTTCCAGGTTCTTGTCATGATTCATATGTTTTCAATCAGATGCGGATTGCCCAAAAACCAGAGATCTACTTTGACCAAGATCAATACCTTCTGGCCAATTTGGCTTATGCTAGTCGGAAATATGTAGTTCCAGCATACCGGAATGTTTTTTCCAATGATCAAGGAAAAACCAATTTTAACTATCATCTTGCCCAATCACAAGTTTGGATTGAGCATGCCATAGGAATTCTGAAAGGAAGATGGGCCATCTTACGGGAGATGCAAAACCAGCTCCAATGTTCCAAAGATATGAGGTTCCTCATCAACTGGATTATCACTTGTGTAATCCTTCACAACCTTTTGGCCGACATCAAAGATGAATGGGACAAAATATTCCAAGATGATATTCCTGATCCGCCTCAAGTCATCCCTGTCTCATCTGGTCCCTCATCTTCTTCTATGAGAGAGCGGATTCTTCCTCTCACCCTTGCTTGCTTTGATGAGTAATTTTTGATTTTGAAATTGGTAAAAATTCCCTTCACCGTATTTTTTTGGTTTTGGTTGTTCACCCAAGATTCATAGGCTGAGTTTTTTTTTTTATTTTTTTTTTAGTGGACTTGAATCCAAAAACACCTCCACCTCAAACCCTGCCACTCACCAAATGCCACCCCCCTCCCCCTCACCACTCAACCCCTTCAACCTCACCCCACTCACTCACCAGTCAAACCCTGCCTCCTCCTCACCAAACCACCTCACTCATCACCACCACCTTACTCACCACCACCACCTCATCCCACCTCACTCACTGAATCCCCTCCTCCTAATCCTGGTAAGCCCCCTCCACCCTCTTCCTCTTCCTTCCCCTCACCAGTTGCTGATCCTTTGATCATTCAACCTTTAGTCCCCCCCCTGAATCCATTTCTCAATCCATCAAGGTGAGCCCCTCCCCTCCTCCAATTCCTCCTCTCATTGATTGAGCAATTGATTGCAAATCGATTGCTCGATCAATTGCCCCCTCCACCTTCTTCCTCTTCCTTCCCCTCACCAGTTGCTGATCCTTTGATCATTCAACCTTTAGTCCCCCCCTGAATCCATTTCTCAATCCATCAAGGTGAGCCCCTCCCCTCCTCCAATTCCTCCTCTCATCGATTGAGCAATTGATTGCAAATCAATTGCTTGATCAATTGCCCCCTCCACCCTCTTCCTCTTCCTTCCCCTCACCAGTTGCTGATCCTTTGATCATTCAACCTTTAGTCCCCCCCTGAATCCATTTCTCAATCCATCAAGGTGAGCCCCTCCCCTCCTCCAATTCCTCCTCTCATTGATCAAGCAATTGATTGCCAATCAATCAAGCGATCGATTGCCAATCAATCGAGCAATCGATTGCCAATCAATCGAGCGATCGATTGCCAATCAATCAAGCAATCGATTGCCAATCAATCAAGCAATCAATTGCCAATCAATTGAGCAATAAATTTCCAATCAATTGAGTGATTGATTCGCAATTGATTGGCCAATTGTTTGGGCCAATCAATGCAGGGTTTTTGTAGGGTACAGGAACTGACTTTCCCATTGTTTTTTCTTTGTTTTTGTTTCTTTTTTTTAGGTTTTCTAGCTCTGCCAGAACACATTCTCGCAAGTCTTATGCCAACCAAGCTACGTCCTGGGACATTCTGGTTCGCCTAGTATGATGCCGGCTGCGGCTCCTCATCATTACCACTCCTCCCCAGCTAATTCTATTCTTTTGATATCTATCGATTCCTTCACTGGCTACCAAACTCAAAATGTTATACATCCATTCAAATTTCACCTTGATCCTCACCTTGGGTGCAGCAAGTGCCTGGGAGGGAGAAAGATGGAAGGAGATGGTATGAAAAACATAAAGAGAGGTGGCAAGCAGAGGAATGGTTGATTTTCATCTCTTTTTTATTTTTTTAATCCCACCGTTTTGATAATGAGAACATTGCTGACTTTTTTTTTTTATATATTTGTTTGACCGGTCTTTTTGTTTGTCCAACCCCTTTTTTGATATTGATTCCTTCACTGCCTACCAATGTGGTGTCAATATATAGCCTTGGATCGGGAACTGTGTCGCGGCCTGCGCGCTCAGCATCTGGTAGGTTGGGCTCAGCAGTTGGGGTGCGCTCGTTCTCAGCAGTGGCCGCTGCGGGCTCAGCAGAAGGCGCAGCAGGGCGAAGCACGCAGCTGCGGGCCGGGTCTGACTAGGGGAGGCGGGCGGCAACCCGCTTGGGTGTCCAACCCAGTGATGGAGCCGGGCCAATCAGGTTCTTGGGCGGTTAGTTAGGGAAGGAAAGGGCGGAGTGATTGCAGGGCTATACCCGTGGACGGCCGCGCACAAGCGCGGGCCGGCTACGGGACTAGGAAATTCACGACGGCGCGTTGGGCGGATACGGGCAATCGCGGTGAACTTCGAGAAGCGCGCGGCGGAGGGCCGCGCCACGGGGGACAAACCGGATGCGTGTAATGGCAGGCAAGCAAGCGGAATAGGATACGGACAGGGTACAGGTTAGGATATGGGATAGGGTTTTTGGGCCTAGGGTTTCCTTCTTCATTGTTGTTGGGTTGTTCATGTGCTTGTACTTAGGTTAGGGTTGAGGGGGAGGGCTCAAATACCTTTCCCCTCAACTCCGGGTTGTAGTGGGGGGCCTCTTACCATTGTATCATCAGGAGGCGGGGAGCGGAAAAGGGAGCGGACATAGGAAAACAGAATCCCTCCCCTCTTCTCTCCTTTTCTCCTCTTCAGGCTCTCAAAAACTTCTCTTTACGCTTGGTATCTAATCCTTACAGATGCTTTGACCCAAGAACTCCTGAACCTGCGGCAACTTCATGAGGGATAACCTCTAAAGTTTCCACATCTGGGGGTCTGGCCGGGAAAAATCTTTGGTCAAAGTCTCTCAAAGGTACTCACGGATGCTACCAACAGCCGCTTCTCTTCCTTCCTCCTCCAACGGCTTCCGCGCTACTCCATGGATTTACCCGCATATTTGACTCAACATTGCGGAGGTGAAGCGATTCATCTCACGTTATGAAACAATCGCGGACTCTGAAGGCGTTTTGGATTTTGAGAAGGTGCGCCATGTTGTCCTGTTCATCGAGGACGCGGAAGCGCGTCGGGAAGTGGAGGAGATGGGAGGATACCTGAACCTGGATTGGCCAGAACTGAAGGAGGACATGCTGGCAAGATGGGGGAGGCACAGTTCTTGCTTTCGGAAGGACAATCTCAAGCCATCCGCGGAATTGGGTTACAAGGCAGGCGCGCGCGACGGGAACCAGATGCAAGCAGAAGTGGACTACGCGGAACTGGAGTACTACAGGGCAGAGTATGTTCCGGCCCCACCACCGGCAACCATCTCTTGGGCTAGCAAACTTGCAGAGGTGGCAAGGGGCCTCAAGGCCTATCTGGAGAGTATTCAGTCCCCCAGCGCTTCTGCACCCCGCGTGTACGCAAATGGGGAGGACAACAACCGTTGGCGGACGGGACAAAGGGACCGGACAGCGGATTCAAACACGGAATTGGTTTCCCCAGTGGGGGCTAAGAACGTGTTGGGGAAGCGGGACTTGATGGAACCGGTGCGGCCTACTGACAGGAAGCGGGCAAGGACAACGGAACGGGAAATGGATGCTCCGTGCGGACTGGGAATTGGCAAGCGGCGGACGGATCTTGCAAAGAAGGTACACGCGGCGGCGGAAGAGATGGACCACACGTTGGAGAATCACGACCCAAGCCAGACCTCTTTGACGGCAGAGAGCGCGCATTTGGAAAGGGTAGTGGCAGCAACGGAAAGGACGGGCGCGCGTGGAAGCAACGGTGATGGTGGGCGGACAAGACACAAGAGTCGGACGGCAAACCCAATCAATCCAAGGCCGGCAGAGGCGGGGTGCGTGTTGGGGAAGCGGGTATTGGCGGGACCGGTTCAGTCTAACGGCGGGAAGCAAGCGAGGACAAAGCAAGAAGAGGATACTCCGCGCGGTTCAGGATTTGGTGAACGGCGGATAAATCTGATGGGAAGTGGGGGACAAGCGGTGGTGGGAGCAGGTCATGTGTCGGGCGATTGTAACCAAGGCGAGACCCTTTTGACGGCGGAGGAGACGGACGCCGAACGGGAAAGAGAATCGGACGGATCAGGCACTGACGGCATGGTTTGGAGGAATGCAGGGAAATCAGGCGACGGATGCGACCCTCATGGCATTGGCTGAAGCCACCAGCTGGGGACAGCAGCTAAGTTTGGGGGGGGGGAACTAGAGGATAGGGCGCGGGCGCGGCGATGGGATATAAAAAAAAAAAAAAAAAAAAAAAAAAAAAAAAAAAAAAAGAAATCTTTCACCTTTTCTATCATTTCTCACTCGTCACTTTTTTTCTTATTTTCTCATTTTTTTTATCATTTCTTGGGCGCGGACGCGGTTCTCAACCTCACGTCTTAGTTCTCACTCAGGCGCGGACCCGGCTCTCATTCTTGCCCTCACGATGCGCGCGGCGCGGATTTTTCTCAGTAAAACAAATTCGCGTTTGAGGCGTGTATTTCTCTCAATGAATAGGGAAAGGCGGTACAACAAAAAGCGGATAAAAGAAGGAAGGGAAAAAGAAAAGGGGAAGAGGGGACAAGGCCGAGGCGCTTAAGCCATCTTCATCATTTCCTCCATTTCCGCCCTCGATGACACCAGTAGAGCCCGGAATGACGCCAAGAGTTCACGCTGGGATTCCAAGGATTGGGCTCCGGGAGTCGCAAGGTATTGGCGGAGCATCGTAGTTGACCTTTCCGCAAAAACTTCGAAGCCAGCTGCCGGGAGCGCCATCACGACCAGAATCTCCGGGATCTCGGGAGAGTCGCCGGGAGGAGGGGCTGGTGCGGACGGGCGCTCAGGGGATCCAACGGGAGGGTCCAGTCCGATAGGAGGCGATGACGAGATGACCACCGGCAACACGGGCGGAGGAGTAGGGCCTTGTGGAGTCGGAGGAGGAGGAGCAGCGGGCGGAGGAGGAGGAGCCGGTACGGGAGTCGGGGCAGGAGGAGCCGGAGCAGGGGGCGGAGGAGGAGCTGGGGCCGGAGCAGCGCGTCGCCTAAGGATTTTGTTGATTCGCGGGTCCCTTGTGCCTTGCGTAACCCGGACGCAATCCGCCCAAAATCGCAAAGCCCTCCGATAAGCCGCAAAGTCCGGATAGTCATCCTTACGCGGTGGTCCCGCGCGGCAACGCGGAGAAGAGGAGTCGCGGTCTGAGTTTGGACGAGGACAGCGGGGAGGTGATCCGGGTGGAGTCCACGAGTCCTCCGAGATAGTGTCGTCATCCAAAACCACGAATGGGTCCGGACAAGCCCGCTTGCGCGACCGAGGACGAGAGCCGGATTGGTTGGGGGCACGGGGCATACCCTTGCTAAGCAAGCAGCGGCGGTGTCCGCGGCGGCACGCGGAGCAGGCGCGGCGGCCGGACACAATAGAGCATTCAAGCCCATTTCGGGCGCAGAAGTTGCAGCAGACCATGATGACGATGAAGTGGAGGGATAGGGATGCGGAGCGGAGTTTAGAGCTGGTAGAGGGGGTAGGGCGCGAAGGACGGCCAAGGTGATAATGGGGAGGACCTCTGGGGACAGAACTCAAGTTGGGGGGGATGTGGTGTCAATATATAGCCTTGGATTGGGAACTGTGTTGCGGCCTGCGCGCTCAGCATCTGGTAGGTCGGGCTCAGCAGTTGGGGTGCGCTTGTTCTCAGCAGTGGCCGCTGCGGGCTCAGCAGAAGGCGCAGCAGGGCGAAGCACGCAGCTGCGGGCCGGGTCTGACTAGGGGAGGCGGGCTGCGACCCGCTTGGGTGTCCAACCCAGTGATGGAGCCGGGCCAATCAGGTTCTTGGGCGGTTATTTAGGGAAGGAAAGGGCGGAGTGATTGCGGGGCTATACCCGTGGACGGCCGCGCACAAGCGCGGGCCGGCTACGGGACTAGGAAATTCACGACGGCGCGTTGGGCGGATACGGGCAATCGCGGTGAACTTCGAGAAGCGCGCGGCGGAGGGCCGCGCCGCGGGGGACAAACCGGATGCGTGTAATGGCAGGCAAGCAAGCGGAATAGGATACGGACAGGGTACAGGTTAGGATATGGGATAGGGTTTTTGGGCCTAGGGTTTCCTTCTTCATTGTTGTTGGGTTGTTCATGTGCTTGTACTTAGGTTAGGGTTGAGGGGGAGGGCTCAAATACCTTTCCCCTCAACTCCGGGTTGTAGTGGGGGGCATCTTACCATTGTATCATCAGGAGGCGGGGAGCGGAAAAGGGAGCGGACATAGGAAAACAGAATCCCTCCCCTCTTCTCTCCTTTTCTCCTCTTCAGGCTCTCAAAAACTTCTCTTTACGCTTGGTATCTAATCCTTACAGACGCTTTGACCCAAGAACTCCTGAACCTGCGGCAACTTCATGAGGGATAACCTCTAAAGTTTCCACACCAAACTCAAAATGTTATACATCCATTCAAATTTCACCTTGATCCTCACCTTGGGTGCAGCAAGTGCCTGGGAGGGAGAAAGATGGAAGGAGATGGTATGAAAAACATAAAGAGAGGTGGCAAGCAGAGGAATCCTAGAAAAAGGAGGGCTCAAATGAGGGATTTGGAAATTTCTTTGGAAGTGACTGACGACTTGATCAAGGAAAAGTTTGCCTGGTCTAGACAAAAGCTATGCCCTTTGGATCTGTACCCTGCTATCATGGCTGAAAAGAAAAACAACCCTCAAAAACCCACCCAGGAAGAATTTAAGCAAGCAAAACAGACAATTGGGGCTTTCCACTTCTTCCACCATGGAAAAGTTATTGTTCTCAACCAATCTGATCACCATGCTCTGGTTGCCGTCATTGAATTTGTTCCTTTGGATTGACTATCTGAGCAAGATAAGAAAGATATCAACTTTGTGACAACATTCCTTCACTGTTCAAAAAAATTTGTCAACCCGGTTGGTCCCTCAAGATCTTGGGGTGGAAAAATGTGGGCAATTGGTTGGCAAAAATTGATGAACCCTTTGGAGTTATTTGGACGTTATGTGAAGAAATCATCCATTAGATCTTCTCCTCAAGAGTACGCTGTCCTCAACCTGAAGGCCGACAAAGTATCCCAAATTTTAGGACAAATGTTTTGTAATTTGGCCAAACTTGCCTTTGAATCAAACTGTGATACCATGAAGGACAGCAACATCCCCTCTTTCTCTTCATTGGAATTTGGTTCCAAGCCTACACCTTTTGATTGCTCCCCACACCTCACTTTCACCTGGGATTCTTTTTACAATTCTCCTCATATTGACAAAGGCAACATCTCTGGCTATTCCTTTTTACTTGTGGTCCCAACCAAAAAATCAAATGGTTGACTTATTGAAGATACGCATGAATATCAAGTTTCGGACGGTCAATTTGTTTTTCCTGACCTTGGATTTGGAATTGATTTCAAGCAAAAAGGTAAAGTCAAAATGGTTTGGGTGGCTAACAAGTACAAGCACTGTACCTTTCCAGCTGTGGACACAGCAACCCATACCAGAATGGCCATGTCACTCCAAATTAATAAAAAAACTCAGAGCACTTGTAGGGACATGAAAAACGGCCAAATTTACTCTAGAGAAAAAAATATCAATAAAAACAAAAAAGATTTGTATATTGGTGGGGTTAAGAATGCTCTCAAATGTTGTTGTAGTAAAAAATAATTTGTTTTTCTTTCATCCATGCAAATATATTTACAAGCCCAGCATTTGAGTAATCTGCTGTATTTCTTCTACCAATCTACCACTGCCAATGCAAGCCAAAGCTACTGATACCTTATCCTTTTTTTGTTTGCCCGTTGTTCCCTCTCCTTTTCCAGTTGCACTTGCTGCCAATCCTTCTACTTTTCCTCTTTTTGAAACTCTAGCTCAGCTTGTTTCAACCTCCACTCAGCATCCAATTTTTGTTGATTAGCCAAAGTCTCGGCTTGCTGCTTTTGACCATCCATGGCCAGTTGAAGATCCCACTTTTGCTTTTCAAACTGAAGTTTATCTGATTCAATTTGTGATTTCACTGTTTTTTGGAGGGGAATGGCAATGAGCATGATTTTGAAAGCAAGGATATTGAATCAATCAATCAATTTACATGAATCTTGCTTCTCCATGATTTCTTCAAAGCCCAAAAAACTGGAAGTTTTTATCCTCTTTTGATGACTTTTGGGGTTGACATTGATGGAATTGGAGGCCTTTTGCTTACCCTTGGCAGAGGAGGTTTGAGTCTGAAAGTCCTCACTAGTATTTGAAGGCAATGTGGGAGGCCCCATTGGCTTGAGTTTTCGGCCAATCAAAAATGGATGAGCCTGTTTTTTTACAATGTAAATCAGTCAGGAGCAACCAGACAGAATCAAAAACAATTTAGTTCCTTACTTGAGCAGATGTTGATGGCAACAGTGATCCAGGAATAACATCCTCCTCATTGGGCAAGTTCTCCAGTTGTTCTGCCCCAGGAAGAGAGCAATCAAAAGAAGGAAGTGAGGGGTCCAAGGTTGGGATTGACTGATCAATCAATACCAAAGTAGAAGTGATTTGAGCCAATTGTGTTTGAATATCCTCCTCGTCATCAGATGGGGGCCACTCCAAGGCCAAGGTTTCATCAAGGTCCCCGTTGGTAGGCTGAGCATCCCCAGCCAAGTCCTTGGCATCAACGGAATTGGATTGTTGGGCATCAAAAGCAGCTTGGGGGGTGATGTTGGCCTTCTTTCCAAAGATTTCATCCATTTGAATATAAAAAGGACAAATGGAGTCCAACTTATCAACCACCGAGTTGATTCCTTTGGCTTTGTCCAAGTCGGTGATACCAAAGCCAGTGGAGATAGACATGGAGTGGGCCTTTTTGTACTTGGCTTGATAGTTTTTGAACCACTCCCTCATCTGTTTGGATGACAGATCCAGCCTACCTTTTGTTTTGTTCTTGAGTTCATTGGCCATCAGGAGATGACCATTGACCTTAGAGGATTGAGGTTGGCCAACACGTGTTTTGTTGTCGGATCCAAAGCAGGCATTGTAGTTGGAGGGAATTTTCAGCCAGTTTACCAGGATGATGTGATCAGCTCTCTTGAGCTGACTTGAGCCCTTGGAAGCTGATGGGGGAGGATTGTTTGTTGTGGAGTTCCTTGGTGATGTTCTCTTGGGTGTGTTGGACTTGTGGGGGGAGGTTTGCTGAGGGGCCATTTGAAAGAGTAAGGGCTACACAAGTGATGAGAGGGATAAAGTGATGAGAGTGGTGAAGTTTTGAGAGCGATAAAGTGGATGAGAGTGATCAAGTGATGAGAGCGGTTAAGTGATGAGAGTGATGAAGTTTTGAGAGCAATGAAGTGGGTGAGAGTGATCAAGTGATGAGAGCGATAAAGTGATGAGAGTGGTCAATCAATTTTATGATGAGGGTGGGGGTAAAAAATTTTCTGATGAGGTCGGAGGTAGAAGGAGGTGGGAAGACAGGGGTGTATGACGCGGACAGGTGGTGGAAGCATTTAAATACTTTATTTGAAAAAAACCCACTTATTTCAGGTTAACTTTGACACGTCTGATCTGAAATAAGTGGGTTTGTTTGATTTTTAATGGCGGGTTTGGTTAACTTTGATACCCCCTATTATATTCTATTTTGGCCAGCAAGGGCTTTGCTAGCGAGATTTTAGCGCGATCGGTTGCGGATGCTCTTTAAATATTTTATCCATTCATTTTATCCATTCATCCGTCGACGTCATGGACGCGGGTGATCTTCGGTTGACACACTGGTCGACCGTTGGATTATGTCATCGAGCCCCTCGCGACTCGACGACTGAAACCTGTTCTTACCTTCCTTTCTCTCTTGTTCGGCTGACCAATGCCTACTTACGTAAACGTTAATTAAATAGATTAATTATTCATTATTGTAGCCTGGTGTCATCTGATAGATTATTACATCAGCCCTTCGATCTGATCTCCACTTGGATCGATCACCACCACGACCACGACCACGACTCAGCTCACGTCATCATCCTGACCATCTTCGCACTCGAAGCTGTGAATTAGAAGACTCTCGGTCATTCGACGGACTAAGTGATCTCATGATCACCTGCTGCTCGTCTATCGACCATCCAGGGCTTACATCCTGACAGTAACAAGACTTATTTAAATATTTAAGTAAATAATTCTTACTTGATTACCTGGTTGACTTCCTTAACTCCTACCATCCATCATCCCTCACAGCCTCCTTGACCGTGGCTTGTGGTCATCAGTCGACCTCGATCTGATCTCGGTCAGTCACTAATCCTTCTTCAGCCATCATCCCACCTTGTCCTCCCCTCGAACCCCCACCCACCACCACTGATCCTTGAGACTGATCCGAGCCCATCTCGCATAGATCGAGCTTACTAAGGATCTCGTGGCTGAGAATCTGATCTCGACCCGATCGATCCCTGCTCGCTTCTGCCCCGGCCATCATCGATCGACGTCCCCAGTCGACCGACCGGCACACCCTGAACTGACTGCCCACCCACCCGCAGCACCGACTGGGCCCCGGGTTTAAAAGCCAGCCAGCCCAACCGGATCGACATCGACGCACGCCCCCCCCCCCCCTCCTCTCTCGTCCATCGTCCATCTCCTTCGGTTCAGTTCACCTTGGCTGGTGTCCTGCTCCTCAGCCTATCGTCCTTGAGGCGTCGATCGGTCGAATCGAGACTATCCTTCCGTCGACAGTCGGTCGCTCTCGACCGATCGATCCGGCCCCTCCAACCCAGAGCCCCTCCGCCTCGCCGTATTCCACCGTCATCCTCTTCGATCATGAACGACATCGGAGCCAACTGGCGCTCCAACCAATCTCGAACGCCCTTCATGAACCAAGTCCCGGACTATCATCACCCTGCTAACACCAGCAACAACAACACTAACAACAATCCTTACGCCCATGCCGCAAGTCAACACGACGGCGGTTGGTTCAATCGTCCGCCCACCAGGACCCAGACCAGAGGCTACGCCCGGGCAAAAAACTCCAACCGGCGTCAACATCCTCCCAATCGGTCGCACGCTCACCTCCCTCATCTCGATACTCCGTTGAACGATCTTCAAACCGTCCATCGAATCTGGACTCTTGATACTCCCCCGCGTCCAGAATGGCTTCAAAACCCCAAGAGCATCCTCAATAACTTTTGTCATCAAGTAACTCATGCTCTACCCAAGTATCACTCTCAACAGGTCATGTTCCCCGGTTTCAATCAACCTCTCTTTCGGTGGGTCGGTTTTCAACTTGGACGGTCCGAGATGTTCTGGTGCTAAACTGATCCACTTTTACTTGTTTTTTTTTTTTTTTTTTTTTTTTTTTGGTATCGTTTTGTTCAGCGTCACTGTAAGCCTCGACATGGCACCTGATCTCATCGGTATAGGGGACGACTCAAATAAGAAAGAAGCCGAGAAGCTCGCCGCACTCTCAGTATGTCTTCAGATGGGCCTCAGAAATATGTTCGACGACAAAAATCTTCCGGTTCGTGCCGGCCATGTCGCGCCTGATGGAAGGGCTCGGAGTTTGATGCCAGATGGTACCCAACTGACGCTGGAACAGGCCAAAGCTTACATGAGCTTCTATTGTCGCAAATTCAGGTTTGGAAAACCTGATATCCAATATGAAAGTGGAAAGGTTGGAAAAGGCCGTCAAACCTGGGTAGCTACCTTATACGTCGGTGGTCGGAAAATCGGATTAGGGCATGCCATCAGTAAAAAGGATTCTCTCAATGAAGCATATCTCGATACTGTGGTCTATCTGGGCGAATGCGACCCCGGTTTATGGAACGAGTTTTTGGACAGCCCTGAGAACCAAGCGTCCGCGGTTGGTGGTTTGGTCCCAGCAGTCGTTTTCAAGTTAAGCGGCTGTACTGAATCAGATCTCAGTCAAATCGTCCATTCTTCAAGAGATTCGGAACTCTATCGAAGAGCAAACGTGATTCTCGAACGTGCCCGCGGAGCTCGTACAGTCCACCAAACCAATGCTAGTGGCGGCAATGATGCCAGCCGTCAAGGCCTAAATGGTCCACCAAGCCAACTACGTCAGTCGATCCTGAAGGAGAAATCATCAGAACTAAGGGATCGCCTCGCGTCATATCAGACCGATCTTTCACCTCAAGTCGTCGAACTGCGTGAACAACGCCAGAGTTTACCTGTTACCGCTCATTCGTCCTTAGTCTTGTCTGCCCTAGCCACTAATCCAGTCACGATATTAATGGCTGCGACCGGTTCTGGTAAGACGACTCAAGTCCCACAACTTATTCTTGACGAGGCCACGATGAGAGGTCAGGGTGCCAATTGTAATGTTATCTGTACTCAACCTCGCCGAATCGCTGCAATCAGTGTAGCTCAACGAGTTGCCAACGAAAGAAATGAAAACTTGTGCGAATCAGTTGGATACCAAGTTAGATTTGAAGCCAAGCCACCCAAACCTGATGGTAGCGTTTTATTTTGCACAACTGGTGTATTTCTTAGAAGACTACAGAATGACATGGATAGCACCAGCGGTACCTTTCTTGATACTATTACTCATATTGTAGTTGATGAGGTGCATGAACGAGACATCGAGACCGATTTGTTACTGTTCTGTTTGCGCCGAGTCTTACAAGATCGGAAGGAGAAGGGCAAGCCGGAGATTAAAGTGTTGTTGATGTGAGTTTTGCATCTATCACACTTTTGAAGTCTGCTCATCAAGGACGACCCTCTTCCAGGTCTGCTACTGTCGATCCAACCCTCTTCGAGCGGTACTTTGCCGATCCAATCAGCGGTAAACCAGCCCCAGTCATTTCGATCCCCGGACGATCTTTCCCAGTCGAGAAGCATTATTTAGAAGAAATTCACCGCGAGCTTCTTCAACTTTCTTTATCTCCTGCCCACGGCGGTTGGGTTTGGACAGACCCTAAAGTACAGAAGTACCTTCATCGGGAGCTGCAAGAACCCATTGCCGTAGATCCGCTTACTAGGAAAGCCTTGCGAGATAATGATGAGTTGGAGATGCCATTTGCATTGGTAGCATTGGTAATTGCCTGGGTTATCTCCAAATCTTCCGAAGGGCACGTATTAGTGTTCTTACCTGGCTGGGAAGAGATCAAAGGCGTTCAAAATATCCTCATGGATCCACGCCAGTTTCCCCTACTTAACTTTGACTTCAATGACAATTCTCAGTTCGAGGTCCACGTACTACACTCATCGATCCCCGTGATCGATCAGCAACGAGTCTTCTCGCGCCCTGTCGATGGTGTCCGGAGAGTGATTCTATCCACCAACATAGCTGAAACCTCGGTCACGATCCCGGACGTCGTGTTTGTCGTAGGTGAGTTCGACAACTGGAAAGTTCCCCGAATACATCCTGCTTTTTTTTTGCTTAACTAACTCCTACATGACACGCCAGACACGGCCAAAATCAAAGAGAAAAGGTTTGATCCAGAGCGTCACCTTTCAGCTTTAATCACAGCTTGGGTTGGTACTTCCAATCTTAACCAACGTGCGGGGCGAGCTGGACGACATCGTCCAGGAGAATATTTCGGACTACTTAGTCGGAGGCGCTATGATGCTCTCAACATCCATTCGACTGTTGAAATGAAACGAACCGATTTGTTAGTCTGTCACGCGTCTTGTTCTCTTCTACGAGCCTCCGACACGCTAACCTTGCATTTTTTTTCATTTCTATCAGGAGCAACTTGGTAATGCATGTCAAGGCCCTCAATTTCCCTAATTTGGAAGCTGAGGAAGTTCTAGCTCGAACCATCGAGCCCCCAGAGAGCGAGAGAGTATCGGCAGCAATGACTCATCTTCAAACTATCGGTGCCCTGGATCGTCACAAAGATCTGACCTCATTAGGACGGGTTTTGCTTCAATTACCTGTTGAAGCTCAGATCGGAAAACTCCTTCTTATGGGATCATTCTTCAAATGTTTGGAGCCAGCTCTCAATCTGGCAGCAATCCTCACAAATCGAGATCCGTTCCTTTCTCCACCATCAGCGAAGGCGGAAGCTGATCGAATCAAGGCCTCGTGGGCCCCACTGGAATTCCGGTCTGACCCATTGGCTTCATTGGCAGCTTTTAAAGCTTGGTCAACTCTCACGGATTCGGGAGAAGCCTACAAAGCTCAAAAGTTCGCAATCGAGAACTTCCTTTCAAAGCCTACCCTCGCCCAAATCGCTCAAGTTAAATCACATCTACTTTCCGCCCTCCGACGCGCAGGCGTTCTGGCAATCAGCGGTGGAGGGGATCGTAACGAGGAGCGCCCAAGCCGTTTCCAAGATACCCGCCGGATAGGAATTCCACCTCATCTAAATAAAAATTCAGATAGTTTGCCTCTTTTTGCTGCATTAATTGCGGTCGCCGTAGCTCCAAACTTTGCCGTGAGAAAGAGCAGTAAGGTCTTTGCCACTGATAAAGATAGGGTAAGCCATCTATCCAACCTGATCTTTATAATCCCATTCGAAACGGCTAACAGCCATTATGCGAAACGGGAACGGATCAACCACAACTTTAGACATGTTTCATCAACCTCTCTAGCGTGAACTCTTACAAGAAGGAAGCAGCAGCTGGTGATGACATTCCTTTACAGAATGAGCGGCAGCTCTTTGCGTTCGGGGAGAAGAGCTTGCACCTCCCAAGGCCGGGTGAAAAAGGGAAGGGTCAAATGTCTTTACGCTCGACCACAAGATTGGATCCTTTGGGCTACATGCTCTTTGGTGCTCGACAGATTCAACCTTACACCTCGGGCTTGAGATGCGATGGATGGCTGCCCATCACGGGGAACGAAGCAGCGTTAGATGATGTGGAGAGATTGAAACATGTACTGGACGCCTCGTTACTCAGAGTTTTTGATGGGCTCAGAGCTCAAATAATTGAGAACGACTCGAGATTTTCCAGGCCTCGATCTTTTCGGGTATTACAAACTCCAAAGAAGACGAGCCAGTCCAAGAAGATCAATGTAGCTCTCGATGGAAACGAATCGGGAGATTCTGAGTTTGAAGGTGAAGATGATGAAGCCGAAGATCAAGAGGAAGAATCTTTGAATCAATTCGAAAAGCTGACGGAAGCCGAGATCCAAGACTTGCAAAGCTTAACCGAAGGTGTCGTTTTATTGTTGAACAAATACTCTGAGGAAAGACTGGCTACAGATGTGAATCCATCTAGGGCGCCGAGCAGGCCGGATAGTCGAGCGACCAATCAACCCTTCTTTAACCGTTTACAACCTGCTGGATATAATGTTGAAGGTGCTAGTGGTGGTAATTCTAGCGCTGGACCTAGTCGACCGGGCAGTCGATCAGCCAATCAAAGAGAGCCTCATAGTAATTATCAAAACCAATCATGGCATAGTACCAATCATCATAACAATCCGTCTTACGGACATTCGCCAGCCAGTGGAGTTCCATCCAAAGTGATTCCCGGCTCTGGATTGAGAACCTGGGAGGCCGAAAACTGGAGATCTTCTACTCATCATTCAAACCGCTCCAGCTCTCCCCCCACCTGGCAAAAAAGAAACCAAGTCGCTTATGCTCGTCGACAACAATGAAGATGGGTTTTTTCTCAGACCTGTTGATAAATGGGATCTTTGCAAAAAATAAATATGCAGAAGAAGACCTGGAGATTCACCAAAACGATTCATCAATAAAGCGTGCGACTAACAATAAATACCTTCCAGCATTCATACTTATAGATTCTTTCCTACCCTTTCTACTGAATCCATGATGACTTATTATGGTCAGGCTCTGATCATCGTGCGCTTGATTCATATTTTATTAACTATGCATAAACCTCGCAATCAGAAACTGTCGTTGGCTTGCTTGCCATCGCCCGACTATTTTATCATGTACTGCTGCTGTTTTTCTTCTCTTTTTTGGAAACCTCGAAACTGCTCTCCGTTTAAAAAAATAACCACGATCAGTCATCACATGGCCTACCATGATTGATACAATCACTCCACTCCTTTCAATCAACCAAGCGGAGATGATCTCCAGCCAGAGTGGGGTCATCCATCTTTACTAAGATCATCACCCCGGTTCCACCCGTAGATAGAGCTTCGACTCACATGGACGGCTTTTTTTTTTCGGAGAAGGGGGTTAACGCATGAATGCAGAAACATCGAGATCAGCAAGTTCGAAAGATCATCTTGATTCACCACCCCCTTTTGGCCGCAGCTTTTATTTCAATCTTTATTTTTATGAGATGTGGTACGAGTACAGGGAGATGGTAGAAGGGGTGAGAATCTGACTGTGGCACCCGGTTGATTCTCAAGTGCTTTGACGTCTAGTCCTCCAGTGTCAATGGTACTGGTCACGGACCCCTAGTTCAATCTAAAAGTCTACATCGCTATTTAAACTTGTGCTTCCTTTGTCAGCATTATTCCTCGGAGGACCTCACTATCAGATTCTAGTTGTTTTGACTCGCATTCTTATCTTACTTCCTGAGTTATCATCAAGAAGTTCTTCCCGACAAGTATAACGGATCTCTTGATGATTAAATTAATCAAACTCGTCGACATATTTACGACGTGTGCTTTCCTTACTTCTTTCTACCTCGCTGCTGACCTCTGATAGGCTGTAAAAATTTATAGATTTACGGTACGTACATGCTTGCTCAAAGTCTTACTCAAGTGGACACAACCGGTAGAAATCAATCGTGACCCGAGAAGGAATCCTGGAAGGATCTCATGCTTCATTCGAGTACTAGACGGAAAACTAACTTGAGTATATAAATACATATCTGGAAAGGACGAATGAAAGTTCACATACACTCCAAGGATCTTCTCGATGTCTCCGAAGGAAGAACCTGCGATTGATGCTAATGCTACTCCTGTCAACAAATCGTAACAATGGGGCTGTCGATATCATTACGAGTTTGGATCAATCAAATTGTGTGTTTATTGAGGCGATGGATGCAATAACCGAAGACAATGCTCATCATCTATGGACAAAACGTTAATCATCAGTGTGCCTCAACCTCAGCTCCCAATTGAGGGGACACGTGTATGGATGGAAATTGGGGAAGCCCTCTCCTGCAAAGGGGCTTTGAGCCTTCAAGTTTTTATTCACAAATCCCGTAAAATCCTCTCAGACCTGGGTGGCCTTCTTGGTTGAGATTCAAATTCCGGAGGACATACTGTTGTCCTACTCAATCATTGGTAAACTGTGCAATGACTCGCACCAATCCCACCCTACCGAAAGTTGGGCCTTGTCATGGGCAAAAAAAACCTCTTAAAAATCTCAACAATTCTCATGCGACTGCGAAGCTATATTCCTTATCTCAAGTCCAAGGATCGCTCTTGTAGGACAGTGCTCTAGTTCTGAAACTGCTCATCTTCACACCCTCGGAGGAGACAACTATCACACTAAGACCATCTACTACGTATACTGTTCAAATCGGAAGCACAACCCAATGGTCACCTCTCACAAATGCAACAATCCTTGGATAGATTTTTTTTGCATTTCAGACTAGAAGAGAAGAAGAAGCTCGGGGGGACTCCAAGCCTTCAGCTCATGTCATCATTGTCGCTGGCATATCACCCAAATGGGTACAACGATAAAATGCTGTCCCATCTCTCAACAGCAATCTTAGATTGTCGAGTAATATATCCATCTTAGGTTTCACCGACTGACCTTCCAGTTTTGATAAATTTCAACCATTTTAACCCTGGTCCGTCACCACCGGGGATGAACAAAGTAATCTCATGGCTCAAGGAAATTTCGATGTGAACACAGTCTGATCTCCCTCCTTCGCTTCATTGAGGAATCTGTCACTATCAAAACAAAACAAAAAAAGGGGGGGGGAGGGGGGGGGGGAATCTTGGTTCAACAAGGATAGATATAAATAAATAAATCTTCTGATTGGGGATCTTATTGATGGTCAATGGTTGTTGTTGGAATTCTGTCAACTAAGTGCCCTTTTTTCCTCCTCTCCAAATAAAAATCACATTACAGTCATATTTGACCTAAGATATCTTTCAGTATTATGGGCCTCATAAAAATAGTATGTTATGATAAATATTGTCTCTCATGTCTCTAATCAGTTGTCCCTCTAGCTGATTAATTGTTTCAAGATTTAGTCATGATTATGTCTGAAAGAATGCTAGTTCAAGTAGTCTGATTTTCTGTTACTGATCAAACTCTTGTAGTCATAGAACCCTGAGTTGCTAGTTCTTTCAATGGACTTCTTATCTCTAAGAACCTCCTTTCTTATCTTGATCTTTCTGAATTCTAATGTCTGTTAAATGCCCAAATCAGCTTGAATTAATGCCTCAGTTGTATTGTACTTGTCACTCTTCTTTTGATAGCTTTTATGTCCTGGCTTATGGCCTGTTGTGTCCCTGTCTTGTTGCATACTGCCTATCACCGAGAGCTTGACAGTTCTTTGGTCATTTTCCTTTCATTGTTCATTATCTTTCTTATTAACTTAACCACAAGTTGGTCTTACAGTTTTGGCTTGTATCTAGACTATTGACAACTTGTGCTAGTCCAGCCAAATGATTGCCATCCGTTCTAACTTACTATGAACCTGAGTGCCCCTTTGACTCTCTGATCTGCTCCTCTTGGTGTCACAAGATTCCTTCTGATTTCTTGCCCTTATTCTGAACAGAGGCTGCAAGCCCAAATTCCAACAGTTGTGAAGTTTTTTTTTTCATCCCCAAAGCTGTCCATCAAACAGTTCACACCTAGGTATGGATGGCATCACAGACTGTGATACCCAAGTTGAAAAAAAAAACTATCCTCAATGGAATTCACCTCAACAGATACATTGTATTCTTCAGTCTTCCAAACACATAAATCAGTTGTCAAGTCATACCTAGGCTACTCTAAAATAGTTTATGAAGCTCTGGATTGCCTTTTTTTGGAGACCTTGTTGACTCAATCAATCCCAACTCTGCCATGGGATACAAGGACGTTCTCAGTTTTTGATCAGCTTTCATCCTTAAATATTTTTTTCAAGGTTTCTGAGATTAAAATCTAAAGCATTTGATCAGTTCTTTTATCCCTTTGAATAATTCTGGCAGGAAAGCTTTTATGATGGGGGAAGGGTTAAGAAGATTGTATCAGAAGATGGATTAAAGTTCTGTGAATGAAAAGTTTCAGGATCAGACAAAAAAATACACCTTGGTTTTATATTCAAACTTTCTCATCACCTGAAACTCTTGAGCACAATTAATTTTCCAAGATTATCAGCTAATTGGGATATCTTGGGTAAATCCCAACGTCTCCTGCAAGGGTCCAAGTGACTATGATTCTACATGGGGGGGGGGGGGGCTTTCAACACAGGATTCTCCCTTTTCAATTTAAAAGACTTTCAACCACTCACCCCAATTTACTTTATGGATGAGGGAATGATTTAGATGGGTGTTGTGGAAATGAGATAAACAGGCATGGAAAGGGATTCTCAAATTAAACTTGAAGGTTGAATTACTTGATTTGGAGTTCAAGTTATTCATCTCAAACTTACAATCATCCTTGAAGACTAACTTGAACTCAAAATAATTCATCTCAAACTTACAATCATCCTTGAAGACTGTGTTGATAAATTATAATGAAACTGGTACAAGACTTAATCTAATACTTTTTTTTCCTCCAGTGAAGAAGGAATTTGGATAAAAATCAACTCAAGTTATAGTAAAAAATAATGGATGAAATCAAAGAAATAGATGGATTTTTGATACCTAATAAAAAAATTATATCTGAGAAAAATGTAAATTTAAAAATTAATTCAAGTCTCCAAAAAAGAAGAGCTAGCTACTGGTAAGATGATGAATCAATGAGAATGATAAAAATATTAAAATCAGAAAATTTAAAGGATGACATCTGATGAACCGCATGAATCAGGCATCAGAGACTCTTCAAATTCAAGTAAGTTCAAACTTCATAGTTGTTAATCCAAATTAATTAAAAATTTGGAAGGATCAATGGAAAAATCATGAATAAATTGAGATTAGATTTTGTTTTTTAGATTGGAGATAATAATAGTTGGTATTTAAAAGCAAATTGAGTCAGTTGGATTGATTTTAAAATTTTTGAAGTATATCCTCAGGATTGAGAGTGAAAATTTTAAAATTGGATCTAGGAAAAAATATATATATATATTTATTTGGATTTTGATATTTCAAGAAAAAAAATACCCTAGGTTTCTTGGGAAGTTTTTTTTTTTTTTTACTATGTTTTGAACCCCTCTCACCCCCCCCCCCAAAAAAAAATGAGCTTCAAAAATTAAGGATCTATCAATGCTTTGATTTAAGGTCATATTTCTGTTCATCAATCCTGGAAAAATTTGCAAATTTGAGATGGAGGTATAAATCTCTGGGATAATAGTAAAAAAAAAAACTCATTCTATAGAATTATTTGTATTTTTTTTTGAAAAAAACAGAAGGTTTTCAACACCAAGAATGTTGATTTCTACCAGGAAATATTCAAATGATTTCAAGTTGATCAGGATAAAATCTGCCCTTCCTCTGAAAGTTGGAACAACATTTCCCAGCCTCATGGATTCTAAGGGCCTTTCTCCGATTTAGATATTAGAGTTGATATTTCAAAAAATGATAAAATTGTATAACTATTTTTAAAATTAATCCTTGCAATACAAAATTATCTTGGTTGAATGATTGAGGAAGTTTGGTATAATAAAAAAAATCCAATCAATGAATTTGAAAGAGGGAAAAAATTAATTTGGTATTCTTGACCCTCTTGGCTCACAGGCTATACCTCTGGATCCTAAAGGGTCTTTCTAGTCCTGAATCTCATGAATAATTCTAAAACATAAAAATTATTCATGTGGATTTTTATAATCAAAGTCATGAGTTAAGTGGTCTATGTACAAAAAAACTTAATTCTTAATGAATAATCCTCAGTACCTTTGAATAAAATTGTGGATTTTTTAGTGATAACCTTAAGGGTTTTATTTTATTTGGTGTGATTTAAAATAGATGGGAAAAATATTCCTCTATAAAAGGTTCCAAAAATACCTTCCTAACTATGACAAAGGATAAAATCAAACCTAAAAAAAAAAAATACTAAAATGATGCCTTTTTTCAAGAAAGGCATCAATTTAGCATTTTTTTTCTGAAATCATACCAAAAGGTGCCATCAGTGCAATTAGAGTAAAACAAATACTGTCATCATGCCACCTGGTGTGCCATGGGTTTCAACCTCACCCAGACTTGGTTGAAGAGGTGGTGGTCTCCCCCCCACCCCCACCCATTGTTTTGTTCTTCTTTTTGAAAATTTACTTATTTGTTTCTTGATTATTAAAATACAAAGGATCTGTGGCTCTTTCTGGTGTTTTGGCCTTTTTTAAAAACAAACTAGGAAGCAGACAGAAACTGGCAACAATGTAGGAATAGAAATTTTGTTAAAAATAAAAAAATGCAGAACAACAGAAGAAAAGTGTGCTGCATGGCTGGCCAAATGCAGACAGCTGATAGGTTGGGAGACAAAGGAACACACAGAATACCAAATGCAGATTTTGAGGATTCTAGCAAGGCACTAGGTGTGATTAACCAAATGCAAAAAACAATATGGAAGAACTAGTGAGGATGGGAAAGTAAGCAATGAGTGCAAGACCAGATTGGAAAGTACATTTTTGGGACAGAAGGTGTGCTGAGGTTTGGGGGACAAAGGAATGGAATGTGATTTTAGGGTTTTTCACAAGAGTTTTTGGTATGAAAATCTTCAGGGACACCAGAGATGCAAGTAAGATAGGGGTTCTACCTTAGTGTAGGAAAAGTAGTCCAAAAAATGGAGTTTATTCATAAGGGGAGGTGTTAAAGGATATCAGGGAACAATGGATGACCACCAAGAATTTTCAGAGATTAGATTTGCAGTTTTTGATTCAGGGCTGTGCCAATCTACAGTTGTATTTAATATAAAAGGGGGAGTGTATGGAAGAGGGTGAAAGTCATTGAATAAATCAAGAGAAAAAAAGAGGGCTAATATACAAGAAAAGACTGACACAAGTTTAAGACCCACAAATTGTGGACAATTTTAAAAAGGTTTTTCAGAGCCTTACCCTGACAACTACTACTTATTTTCAGAGCCTTAAAAAGTATTTACTATTCATACCTGTTTTATCCTTACAAAATATGGGTCCATAGAAGACACTGCAGAGAAAATACAGAAGAAGGGTTAACAAAAATTGGATCAGACCTATTCTATTCCTATCCAGGTTTTATGCACCACACCAGTGCTCAGAGCCCCCCTGATTATTTATTGATTTATCTTAAAAATATTTTTTTTGACTTTTTTGGTTATTTATTTCTGTTTTGTAAAGCTTTTCACATTTTTAAATGCTGCATTTATTTATTTATTTGAATTTTATCATTCTTTGAAACAATTAAACTTATGTTCTGTTTGATTTTTTGAAAGTTTGAACAAGTATTTGTTTCAATTGTTTGAAAAATTCATCATAAATTTTGATAAGAATATTAGGGTTTATCAGAGTTAGCAAACCCTCCATTAGAAAAATGCCATTTTATTTTGACCAAAACAGCCATTTTCATGGCAGGTTTCTGAAATACACATACCCCTTAACTTGTTTATTTCAAAATGGGAAGGTTTCATCAAAATGGCACATTTCAAACATCAAACCTGCCATTTATCCAAAACCATCCATCAACATGCAAAAATACTTATGCACACCTCATCATCTCCTGATCTCAAATCATTTTTACCCTTTCCCTCCAATTAACTCTTATCAAAACAGATCATGATCAATTCCCAACCAGATTTATTTTGATCAAACCCAAAACTCTCAACAAATTCCAATGAGCTCATGATCCATTCCTACTTATTTATTAGTACGCATAATCTTCATCAATCAATAACACAAAACATAATCCTCAACAAGATAAAGGCTTAAAAAGAAACTTAAACTTATAATCAAACCTCAAAGAGAGACAGAGAGACCTTCCATCAATAATCACACCATTCAACTCATCTCAAAATCAAACCATTGTTGTAAACAGAGAAAATTCATAACCATCCTTAGGGTTTCTGAATTGGATTATCCCAACCAAAATTCATCATGGAAACCATCTAATAATTATGAGAATGACCTGTAATGAATATTGCTACAAAGAAAGCTTCATACATATTTATGAAACTGGCTTGATCATTGCAATACTCAGTCACTGAAAAGTCTTGCAACCCATTGGGAATAGGTGATCAAGAGAGCTAATTTTCCAGTGCTGGGGATGAGGGTTGGATGGAGATGATTTTCTTGGAAGATCAGGTGGCTACCATTGATTTTCTGGAGCTTTGAAACTGCTTGGTGAGTGCATGAGGACTGCTTTTGCAACCCCATCCAGCCGGTTCATCATCCTGCCAATGAGGAGCCCTACCCACCCTACTTGGACCACTACTAAAACTCCTGCTCCTCTATAAACTGTTCAATCTTGAAAACTGTTCAATCTTGAATCAATCTAGGCCTTGGGTTGCACATAATCATGCCTGCTTGTCCTTTCTGATGATGGGATCCAAGGTGGAAGAGTGTGAGATCCAATCAATTGCTTCAAATTGGCATCCTTATGACCTTTTAAAAATGCTCCTGTGAGAGGTGCAGTAGGACCCAGTTGAGACAAGGTAATCAATATGATGGAATAAGGAAACTTGATTGTTGGATCTGTCTCATTCTGAGTCTGGGTGAGAAGAATAGAAGAGTATGCATGAGGGTGGGTGAGGAAGGTGAAGGTGATGGCAATGATTAAAATGAAAATGGCAGGGGTGGTGGGGGTGGCGGGGGTAATCTGGTCAGTGTGGGAATGTTGACCATCAAGACTGTTGGATGATGAGTGTGACTGTTTCTCTTAATTGTCTCATAATTGGCAATGATCTATTTTATCTTTGTGAAAATCATCTGGGTTTGGAAAAAAAAGAGAGGTACATTTATATACTATATCCAAAAAAACCCACTTATTTTTTGGGTAATTCTGGCACCCCATTTGTGAAATAAGTGAGTTTTTTTCATTTTTTAATTGCGGGTTTTAAGTGGAGGATACACCCTACTAATTTTTGATCTGTTTTATCAACTTTTTTTATGCCTACCCAAAGGATTTCCTATTCAAAAGGTTTACAGGGGACTCTGAACTGATTTTCTGTGTCCTCATGACCCAGATATTCATAACTAGTATCTCACCAAAGCCATTTTAACCACCCAATTACTCAAAAATTAACATATTAAAAATGGATAACACTAACAAAACAAATGATTATTATGATGAAATAATCTAATGATATCTCTATCTCAATAAATTATAATTACAGTACTTAAAATCAATCCTATTCCATAATAAATCACTTTTGTTGTTAAAGGGTCACCAATCATTCAACCTAAAATATCTCCAATATTTATCAAGATACTCATGGAGCATATCAATCCTGTTTTTATTATTAAAAAGGGAAACAAAGCTCTTTTGGAACTTCCATTATCCAAGGAAGAACTTGATTGATTTTTCTGTCAAAAATTATAGAGTTTAAATGAAATAATATCCACATATAAAAACAAGGCTCTGGGAGAAGTTCAAGTCTATCCCAAAAAGGGCACTGTTGCCTTTGGTTATGTTCTAAGGAATTTTTCAAAGTGCAAATAAATTTTGATTTAATTCCAATAAGATGATGATTCATCTTTGAGGTGATCAATACTTCAATACTAAAACCAAGAAGGGGGTCAAGATGGCCACTGATGCCAATGGAAAACAATATTTAAAAAATGATTCAATCTCTTCAACTAATGGAATTGATTGATCTTCAGTTCTAAAACTCCTTGGATGAAATTTTGTATTTCCTATTGATTCAGAAGTTGAAAATCTAGGATCCAATTTAAATTTTTCTTACTGGTCAATTGATCTAAAAACTACATTCAAATTTTCATTCTATTTATTTTTGATTTCATCCTTTCAATTTTACCATGATTGTGTTTATTTCAAATGATGAAACCTTCTTGTTTGAGAGTCCAGATACTTTTTAAAATAAGAATCAGTTAAGACAGAGAAAAACAAAAACTTGAGAGTTGAAGAGGGCTGTGAGGAATTCCATTTTAATAAGGGACGGGAGAGAAGAGAAGGGGCTCAACCAATGAGAAAGGAAATCTTTTATATAATTTTTTTGAAAAACCACAATTATTTTCAGGTAACCCTGACACACATGATGTGAAATAAATGTTTTTTTTTTTTGATTTTTAATGGCAGGTTTGAGATGGAGGATTTAGGTTGAGACCTGCCATAAAAAAAATTGTGGTTTTCCAACTCTGATACACCCTATTGGATGTTTCTTTTTTTCAAATGTAAGCTCAGATTTGAATTCCTTTCAAGAGATTAAAATTTGCTGTATTTTTAGAAGTTGTTTTTTTCTCCAAATTTGGATTTACCAAAGAATTCTACCTCAAAGAGACCCCAAAAAGTATCTGAAGTCCTTATTTTAGCCCTGAAAGACCTGAATTAATGTATAAAGGCCTCCTCCAGCCTAACACCTTGTGAAAAGGCATGCTTTTCCACCCCAGACAGTCCTTTTAACCTTAAAATGGGTAAAAAAAATCCTCAAAGGAAAGCTTCCCCATCCCAGGATGTCTTTCAAGCCTTAAAAGGGCATTCAAATGTCCTTAAAAAACTTTTTTCCATCCTAGAAATTCCTTAAAACCTGAAAAAGTTGTTAAAGACCTTAACTTTTTGTATTCATGAATTTTTTCATTGGAAAAAAAAATAAAATTGAGATGCCTTCCTTGGGTGGTAAAACACACCAAAAGGTGTGAGTTCAATAAAATTTTCCTATATTCATGCCTTTTTGAAAAAAATGGATGATTTTATCAAGAAACAAAATTCTGAAATTTTTCCTTCTTTGAAAAAAAGGTATGTATTTAGTGATTTTGAGGGTTTTAATTTAGACTGGGCCCAGAAATGTTCATTGGTGGAATAAATGGTTCAGCCTTAAACTCATTGATGGATAACACCTGCTAGTTTTTTCTGAGGCAAAAGGAAAATCTGGCCACAGAAGTCCTTGAAGAAAAGGAAAAAAAAAATAAATAAATAAAATCCATCAATCAGGTTGCATTAAATTTTAACCAACCTAATATATCCACAACTCAAAAATCTTGGTTTCAATTATTGGCTGTAGGCCCCCATTTCATTTAATAGCCTCTCAAAAATTATCTTATTCATTCCAAACCTCCTTTGAAGCACATGTTCAGGGAATCTTGAATCCTGATGAAAGTAGTCCTTCATCATATTCTGGTGGCCTTCCACCCTTTCAAGTTCAATTCTAGATCTTTTGGTTTCAATTTTCTGTTTATTATATGTGATTGATTCAAGGATTCTTTCATTTCAAGTAATATTCCTTTTTGAACAGGGTTTGGTTGCACATTCAGTTGCCAGAAGTGTGGGACTGTTTGGAAAAGCAGACACACTGGGGTACTTCAAAAAATGTAGATGAAGCCTGGGGTGACTTGCTGCTGGTGTTGAAAATCCCATCATCTGGCCCCCACTCCAGTTGGCCAATTGCAACATGTTCTCCATCTTGTTTTTTTGATATCAACTTATGACTACTCAATCAATTCTAAACAAAAAAAAAAGGTAAGTAATTCTTTTCAAATCCTATCACTGATCTGTGATTATGATTCATGGGTTCTTGTTTTGGATTTTAGTCTTCTTTTTGGAATTGGTTGTTTCAAAAGATCAAAATGATCAAACCATCAGATTATTGTTTAATTTCACTGGTTGGAATCAATTTGAAAACTGTATGAATAAGCCCAACTCCACTTCAAGCATAGGCCAATACAACCTCAGTAAGCTCAAGGCACCTCAAAGTGGACAAAGAGAAGAAAAATTTATCAATATGACCATGATATTCCCAAACATCTTAAATAAGCTTTAATGTGGGGTAAACATGAATTTGAACTTACCTCTCCCAAAGACATCATCACCATCTTACCAAGACCATGAAGAATCAAAATCAATAAAAATTGATTTTAATTTTTCCAGAAACTCTCAATCTCATTTTTTTTTGTTTTCAAGTTTTTTCCTTTTGATACTCAATCAAAGCCTGATAAAGAAGAATAAATATCAAATGTGAAGAATTTTTTGATTTTTGTTTTCCTCAAGCACATTTTTTGAATGTTTTGTGTTTTTTAAGATTCTTTTTTTTTAAAAAAATATCTAACTTGATAATTTTCAAAATTTAAATTTTCCTGTAAGTAAAGTAAAGATGCTCAAATATCTAATCACATGAACAAAAGTAAACACATGCCTTTTTTGATTCATGGATTTAGCTTAAAACATATTAATAAAAATTAATTGACTGTTTTTGTTCAATCAGTCTCAATGTTTTTGTCTACTGACTGTACATAAACACACTGGGAGGCTCTTTTGGAATTGCACTTGTTGTGGTTGATGATGCAGTTGATGATTAAAAGAATGAGCAATTGATGATGATGATGACATGATGTTTGGTAGGTTGATGTGGAAATGGTGATGGATGATTTTGTTTTGGTGATGTAGGTTGTAGTTTGACTTGGAACATTCCCAGTAGTTTTGGTGGAAAGACCATTTTAGCACACCAAAATTGGTGCACCATTGGGTGTTGCCATGGCATGCCAATTATGTCTCAAAATAACACCTGTTTTTCTAAAAATGGGGGGCTGTATTGGGAGTTGAAACAGAGTGGAAAGGTGCAAGGGAGGTTGATTCAAGCCTAGGAACTTCAAAGGTAGTAAAAATCATTCAGGAGGGAGGGAGTAGGGGGAGGGGGGATTCAAGGACTAAAACCAGATACTGTCACCAATTTATCATCATAAAAATATGATAAAAATTAATATTGGTGATTTGGAAATAATTTCTCTAACCAATGTCACTCATTTTTCCTCACTGTCAACCTTTCTGTTTCCTCTTTGGCCAACCTGATGTAATCATGTTACACTTGAACCTCAATTTTTTTCCCTTTCCATGCTTGTGGTATACTCATACGCTTGCCACATCAGCTTCCTTCAGAAAATCAATCTATTTTCAAGCTAAAATGACCACAAAATTCTTTTTTTTGGGCAGTGTTAAATTCAAAACCCATTTGAGTTGTGGAACATCATTTGCAACCCATTTGAGTTGTAAACAGAGGTTCACGGCTCAAAGAGTTGTGAGCAACACTTTTGGCCCATTTTGGGAAAAAAAGCCCCAAATGGGCCAGTTTAAGGTGCAATTAGGGGTACCTAGGATCCCCAAGCTACATCTTTGATAATTTTGGAGGCATTAGAACCCCTTCAAAAATTTAATAAATAAATTAATAAAATAGAAAAATAAAATATTTCAATGGAGTTTGGGATCTTTCTTTTTGCCTTTTGGATTATTTTTTTTGGTTATTTCATCTCTCATAAAGTTTTGAAGAAAATAAAAGAGCCTTTTAATATTTATTTTTTTATTTTTTTATTTTTTTATTTATTCTTTTACCTTAAAAAATCTATTCAAAAAATCAAAAAAATCAAAGAAAAACAAATTTCTCATTGGACTTTTGCATCCTTATATTTGACTTTTGAATTAATTTTTCTTTTGGTGATCCAAGCTCTCAGAAAGTTATTAAAAAAATAAAAGAATTTTCCAATATTTATTTCAAATTTTTTAGATGTATTTTTTTACCTTAAAAAATTCATTCAAAAAATCAAGCAAATCAAAAAAACCCAATTTCTCATTGAAGTCTTGGATCCTTTAATTTTACTTTTTAATTCATTTTTTTTATTAAAGCTCTCAGGAATTTGAATAAACCATCAAAGGTATCTTTAAGATTTTTTGCAGATTTTTTGGATGTATTATTTAACCTAAATAAATTCATTAAAAAAATCAAAAAAATAATCACATTGCATTTTTGGATCTTTTTTTTTGCCTCTTTGATTATTTTTTTTGGTGATTCAAGCTCTTAGTTTATTTTTACTTTTATTAATTTTAATTTTAATTTTCTTTTTTGCTCACAACCCTGGAGTTGTGAAAGATTTATGAATGGTGGTTGATAACTCAGATGGGTTGAAAATGGCTGTTCATGGCTCAGATGGGCCATGAACTGCGCCACTGAACTGCGCCACAGGACCTTTTTTGAGTTGTGAATGGCTGTTCACAATTCAGATGGCTCACAAAAAGCCATTCACGGCTCATATGGATTGCAAAAATCAGTTCAAAACTCAGATGGTTTGCAAACAGCCATTCACAATTCAGATGGCTCACAAAAAGCCATTCACGGCTCATATGGATTGCAAAAATCAGTTCAAAACTCAGATGGTTTGCAAACAGCCATTCACAACTCAGATGGGTTGCAAACCATGCCACACCCCCCATTTTGAGTTGTGAACGGGTTGTATTGGGTTGCAAATTTAACATTGCCCCCTTTTTTCTGCTTTTTCTGCTTTTTTTTTCTGGCTCTGCACTGGCACATCAATTTTTCCACCTGCAATTGGCATGCCAGGGAGAGAAAATTGTGGTGCCACTTGGTGTGACATTCCCTTAAAGGTGTTTCCACCAACCCTAGTGCTGATTGTAGGGCTGGACCCCAAGACATACCCAACCCAAAAATCAATTCCAATGCCCAACCTGCAGGCATACCTGCTGGTCAGGTATCAGATTCTGATGACCCAATTCAATACATGTGGGTATTGGGTAAATATCCAAGGCCCAATAAAAACTGCCCTTTTATGGTGTAAATTGCACCAATAGTTTTTTTTTGTGTTTTTTTTTTTGTTTTTTGTTTTTTTGGTTTTTTTCTTTTTTTTCATTTTTTCCTAGTTTTTTAGGTCTGTTTTAGTTTTTTTATGTTTTTTTTTTTTATTTTTTTTTTTGATTAGCCTATGAAAAATGTGTGAAACCTATAATGTCATGTGCCTGAATACTCAAAATGCCTGGTGCAACAAATATTTGGGAACAACTTCAAACCCAACCACTACCCAACCCACACCTAATGGCCTTAGAGAATCTCAAATTGTCTTGTTAAACCCAATTTTTAGCTAAGTTTACTCAGAAATTTTAATAATACTGCAAAAATATGGGCTCACTAGCAAGCAAGCTCCATAATTCCGGTCCATTTTCCATCAAGTTACCAGATTTTAGCAAGCTTGCCTCCCCCCCTCAACATCTCTTGCATATCCTATATGCCAATACCCCGCAATACCCTTCCACCCTTGTATGTGGATCCCTTTCACCAACCCAACTTTGATATCCTCCCAACCAATATCCACCTCCCCCCAGCCCCAGATCCAATATGCCCCACTCCCCCAACTCCCTCCCTCCTTGACCATATTACCCCCAATCCCAATCCGCCATCATCCCCATCAACCAATATGGACCCTACCAGCCTGCCATCTAGCACTGCAAAAAATACTCACAAATCCAAGAAGAAACAAGCCCCCAACTGGAACCCTCAAGAAGATGAGCATCTTGCTCAATCATGGTTCCATGTAGGCAAACATCCATAATTTGCAAAAAACCAAACTGGCATCAATTTCTTCAAGCAGGTTGAGGAAGACTTAAACATAAAGGGGCTTACCATGATTTGGAGTGTATCCAGACAAGGTAAGATTAATTTTTCTCTAGATCTCTCACTTCTCTTGGTGGTCCACAAACTAAACTTTGTCCTCCTCTCTAATCCATAGATGGGCCAACCTCAATAACACCACCTTGAAGTTTGTATCCATCTATTGTGCAATCAAACAATGGCCACCAAGTGACCTGATTCCAATGGACTGGGTGTGTCAAAAAAAGGATTTATATCTCCAAAAAACAAAGGTCCAACAATTAAAAGTCAAAGGAACGTGGGAAATCCTTTGAAATCATCCAAAATGGATTGGCTAACCAGCCTCCAGCTATGGCCTCAGCAAGGCAAATACCCCAGAAAGCCAACTCCCACCATTGCCCTATGTTGCCGATTCCTTGGCTCAACAAGAAGGTGCAAAGGCAGAAAAGCGTTGTTGCTTGAACCTAGATCCATATTCCAAATATGGCAATGAATCTGCATTGCAAATTGAGATCCTGATGAAGGAAAAAAAAATTGGTGAGAGAAGGTCATTTTAAAATCTGAAGAAGGGTTTCCTTATAAGGAAAGTAAAGAGATGTTGAGGATTTTGAAGCAAAAATTCCAAGATAAACTTGAAGGGTGATACAATAAACACAAGTATCTATATCAAAGTACCCCATATATGAATATTTAATCCCTCAAATTGGCCTGTACCTCTCTTTCTTTTGGAATTTGTTTGATTTCAAATCAATACTCTTTTGAAAAATGAAGTGGAAATTATTTATTTATGACTGGAAACAAAAGAATAAACTGTCAAGTAAATGTTGTGAGAGAAGTCAAAATATAAGTATTTTTTATGATTGGAAAAAAAAATGGTAAAGAAATTTTGAGAGAGTTAGAACAATCAACCTTCAATTCACCTCTTCATCCAATTGTGAACCTTTAAATCATTGATGAGCCAGTAATTAATGGTTTAATCATGAAGAATAGAAGCGTTTTGACTGAGAGATTGAAAATTATGAAATAAAGCAGGATCATGAAAATTTGAGGAGATTTTATTGTTGGCACCACTGGAAATATCATGATTAAGAAAAGGATCACAGGGAGACCTTTCCTCTACAATCATATTGTTAATAATTATGCAGAAATTCATAATCTTTACTATATCTTCTTTCAACCAAAGTCTAATGGGTTGGGAAATTATTCCAAAGCAACCTTGCAAAACTTTAAATGCTCTGCCTATTTCCTTTCTGGCTCCTTCTTGAAGTTGATTGAAATGTTTACTTGTGGGATCTTGAGGAATTCAGTAAGATTTGACAAAAACAGGCCAGTTGAGACAAATTTTATCAGCCAAATAGTATCCATAGGTATATTGATTATTTTTGATCTCAAAAGATACATTTGATGCAGCTCCTGGAAAAAAAAAACCAAAAAATCTTTCAATAAGTCAAAAAAACAAGAAATAAGGTGAATGAAATAAAAAAACTCATACCTGTAAGAAATTCATCAAATATGTGACTATTGTTGAGTAAATTGATGTCATTGCAAGTCCCAGGTGATACCAAGAAACAGTTCCAGATTCTTGAATTTAATGATGCTACTGCTTCTAAAAAAATTTTTGGACATCATTCTTTTCCTTAAAACTTAACAGCCCAAGCTTGAGGGAAATTATTCCAGCCCAAATGCATTCCATCAATGCTGCCATGACATCCTGGGAAACCATGTGCTTCATATTCCTTCATGATAACCAAGAGCTCTTCATCTGTTGGACCTCTGAGGAATTCCCCCTCAAATAAAAAAACAATATCATTGACAAATCTCTTCAATTTTTCTATTTCAGTTGTCTTTCCAATTCAAAAATATTCATTGGTGAAGTCAGCAGAACATCCCTAGGCCAATTGAAAAATTTCAGCATTCATTTTCTTATGAGGAGAAAGACCAATTTGACCACAACATTCCTGAAAATATTTTTGAAAAAAATTTAATAAAAAAATCAAAATAAATCAAAATAAAACAGATTTCAATATTGATTGCTTTCTTAAACAATGGAAGGGATTTCTTGGTCAGTAGGATTGATTTAATCAGAACTCTTTGGTTCCAATAGGGTTCATGAGCACCCAAATCTGTTACTAGCCTTTGGAAGGTAACCTTGCTCATTCTGAATCTCCTTTCAAACATCTGGTTGGTGTATCTTGCATCTTGATTGAAATAATCAGTCATGAGATTCCAATGGTCTTCAACTTGGTTACAATTGATCAATTTTCTTTTTGATTTGTTCCTTTAATGCAATTGCATTATATGAAGTTCTTCTTAAACTTCAAGGAAGACTTTTTGAATTTGAAAATGGGAGCTGGAAAAAGGGAAATATTTTTTGAGTGTGAGGAAGGGGGAAGTATTATTTTTGGAGAGGTGGTAGGTTGTAGGTTGGTGGTTGAAGGCTGAAAGATTGAGATTTGTGGAATGGATTTGGAAAAATGAATTGTGACAACAATTTGCAAGTTGCAACAAAGGGGGGGCCTAGCTACCAAGCCGCTGACATGGAACAAAATTGTGTGGTTTGGGTTGTTAGCTAGCTGCTGTGGCCTTGTGGAGCAGACAGTTGTGAAACATGCATGATAAATCACTTGCTAGCTATTTTTTTGGCTAGCAAGTTGCTACCTAACAAGCCAAGCTTGCCAACAATTGGAGATTATCTTAGAGAATCTCCAATCTTCTTGGTAAACCCGCTTTTTAGAGTTTGCTGAGGAATTTCCCCAATTGTGCAAAAATAGGAGCTTGCTAACCAAGCAAGCTCCATAAGTCTGGTTCATATTCCATTAAGTTACCAGAATTTAGCAAGCTTGCTAGCACCCCCCCATCCCACCACCCTTGATTGTCATGTCACCAGCTCCTCCCGCCACCACCACTGTTCATTGGTATACCACTGGCTTCCCTACCCTCCTTGAGCTTGGTGCTGGTCAACATGCAGCCTCCCAGCCCCACCCACAAACTGCTCACTCATCCATTATTGTAACCTGGGAGGCACCACCCAGGTTGCTTGTGTGTGCTCATGAGCTCTCCCCTGACTTCACCTCTCACATGGGATCCTTGAGCATGCTCAATCTCTTTCATCACCTGACCCCCTGATAGTGTTTTGTCAAAAAAGGATGGGGTCAACAATTGAGGATGAGTTAGGTGTTGAACAAGTTTCAACAATGAAGTGGTCCTAGCTAGCAACCCCCTAATGTGGCATATGATTGTGCGTGTTGGGTTGCTAGCTAGCTACCGCAGCCTTATGAAGCAGGCAATTGCAAAACACACACATTAAATAGCTAGCAAGCAATTTATTGTGCACATTTCACAATTGTTTGCTCCATAAGGCTGCAGTAGGTAGCTAGCAACCCAAAACACACAATCATGTGCCACATTAGGGGGTTGCTATCTAGGTCCCCCCTTTGTTGCAACTCAGCCTTGCAACTCATTGTGGCAACTCATTGTCAAGGAGGGAGGGACTTGGGGGAGTGGGGCATATTGGAGCTGGGGCTGGTGGGAGGGGGACATTGGTGGGGGGGATATCAAAGTTGGGATGGTGGAAGGGACATACAAGGGTGGCAGGGCATGGCAGGCTATTGGTGTATAGGATACACAAGATGTCAAGGGGGGGAGCTAGCAAGCTTGCTAAAATCTGGTAACTTTATGGAAAATGGACTGGACTTATGGAGCTTGCTTGCTAGCAAGTCCTCATTTTTGCACGATTGTGACAATTGCTCGGTAAACTTAGCTAACGAGCGGGTTTACCCAGACAATGGGAGATGCTCTTATGCAAGCCCGATCCTCGACCCGATCGGGTCGAATTTGGGCATTACCCAAAATCGAGCACTCGGGGTGCAGCCCTAGGGCCCGAGTAGTTGTCGTGGGGTGGACGATCGCCGGCTGACCCTAGGTGGCTAGCTGGCGTGCGGCTTTAAGGAGTGCGATTGCGTTTCCCACTCGCTATAAGCGCTTGCTATTTTTTTTTTGGCTAGCGATGGCTTAGCTAGCGAAAAGTTATCGACAACGATTGTGAACGCTCTCAGTAGATAATTAAAATAACGATGGTCTCAGTATTTTGTGTATGTATGTACGTACATACATACTCTTCATCAAGTTTCCTCAGCCATCAAATCCATATCTGCACCACAAAAACTCTCGTCTTTCCCATTGTAATGTTCCCTTATCGTTTCAACTAGTTTGTTACCAAGTAATCTAGGAAATCCATAAATATCCGAAATCCACCACCCGTGACGTATGGCTCGTTCTTTGGTGCCCATCACCAGACCGGAACGAGGTTTCTGTGGCGTACTGCGAAGTATGGAGATGACTTCCCATACCTCTCGCAACAGGGAAATGTAAGAATTGTATGTTGTCGGCGGTCGCAACAATGGCTTGGTTTATAAGCCCAATACACTTGGGATCTATCCTGAGGCAGAGGAGAGATTGCAGGGATGAACGGCTGAACTGGAAAGAGTGGTGTAAGAGATTTGATTGTCTATTTGAATGGATGTATGTACTGATATCTATGCTCACGTTCGCTGATATCGATGGACGATGAACGGCATCTTGCATTTGCTTTTGTTGTTTGCCAGATCCAGATACAGTTTGATCGACATGGATCATCGACCCGAAATTCAGTGATGTTCCGAGGTAGATTGTAGTTAACTATACCGGATGCTGCTCAGAGGGGATGACCTCCTCCAATGGCTGATAAGGGATCCCTCTCCAGAGCTAGCAACTGTCGTTGTTACCCCAACCTGGAGCCGAAGGAGGATAACTCCGAGGAGCACAGGAATCGAGCGTGGAAGGGAAGGTAAACGCCAGACACGACGAATTGAAGTGCAAAGTGTAACATATGTACCTACATACTGATAATCTATTAATACCCCCCAGCTTTAATTCTCGTTCATCGCCATGCTCTCATTCACCCCGTCTACTACCTCTGCCTCCGCGGCCTATTCAACCTCATCAACCAGGTCGAGTAGGAAGAGGTCCCCATCGATTCAAGAGTTCGGCGACAAGAGGGTGAAGGTGAAAGCTTGCGTTGTTGTGCCCTATCAGCCTCGTCTGCCTCGTCCTCCACCTAGCCTGAAACGTGATTCGGAAGGTCGTCCAACGAAAACGAAAACCAACCCTCAAGCTGAAGATCCTGATCCAGATTTTGTACCCGTCGAACTAGGATCGAGTGAAGAGGAGGAAGAGGTGGTATTTGAGAAACAGAGCAGGACGAAGGATTTAGAAACGACCGGATCGGAGGATCCCGCTAGCGTCTTACCTTTTGTTTATAAAAGGTTCAAACCGTACTTTCAATGCTTAAAGCCCGTGTCCAATGATTCGATAGAACCTTTCCTTCAGGATATTCCATCCCATCAATCCCAGTCTAACTTGAGGTTTTCGGTCCGATTCCTCTCCAATCGAGTCGAACAATTCAACTGGGGGAACACTAGACCATTGAAGGTCTCCAAGATTGGCGAGGATTTTTATCGATCTGTTGAGATTCAAGCTCACACCATCAAGTGATTTTTTTGGTTTCATCCGTCCCCTTTCTCCCTAACTCGCTTTTTTTTTTTTTTTTTTTTTTGCCTGGAAACTGACCCATCGATTTATTTTACTATGGATCATAGAATCGGTTCTGTAGTAAGGGTTGACAGGAATGCCGATGATGAACTGAGTTATCGGAAATCAAGGTTGACTACGGTCGATCCGCACTATGGTTCAGATACCGAGGAAGATGATGAGGAAGAGATCCACAACGAAGACGACGATCATCCAAGCCACCAACAGCGAAACTCAGCAGTAGGCCAGACCTCCAGTCGTTTCAACTCGAAATTATCCTCTAGGCCCAACCTCAGGAGGTTCATCGTTCGGGCACTGTTCGAGCGCGATAATATCAAATATTTCCACGGTACCTGGCTGGAAGAGGTACATGACAATCAATCTACCTCCACTTCACTCCGTCTCATTTCTTGCCCTCACACCATGCTTTGTAAGGTGAGTTGATCTTGTAACTAACCCGAAGGTTTTTCTTTTAATTAGGCATCACGTTCTTTTGTTGGTGCCGCAGCCGAACCTTTGGAGCTTTTATTGGTTGACCAGTGCTATGAAATTGAGCTCAAGTTCATCACTGGGATCGAGCATGTGGTTTGGATTACATCCGCAGACACTAGACCTCCCCCAACCGATAGTCTGTACTGTCGGTAAGTTTCTCATGATTACAATTCACAAGACAATCAACAAAACCTTCATCATTAGCCTTTATTGATCGAGTTTGAACTTGTATCCTCAAGTTTCCATTGGAAGCCAACGCAGGCGAGTCTGCTAGACCTGCCACGTGTTCCACGGCCTAACCCTCCAAATCCTATCGACGATTCCAAATCATTATGCTCGAGTTGTGTAGCAGTACCACCAGAAATTGAATGGTTAACCGATCCGAGTAGTGGCGAAATCTTGTTGGGAAGTACTGACCAATACGAATGTCTTGGGTTTGTTTTGCATGGCGAAGTCACTTATAGACTGAATGATTTTGTGAGAGTTTCGGCCAGCTCCCCGTCTCTACCACAACAGATCGGCCAAATCGTCGAAATATGTGGTATTCGCGCCAATCCAAATGCTCAGAATACTATCGTGATCGATGACGTTCCATTCCGACCTCCGCCGGAAATTTATTCCAAGCTTGCGACCGTGAAGCCGGTGATAACGATCCGGTTGTATCGTCGTTCAGCTTGGTACGGAACCTCTAAGAACTTTCCTAGCTTCAAAGATGATCGAAGACTATGGATCAGCGCCGAAGAAAGCTTGGTTGATGTTAGAACTCAACTCCAAGGCAAATGTGAAATTGTTCACCTCATTCGTCGTCGTCAACCTGATGGTTTCGTCACCCTTGGTACTCATCGGAAAGTCTCAGAGGACTCAATCGTAGAACGTGATAACTGTTTTTATTCGGTTCTACCAACCATTCAACAGCAGCAGGAGTTCTGCAGTGTGCCAATTATGGATCAATCTTGGAAAGACTCGTTGGTCAGTCGAGAACCTGAATGGGTCAGGATTGAAGATGAAAAGCAGCAAGAAACATTCCAGGAACTTTTGAAAAATTATGGTCTGGGTCAACTGAGACATCTCGAGCTGTTTGGCGGCATTGGCAGTATGAGTGTTGCACTGATGGAAGTCGGTCTTTCTTCGCAAGACGATACAATGTTTATTGATCTATCGATTCCCGCCTGTCAGACGGTCGCTCAAAACTTTCCTCGTTCCAGAGTAATTTGTGCGGATGTGAACGAAGTTTTTGAATTAATGATTAATGGCAAACTCCCGAACGAGCGTGATTTTTTAATCGATCGAAGAACGGGTCGCAAGATTGACTTGAAAGACTTACCTCGCCCAGGTGATTTTGATCTGATCACCGCCGGCTTTCCATGGTGTGTGATAATTTATACTTGTCAGACTGTCTGATGGATAGATTTTCCGGTTTTTCCCCTCTAACCGTGCTTTGATATTTTTGATCGATGACAGTGGAAGCCATTCGACGTTAAACGTTTTGCGTAAAGCAAACGATTCCAAGAACGCTTTATGCGCTACTGCGTTATCATTCATCGGCTACTTGAGACCTGACTACCTATTTTTAGAAAATGTTCGACTGCATGGTGGCTTTCGTTTGCTCACTCTTTCTTTTCATTCATGATAATCAACGTCCTCGCAAATTATGAGAACTTAAACAGTAATGAAAACTAATTAATTGAAGAGAGGCGGTGTTGTTTTTTACTTCGGGAGACTTCCTTGTGTTGAAGTCGTAGGGTATTGATCCATTTTCTTCCTTTCTACGTTAATTCCAGGTACGTGGCTTGGTCAAAACCAGTTTTGTTGACCCGAAAAAAAATTCCGTCTTGAACAAAGCGTTCTTGAGACTGATCTCCGGGACATTGGTTAGTATTGGGTAAGCATGGAGCAACATTTTGGATTTTAGGTTTCAAACTTTTCTAGAAAACCCCAATCTTCTCTAGAGAAACTCCAGTTCTCGTTATATTCTGACTCATAAGGATGTTGGGGGATGCTTCTGTTATATTGTAGTTATCAAGTCACATTTGGTGTTTTGCAAGCAGCGCAATTCGGATCTCCACAAGCGCGACGTCGTATAATTTTTGCAGGCACTCGACACGGGCTAACTCCGGTTGAGTTGCCACAACCCAGCCATCATTTCCCAGACGACGGCCTAGCTATCTTGCTACCGTCTCGTCAGAAGCCGGTGGATGAAGATAGCACCAATAATACTTTGGTTAGAGCTGATTACAGAAGGTCGAACTCGGGTTCGTTACCAGCCGTTACGATTGAAGACGCAATTTGCGACTTACCAGCGTTTGAATATGTCGATCCGAATCAAGTGATGTCCAAGCGTCAAGCCAATCAATTCAAATCGAGCATGGTTAGCGGCAGTGACGAGGATGATGACTGTGATGAGATTCGAAAAATCAATGAATTCAGATCGGAATTAATTCCACAAATGAATTCATTTGTATCCTTTTCAGCACTTCTGAGTGAATCTAAAACAGCGCTCGTTGGATTCGACGAGTTTAATTACGTTTCGGATCCAACCAATCGATACCAAGTCTGGTTAAGAAAACCGTTAGAATGGGCACCACTTCACGATAATTTCATTCCTCAACGAACAAGAAATTCCTCAGACCAACAATCTAGTTGTAATCGAAATCGCCATTCTGATTGTGGATTCAATTGTCGAGTGCGTAACTGGCACGTCACTCCAAAATTTTCATCAAAAACCACGGAAAGAATTTGCAATATCCCCTTTAGGCCTAACGCCGATCATCGCGGTAAGCGTTTTTTTCTTTCTTTCTCGGGAAGGATAGAAATCAAAGCAAAAGACTTAGAGCCCGTTGATCTGCGACGGCTGAACTGTTCCCAATGCCCATTTCTCATGAACATCAAAGCTTTACCCAAACCCTTGCGGTTAAAAAACTTGGAAAGGTGCACGAAACTAGCCGATTTTGATGGCAATTACGGTCGGTTAGGACTCCAGACTCAATTTAACACTATCATCACGGTTCGTCATTTAGTTTTTAGAAACAATCTAGAGGGGAGTCGGGAAGATTTTGACATTTTTACACATACATGGGGAACAACCAACTTGAATCGACTCGTTGAATACGTTGGGCGCATTGAAGAAAATGCACCCTCAAAACCAGAGTAAATGCGGTGCGGTCTTGCATCCAAACCAAAGTCGGACTTTCAGTGTCATGGAAGCCCAACGGGCACAAGTAAGCCTATCCACATTTACCCCGTTGTCGACAAAATTTTGAGGAAAAAAAGAAGAAATGGCGTCGGCAAATATGTCCTGATCTGGCTGCGCTGCGAAAGTTCCCAAGTTTCAACATCTCAATCCGGTTGATTTTTTGTTTTTGCTGGGGTTTTTTCTGATCCTCATGGCATCCAATTCGCAGGGGTTTCCTGATAGATTCAGGTTGGAGCCGATCTTGTCAAAGAAAAAGGTCGATGAGCCAATTCATCAACAGTTATTCAAACTGATTGGCAATTCGATCCCAATTCAAATCTCGATGGCCTTATCGAAGTCACTATTGAGAGCCAGGGAACGAGATTTTTATAAAAGAGGTTCGCTCCATTCGACCGCAACGATTCAAACATCCACAAACAAGCAATCTCTCGATCCTTACTGGCAGCGGAACGATCACAATGACCATTGTGATCCCGATAATTCCCTCCAAACACAAACTAGAAGGTCGAATTCGGAACCACAGCGAGATGATAATGATCACCGAATCTTGAAGAATGAATTTTCGAATGAGTTTGAATATTTTAAAACTTGTACGGATTGTTTAGATTTGATTCAATTCTATCTAGAGCACCATCAAGCTTTTTAAGCTAAGAGGATTGTAAGGACCCATGTACTGCATTCTGGGAAATGCATATGCCGACTAGGATGGCCTAGCGGGGGGTTAACCCTTTTCCCATTCTTTACAAAGATCATAGACAAATGAAAGGAAATTTCCAAACCGAACTAATCAAATCATCAAGTTTTCTTTCGTGAAAGAAAACCCACACAGTGTGTTGAACCCAACTCGTGCTTGAATTATCCCTCCCCCTGTTTTTTTCTGTTGGAAATCCCTTGTTTGTTAACATACCCATTTGGGCAGTTTTGGGCTACTTTCTTTTGGATTGTGTTTCAACAGTTGTTCTCGGTCGATGGCTCAATATCAACGAGGACCTCAACCATGATCAATGGTCACATGATTACTTCATACTTGTCGCCAAAATTGAATGAAGTTGGGGGTATCCGTCGGGACCAGGGATGAAGTGAAACTGGGCTTCAGCTCGCGGCGCTTATCGGACAGCCCGTACCCGTTGGGTTGATGCTCGGGTCTGGGCTGACACTTGAGAAGAAAAATGAAAAACGGACAAGGCCCGTAGGCCTAGTAGGCCAAGTTTGGTCAGTCAAGATGATGACGGGCCGCGGGCGCCCAGTTAGACCGGTTAACATTGAGAAAATTGTTTTTGACTGTGAAGTGTATAGAAAAAAAAATATTGAAATGAGGGGGAGTAGTTGCAAGGTTGATTTATTGTTATCAGTTTTTGTTTGGGTTTTTAAATTTTTAATAGTTTTTTTTTTCATTAACCATTCATATGCTTTCCTACCATGACTCATCTTCAAATTGTCCTTTCTTATTGAATAAAATAAATAAATTACAATGTCTGTGGGGGCCTGCAAACAAGCTCAAAACCTGCAAAAAGCCTACTAATGGTACAAAGGCTTGGGCCAGGCAATTAATGAATTGAAACTGGCCTTGCCTACCTGCAGAATACTAGATATACATTATGCAATATTAAAGATACTAGATGTAGTTAGTTCTAGAACACTCCATATCATCCTTCCACATCAACACATTACTTACCATATGTGTATAAGGGATGATTAACAATAACATCTGTGATACTCAGGGTAAAATGTGTAATATCATTTTACCATCTAAGATGTCATAAAAGGTTATCAGCCTGTTTTGAGAAACTCTATTGATATAGTTTTAAAATTGGAATATCAACCTTGATTATCTGTGTGGTATTGCACTCACAAAACCAGTTTTTGAGAAAAACCTTGAATGCTTCTACTTATTCAACTCTATGTATTGCACTCCAAACACAACCAGTACTACAATAGATCTACATCTCCCTGGGGAAAAGAACTGGGGAAAATCATTTTGGAAAAACTTTCCAGGATGTCAACATGTCTTTTACAGGTGAGATTATGTGCACCACATCTGGATTTTTGTCTAGAGAGCACAAATTCTCCACACCAATATCAGAAATCATGGCTATGCTGAATGAAATAAACAAAAACCAAATGCCACCCTTGATTTGATGGTGCATGCACAACAACAATACAAAAAATTTAGCTAGGCCTTCATATGAAACTGCCAGGCATCTAGATCAATCATTTTTTTTTAGAATAGTCTTAAGCTCTCAGCCTATGAGTGCAACAGTCATTAAATGAAGTGGATTATTTTGATTCATATAAATCTAACCACCACCATTAAAAATAAAAAATTGATGCAGATATTGTAGAGTAAAGTATTGATTTCAAATTGGTTCCACTTATGCCCTCTAGATATGTTTTAAGTTCATTTGGGGTCTTGAAAGATTGATTTGGGAAAGTCTTCTGGTTGTAATTAATCTCCAAATGGTCAAAGGTTTTTCAAAATCCCAGATTTTTGGTCAACCCTCTTAAAGACCACAATCACATAAATTTTTGCCTTCAAGAAATTGAGAAACGTATTGGTGGCTTAAAATTAAAAAAAATTTGTATTTTAGCTTTCACAAGAACTCTGTCTACCACATTTAATACTAAGCAAATGCAACAGAAAGAAAAATTAGCATCAAAAAAACCTTTGGTGTGAAATCAAGAGATATTTTGGAGCTCATCTAACCTCATGCTTCCTTTGCAACAGGCATAAGCTCCAGCTCTCTTCTTAGCTATCAAGAAAATAATGAATCTAGAGACAACCAAGTTTATCAAACCAATGTTTGAATTCAGCCCCCCTTTTTTTGATAGTTGACCCTAAGACCACCCTTTTAATTAAATGAAAGACTCCAGGGTGAAAATAATCAGTAAGTGGTAAAAGTCTAACAATAAATCAAAAATGACCCTTCAGTGGTGCTACAAGTGGGGTCACTTGCCTGGTGATTCTCCTCAATTCAAGAGTGTGATCCATCCCATCCCTGATCCATGTCTTACCAAACTCAGCACATTCATTAAGAACTCAGACTTACTTCATCAAGACTTTGCTAGATTCTAGAAACCTGGCATGTTTTCATTATTAAAAAAAGGGATTAAACCTAAAGATAAAGATTTTTTTCAATCTGGAGTTAATAAATGTGTAAAAAATTATTTCAGAATTTTCATTGATTTAAAATACCCAAAAATTGACCTTACAATTGGTTTCACAGATTAGTTTCCAATAAATCAGAATTCCTCTAAAATCTAAAAAAGTAACATAGATTTAAAATATTCTCTAATCTTCCCACATCAGTGGAAAAATAGTCTAAATTGGAAAAATCAAGAGGTATGATGGTGAGGTTTACTAAAATTGGAAATAATATACTATTTGTTGCCAGACAAATTTCCTTTTCCTTCATAAATTTTGTCCTTTTTTTGATTCTTCTTGTCCTATGTTTTTATTTTTTTTGTTGTCTTTCTTCAAGTTTTTGTTTTACTTTCAAATTTTTTGTCCTAAATTGAATTTTTTATGTTCTAAATTTAAAAAATATGCTCTTGTAATTAAAAAATCCTCATCATCCTTTATAATTTTTCTGTCCTATTTTTTCAAGTTTTCTGTCCACATTTTAATTTTAAATATTTGAGGTCAGGGGTGCATTTTCCTGCCTGGTTTTAGAAAAACCTGGAAAGAAAAACTGATACAGGCAACCCATCACACAAAAATTCTGGGAAATGCTTTTTCTCTTGCACATCTAGTTTTCTACCCAAGGTGCCTGGGCTTTTAGAATTTTGGCTGGCCAGAAATGCACAATGAAAAAAAAAACAGGAAAGTTTTCTAGAAAATTATAATCCTCTCTTCCAATATGGTATTTGATCTCAGAAATTTTAAAATCAAGATTTATTTTTGATATTGATTTTCAAGCCATACTCTAAAATATATGGCTAATACTCCCTATGAATTTGGAAACATGATTGGTCAATTTTTTATTTTAAGCCTTGAGAATACTTTGAAATTCTTGGCTTCTATGTGAGGAAAATTTTTACCAGCCAATGAAAACTTTGAATATTCCCCCTTGTAATCTTTGATGAAGGCAAATCACTCTGTTAGAAAGATTAAATCCAATGGAATTTGTAAATTTCTGAGAGAATTGATCTCTCTCCATGTTTATGGTCATTTCAATGTGATTATTGGTGGGAGCCATTTTCTTCTGAACATAATGAAACTATAATCACAACATTTTTTAATCTATAACAATCAAATCCAACCTCAATGTCCCACAAGGACCAATATTATGAACAGACAATCTCAAAAATCTGTCTTGCTGAACCATTAAGCAACTGAAAACAGTTAATGTTTCAGAATTTGTTAAAAATGGGATTCTGAAATACCAAAAAATGGATTTGAATATGTTGAATGAGAACAGTATAACTTAGGGATTTGATAATAAATTTAATACTGGAAGGGAAAGAATGAAAGTCTCCAAAATTAAAAAGAAGATAATTCACTTGGTTGGCACCCCAGAAAACATATGGCCTTCATTCAAAAATTACACTTGAATTTTCAAAAAATTGATTCAATCATGTATGGAACACACATTAATTCATAAATCCTTCATGAGTGACCATCCTTGTAACTTTCATAAAATTTTGTTTGCCATGCCTATTCATATGATTATGAAAAATTTAAAAACACTCCTGACTTACCAAAAAATAGTTGGAAAAATTTGAATCAGCTCTGAATTTAAGGTATGGATAATATCTTAAGAGTCTAATTTTAAAGGATTCACATGAATATCTGTTGGATTTTTAGGAAAAAAAAAGATGTAGAAAATAAATTTAATTCACTGATGTATTCTAATATTAGGGAGTATCTACGACTGCATGATGTAGTTAGTTACCATATTCAAAATTCCATGGGATCAAAAATGGATATTCCAACTCTAATCCAGGAATTCTCCTTGGAAAATGCAGAGAAATGGACTAATGCTAATACTGAGGAGAATACATATTCAAGTTATTTTGGAAATTTTGAGCTCTATGAAAATTTGCTAAACTTGGATACAATAATAGTTTCTAAGTATTTTCTAGAAGCCACATGAAATAAGGATGGAAAATCCTTCAATGAAAAGGCAAGATTGGTTTCTCAAGGATTCCATTATGAAAATGGGATAAATCTTGAAGAAATTTTTGCACCAAGCCCAATATTTTAAACCTTCTGGATGGAAATAATTTGTTTTTCTAATCTTGAATTAACTCTGGCATCTTTTTATTCCAAAATGGCATTTCTCCATATCCATTTAGAAATGAATTTATGTTTTCATGACCAAAAATTGGTATTGAATTTTAAGAAGGAAAGATTCTGAAGCTTGAGAAGGAAACCCATGGTAGAAATATACCAGGAAGCCGCTGTTGAATGAAACTGTGGCAGAATTGTTTATTGATTTGATTTGAAGTCAATAGAAAATACCAAATCACTTGTACATACTATTTGAATTATGGGAAGGTTTCCTGTGGTTCAATGCTTATGATGTGAACTTGACTTCTGAAAACCAAAGGCTTGTTAAAAATTTACAAATAAATGGCCAAAATCATTAAAATCAACTCTTGTCCTGCAATTTTTGCAAAGGTGGGGATATTGGTAGACCATGTTGGTGGTTTGTTTTCTATGTATCAACTGGGATCAATAAAAAAATGCTATAAACTGGTGAATTGTTTCTGACTTCCAAAAACAATATAATAAATATATCTCTTTAATTCAAAAAATTAGAGCACACGCTCCAGAATACATATTGGTGACAGAAATGAAGTTGGTAGGTGGAATTAATAATTTTTTATTTCTTTATAATAATTTAAAATAATAATATATATGAATATATGAATAAATGAATGAATGAATGAAAAATATAATTGGGTAGAGAGGTTCTTTTATGGACAAGATCCTGTTAAAATACGCATGCACTCATGTGTGTGATAAATATGTGTAATCCAAATGGGATGCACTTATGGGCCTCTACGGCACATTGCAAAAACATATGGACCAAATGGGCCTGTGTGGATTTCACAGATTTGGGGAAACTGGCCTCAAAACAAGTGAAATAATTCATTTGATACACGGGCCATCAAAGGCCCATTTGAATGGATGGGCCACCCCAACCAAATGGGCTTGTGTGAGAATTATTAGGCCAAAGGTTTTTTTGGACATACTTGGCCAGCCAGGCTGGCCCGCCAAAGTTGTCATTTCCTGAATTTGGGCTGGGATGGCCTTCTGGGGCCGTTATCCATGTCCCAGCCCACCTGGAGCTGCTGTTTCTTGCATTTGGCCCATTTTGGGGCTATTTTAGGGGGCAGAGGGACTCTAAATGGAGTCCCCCCACCCCGGTCGCAGCCGGGGGAGCTGGGACCAATGGTCCCAGCTCCCTCCCCTCCCCTTGCTTGTGGTTGAAAGGGGGCAGGAGGCCAGCTAGCTGGTTGCAAACAGCCAGCAATGGCCACCCAGCACTGGTTGCATCAATGCAGCCAGCGGTGGGGGGGATTTCATCACCCCCCCAACTGTGCAAGGTGGCAGCAAGCAGGGTGCTCTCCCCCCTGTTACCAAGGGGGAGGTGCCAAGGGCTGGGGGGACCTGATCACCCCCCCAGCCCACTTTAGTTTTGGTTTTCCTGGGGAGAATGTTGTCCCAGGCAACCAGCGGGGGATTTTACCACCCCTGCTGGTCACCTAGGTAGGAAAGAGGGGGGCAGAGGCATGTCTGCCAGTTACACACCCCCCCCCTGTGTGAGTTTGAGAGTGGAACCAGGTGAGTCCTGGGTCCCACCTGGCCCATATGTGGGCCCAGGGGCTGGTTGCATGAGGCAAACAGCCGGTAAGTGAGGTAACAGAGGTATCAGGGCTGATTCTAAGGGAAAAACAGCCTAGGGATTGAACAGAAAAAGGGCTGGTTCAGCACTTTAAGGATGGAAACATCAAAATTGACTTCAAAAGTCCAGTAAAAAGTGTTCAGGGTGCATTGCCATGTGGGCCGATACAGCCCAAACTAAGTAGAAAGGCTTGTAGAGCCTGTAGTGCCCTTTTGGGGAAGAATTTTTTCCTTTCAACCTGTTTTATTGTGGGTCCACAAGAGGCCAATCTTTTGTACTTAAGGAGCTCTTCTCCCTGCTGTTTTACATCATCAATCCAAATTCATCCAATAAATTGTACAACATATTGCCCCATTGGGAGAGTGCATTAGTTATTATAGACACAAGGTGTCCATCATATTATTTTCTTTAATTATTCAAATTCATCCAATCAATTGTCCAACATATTTCCCCATTGGGAGAGGGCATTATTTATTATAGACACAAGGTGTCCAGAATTTCTTCTGCTTTAATTACTTCTCCTCCTGCCTCTAAGCTAATTGCTGGCCATAATTTTCACAGATCTTTCTAACCAAAATAACTAAATATAAGCAAAGGGGAAAAAATTGGCACATTATTTCTTTCTTGTAAGGTTCCATGTTATTCATGACAACTTTAAATGCTCAATTGTATTTATATTTTTGTGCTTCTTGTTTTGATTCCATTTTGAAAAAATCTTTTGGTTTCTTGATAAATTCCACCTTTCTGTTTTGAGGTGGAATGCTTTTACTTCCAATTTTATTTTTATTTTTATTGAGCAAACTATCTATTGTTTCTTTTTTCATTTGAAAACTATCTTCTCCAGATTTTTCCAAAAAAATTATGTTGTAACTTAATTTGAGTTCCTGGGCTTTATTAAAAATTCTGTGACACTCCTGTGTTGTATTTTTCATGAATTGAATCTTTGATAACATCATTATTACTCAACTAGAGAGTTCTTTTTTCTATCATGATTCAACTCATCTCCTCTTTCCTGTGGTAAGGAATTAGTTTTTTTTCAAAAATAATTTTAAATATCTTTATTCAACAGGAATTAAAATCTCAACCATAAATTTACCATATTGATATGCTTCTTTAAATTCCTCACCAAAGACAACCCAGCATGGAATTTCTATTGATTATTTGGGAATTTTTGCTCTAAGATGGCTAAAGATTTGAAGGACTGGAAATTTTGATACAATACATCCTGGAAACAAGAAAAGTTTTATTATGATTCAAACTTGCTTGGAATTTCCTCAAATTGAAAATTTTGTGAATTCCACTTGCAGGGGGGGGGGGGGGGGGGGGTTGAGGGAGCAAGCTCACCCCAAAGCCTCTCAAAGAAAATATGGGATGTTCCAATCAAATTGGAGGCCCAGAAGCAGTTTTTAATTTTTTACCAATCTTTAAGGCCAAGTAAATAGCCTTTTCAACAGCTCCCATGGAGCCCTTATGTCTTAGGTGCCTTTTATCTCATGCAATTCCAAATATATGATCAATATTAATCTATGAAAATCAGGCAGCTGTGAAGATGGCAGGGGAGAGGGAAATCATGAAAAAAAATCAGGAATACTGATTGATCATTTCACTTTCTCAATGTAAATTTAAGAGATCAAAATCTGGAGTTCAAATGGATTTCAGGAAAAGACAAATTTCCCAATGGCTTCAACAAGGCATTGGGGGATTTAAAAAAGGGTAATGTTGAATTCATGGCTCATTGAGCCATGCACACGGTTTAAAAAGGGCGATGTGGCACGCCACACAGTCCAATCCAAGCCATGTACAACCCCCCATGGCTCAAGAAGTTGTGCGGCCCACCCAGCCTGGTCCACCACTGTGTGGCATCCCCCCCGGCACCAGACCGCGGTGAGAAAAAAAAAAAAAAAAAAAAAGGAAAAGGAATGAAAGGGTACTAACACAACCCATAAACTAAATAAACCTTCCAAAAAAGCAGAAATCAACCAAGAAATCAAAGAATGTTCATTTTTTGGTTAAAAATAAATAAATAAATAAATCAAAATAAAAAAAACTGGTACTATCCAATGGAATAGCCCTAAAGTAAAAAGAACCAAAGAAACACAAGTAAATGGACTAGCCCTAAAGTAAAAACACAAAAAAGACAAGTAACTTGACAAGACCTTAAGTAAAAACACCAAAAAAATACAACTAACTTGACAAGCTCTAAAGTAAGTTCAACTTGACTAGCCCTAAAGTAAAAGGGCCCAAAAATTAAAGAAGTCTTTTGACCATCCCTAAAGTAAAAGTGCCCAAAAAAATACAAGTCTTTTGACCAGCCCTAAAGTAAAAGTGCCCAAAAAAATACAAGTCTTTTGACCAGCCCTAAAGTAAAAACACAAAAAAAAAACAAGTTCAACTTGTATTAAGCTGATCCCATCCCAAGCTTAACATAAGTTAAGCTTTTGATGGAATCAGCCCAACACAAGTTTAACTGAATTAACATTAAAATCTCATTCAAAACACTCCATATAATGATGTTAACTAAAAACACTCAACATAATGATGTTCAAAATGTGATAACCCTTTATATTAATATAACTTGTTAGCTGGATTAGAATTAGAATTTATATGAAAACAAATGATGAAATGAACTCAAAGTCTATTAAAATCTAGAATACATTTGCAGTTGATCTTTGAGATGATCAACCCAACCAGAGGCTTTTTTAGAAATCAAGGAACGTGGTTTTGCTACAATGGGCGGGATTGGAATCATTTCTCCCTCAATTACTAATAGAACCAAATGGTTATTGTTTACAAAGGAAATGAACATTGGATCTGATTGATCAGTAAAACCATTTTTCATTGGAGTATAAGTATCACATGACTCCAATGAAATGAAACATATAGGTTTGGAATATGTGTCAGCTATGATTTGACCCATGTACAATTTAGCCAGCCATTTTGAGAAGGGAATATTTTCATTGATTTCTTCAACATAAAGTCTTTTTTCAATATTTTCAACCTCCTTTGAACCACCAAGCATCTCAATGTAGCATGCTTTATTTTTCTCTAAGGCTTCAATCATTTCCTTCCTAACTTTAAACCAACCATGTTGTTCATAACCAAGAGATTTAGCAATGACTCTAAACCCGCAATTCCCATCTCCAATCTGATCCCAAACCTCACCCAAGAACTTATTGAATTTCTTGGGTATTTGATTGAGGTATTTCACGCTTGGTTCCTATCATGAAAACTAAATTAGTATTCATTTCTTCAATTGGATCAATGAAATGAATACTCACCAAAGATGAGCTTCTGGTTGAGCTTTGCTGCATTTTCTCTTCCTCTGAAGAGGCTTCTGATACAAAATTAAGTGATCCTGATTCAATTTCAGTCTCTTCCTCTGAACTATGAAATTCAGATTCAGATTCTGCCTACTTTGACCAACAATTCATCATTAGTTAGTAACTAAGTTCATTAAACCAAAAAAATGAACATATCCCAAAAGAAAAGACTTACAATCTTTTCTCTTTTCTTATTTGGAGCCCTTCTAGTCCTTTTCCTCCCCTTGAGTTTTTTTTCAACAAGCTCAAACCAAGATGGTTCTTGCCGTGTATCTGTAAATTTTGTCCTGCCCCTACTTGATTGTAAGACTTTAGGTTCAAGTCTTGGCTTTGATTGTATCTGTCAATTTTGGCCTGCCCCTACTTGATTGTAAGACTTCAGGCTCAAGTCTTGGCTTTGATCAATATTTTGTAATCTTCTGAATGATATACTTCAATAGTCCGCTTTTCTCATGATCTGGAGATTCCAAGATCATTGCACTCACTTTTTCACGGAACTGAGGAATGCTTAGCATTTCATTGACATTGCACTTGAAAAATTCAAAAGGATCAACCATTAGTGAATTAGGAATCATTAATCAAAAAGCATTAATCACATAGTGATTTGAACAATCAAACTTGAACAATCCAACTTAAGCCAACTTAAAGAACTAGAACTTCAAGGGTCATAGTCCAACCTCCACTGAGGATGAACATCTTTGGGTAACACAGATTCTCTGAATGCTAGAAGGTCACCTATTTGGTGGGAAAAGGGAAAACCCATAGTCTTGGAGTATGACTTGGTGCACACTTTGCCATCATGATCACGTTTGAACTTCTTGAATTTTTCCCTAATAAGATGAATTGCCTCTAAAGACAATCTGTAACCCAACGGTAAAATTTCAGGAGGAAGAACTGTCCCTAACTTAATTCAAGAGTCATAAATTGATGCATGAACTGATTTAATTTGATTAAAAACTGTTCCTTCAAGGCTTTTCCAAAAATCCAACAGGTTTCCCAAAGATTTTGCAAGGAATTGTTTGAGAGTTGCACGGGCCCCTTCAACCCAAGATGTTGTTTTGTTTCCAAAATCTGGGTTTATACAAGTCCACGCTGTTACAAACATCTCTTTGATAGGGAAAATGTTATTTTCCATATACTTGAGTCATCCTCATAGTCTTTCAAGAAACACTATACAAGTCAAAAGGTCAGAAACCAAAACTAAGAAGAATAAGAAGCAGTGATTTGGACCTACTCTGAGTTCTGCATCATTGACCTCTGCCTCCTCCTTGGTCTTTGAGGCCCCATACTTTTCCCACAGATTCAAAAAGCTTTTACATCCTTCAACTTCATTAACAAAGCACACTTTACAGTTTGCTTGTATTTTTTTAAACAAGTGCCAAGTGCAAAATTGTCTTGATGACTCAGGGAAACTAGATTCAATCGCACAAATCAGAGATTTTTCACAGTCCATCACAAAGAATTTTGAAAGTCTCTCAGGATCATAAGCCAACTCCTTTAATGAATTTACAGACCAACTGTAGAACTCAAACGTTTCTTTTGTTTTAAAAACAAGAGCTTTTGTGAAATTTTTGCAATTGGCTGTCATTCTTACAACATGAAATAGTGGGGTTTTGTACTTATTTTTCTTATAAGTACAATTCAACATAGCAATATGATGGAATTTTTTTGAAAGCTTTACTGCCTCTGGATGTGCTAAGTACAGGGCCTCCAAGTGACCCTCTCCACTGAAATTTGACCAGTGAATCCAACTTGTTTCTCCAAGCTTTTCATATAGTACCTCAATAGCACTTTTTCCCTTTAGTTCTGCAAGTGTTACCTTCCGCTTAGTGTTATAGATTTTTCAGTCATCAACATAATCCCCCCATCAATCTTGCTAAATTTTATCTTAAGTTGTAACATATTGAGCCCGTCATCATGCCTTATATTAGATTGTATAAGGCCACCCCGGAGATTCTCCTCAGTTGAGGATTCACAGAGGGATGTTCAGATGGTTGATGGTTTTGTTGGGTTTCTTTGTAGGAGAGGTGCCACAAGGGGTCTGCCTTTGTGCAACTTGTATGGATTAAAAACTTGCACCCAACCTTCCTTGTGTGAGTTTGTCTAGACCATTTGGTAAGGATATTTCCTCAATAGGAACCATTTCTATCCCAGGCTAAATCCACATATTGGTCAAGCTTTGAGTTGAAAACTGTTAAAGCATAACCATGCTTCATTACCCATGTTTGACAATAGTTTTGTGCCTATTCCCTAGTAGGAAAATATCTCAAGGGAGGTGGGTCAAGTGGATATGACATAGTTACATAGTTATATTGATGGCATGCACTACATCAGTTTCAATCAAATTTAATAGGCCAAAGACCAGTAACATAAAATGTTAATCACAACCAGAGGTCAAATCCCACTATGAAACATTTTTCTCTTCAATTGTCACCTTTGATGAGGATAAATTTGGGGCTTCCAATGTTTCATTACCCAAATCCTTTTTTTCTTTTTCCAAAGATTTGTTGATGGCACTATCAATGTAGACCTTCCATGCAGCCACTTCAGAAGAAGGAGGGCTTGCCACTGTTCTCATGCAAAAAAATGAAATGGTATACTTCATTATTCAATCCAACTTTTAATTGAACAAAGAAAGTTTGCTCAATTTTGAGTTGAGAAAGAATTGTTGACAGAATTTTATATGATTTATGATTTCAGTTTTCACTTTAATTTCACTTTGGTTTTGCTTTAATGTATCTTTGGGATTTCTAGGTGTGGAAAAACAGCCCCAAAAAGTATGTGTTAATCCCAAATTTGGGTTGACAGAACCCAAGTGTGGTCCAGGGGGTGCCCAAAATTCTGGCACAACTTCCGGGGGGGTGCACCCCCAAACACGGCTCCTACATGACCCCCCAGGGGTCCTGCGTGTTTGAAATGGCCCTTTGTAGTTGTCTTTGGGCCCTCACGGCTCATTTGAGCCATCTAGGGCCCTCTACAACTACCACACGGTTGGAGCCGTGAATTTAACATCACCCTTTAAAAAAACACAAATTCAAAAATATTTTTTTATTTTCTGGGCTAGGTAAGGTATCAAATTGAATTATGTTATTTCTTTTGGAACTGGGCTAAATTTAAACCCTGAAAACTACTTCACCTACAAATCTTTCTGAAAAATATGTAATTTTCATGTGTTTTTTATGAAGTAATACATCTTGACATGTTCTCCCACAAATAAGAAAAAAAAAGACATAAAATTTCCCAGTCTTTTAATCAATCAAAAAATTATTAATTAAATAGAAATAGGGGCCACATTCGATAAAAGTGATCTTCAACACCTCTCTTCAGGTGACCAAACTCTTGATGTGTGCAACTGGGACTCTGGGACCTTGGAATAAGGCAATTATTAGCCATAAAATACATTTTATGTCTGTGCTTGGGTAGAAAAAAATCCAGAGAAGAGAGCAATAACTTACTTGGCAAGTGGTTAATACCAGGGCACCTGAAATAACTGAAATAAAGGGTGATTAGTGGGCCTAATATGATTCTTTGTGGGTATAAAATGGTGCCAAAGTTGAGTTATAAGGGTGGACTGCTCAATATAAGTCCCATAATAAAACCATTAATAAATTGATTATCTTTATAATTAGTTGATTCCTGTATGAAATGGTGTCTGAAAAGATGATAATGAGTAGCTGGGGGATATACATACTAAAGTAGGATCCATTTTCAGTTTTTCTGACATCTCCTTGAGGTTTATCAGGATAAATGTAGGGGAAGGAACCATGTTTTGGAATCAGAAGTGCAGTTTTTCATTGCCTACAGGCTGAATTTGGTGGTGTAGGCCAGATGGCCTTGTCACATGTCAGGAAATATGATATTTCTGACATTTTTTGGATGATAATGGCAGTGGAAATGAATCCATGTTTATATCCTGTTGGTGGATGTGTTTTTATTTGTAAGTTTGAGTAAAAATTGGATTAATTAAATATATTTTTCTGGAAATTTTTATTTTATGTAGCCTGTGCAGGTGTCAGTTGCTCAGGCTTGAGAAATCTGTGAAAGTGGATTTTGGCAATTTTTGTGATTTTTGTCAAAAGTGCCAAATGTAATTTTGAGAGTTTGTCACATGTCTTTCTTGTAATTTTTGACTTATATCAGGAGTTTTGTGAAATTTCTGATGGATTGGAATCAATATTCAATATGCATCCCTTTCCCATGTCAGTGGTAATCATTCAATCATTGATTTTTATGGAGATTATGGCTCTAACAGCTTGGTGTGCAGCTGTCAGCCTGTGCACTGGCCATGGACTTGATTTGAAGTGCCTGCACACAGGAATTTGAGAGAAGGGGGCTTTCTGGGTGTCTCAGGGCTATTAGTTTTGCACCTGAATGTATGTAGGAATTTGGAAAAAACATCAATATTTCCATAACTTCTAAAAAATGCACAACACTCAGTTTCTGACTGAATTTTAGTCAGTTAAAAAATACAGGCTTTTTCATGTGAAATATTAGGGTGTATCAGAGTTAACCAAAACTTAAATTTTTTGATGAATCCACCATTTCAAACCTGCCACTAAAATTAAAAAAAACCAACTTATTTCACATCAGAAGTGTCAGAGTTACCTGAAAATAAATGGGGGTTTTCAGATAAAGTATTTAAAGGCTTTCACAACCTCCACCACACATGAGTCCAGGTCATACAACCCTGGTTTCCAAACTCACCTCATTCTACCTACAACCTCATTGGAAATATTCTACCTCCAACCTCATTGGAAAAATATGATTCATCACTCTCATCACTTTATTTCTCTCAAAACTTCATAACTATCATCACTTGATCACTCTCATCACTTTATTTCTCTAATCACTTGATCACTCTCATCACTTTATCACTCTTGTCACTTCATCAATCTCATCACTTTAGCGCTCTTGTCACTTCATCACTCTCATCACTTTATTGCTCTTTTAACTTCATCACTCTAATCACTTTACCACTCTCATCTCTTCTTTGATATCCTCATTGCTTCACCTTTCATCCAACCATTGATATTCTCATTGCTTCATCAGTCTTATCATTTGATTGCTCTTACTCTTTACAGATGAACCCTTAGCAAATCTCCCCCTGCAAGTCTACAAAAAAATCAAATACACAAAAGCAAAAATTGAAAAGAAGATCTACAAAAAACAATCCTTTCAAATCAGCCTCCAAAGGCTCAAGTCAGCTCAAGAGAGGTGATCAAATCATCCTGGAAAACTGGCTCAAAGTTCCCTCCAAACATGATGCTTGCTTTGGATCCAAGAATGAAACACATTTTGGCCAAATGTAATCCTCTAAGGTTCATGGTTATCTCCTGATGGCCAATGAACTGAAGAATAAAACCAAAGGTAGGCTTGATCTATTAAAAAAAAATGAGGGAGCAGTTCAAGAACTATTGGTAAAATTACAAAAAGGCCCACTAAATAGGGTGTATAAGAGTCAGCGCACCCACCATTTGTTTATTGGTGGGTTTCAGAAAAATACCCCAATTTCCAACATGCCATTAAAAATCAAAAAACCCACTTATTTCACATGAGACGTGTCAGAGTTACCTGAAAATAAATGGGGTTTTTCAGATAAATTATTTAAAGGTTTTTGCAAACTCAACCAAACCTTTTTCCATGTCATACACCCCTGGTTTCCCACCTCCTTCTACCTCCAACATCATTTGAAATATCTGATTCATCACTGCTTGTGGGAGAAGAATTTTCAGTCCAGAAAAACTTTTTCCAACAAGAACTATTCTTGCCACCTTTCTGTATGTTTTTAAAATCATCTCCTCCCATCTTGTTTCTTCCCATACTTGTCAGAAACCCATATTTATGTATATTTTTGGAGTTATGGAAAAACACCCTTTCTTCCATAACCCCACATGTACCCGCAGGAATTTCTGTAACCAGGCACGCAGCTCTCAGGAGTCATGGCACACCCAGCCCCGCAAGTAGTTGAGCAAGTACCTTGCACGGGCCTGAAGTGTTTGCGGTCAAGGCAACAACCCTGCAAGTATTTGCCTCACTACCACACACAGGCTTGAAGTGGTTGCTACCAAAAAGCCTTGCAAGTAGTCAAGCAACTACCTTGTGCAGGCCCAAGGTGGTTGCAGTCAGGAAACAACCCTGCAAGTAGTTGCCCAACTACCTTTCAGAGGCTTGAGGTGGTCTCTACCAACCAGCTTCACAAGTAGTCAAGCGACTACTGCGCGCTGCCATTGCTACCTGCTGAAAGTCCCACTGGTAATTGACTGACTACCTCAGGCAGGCCATTGAGCAAGGCAACAGCCGGCTCACTGGCAAGCCCCCCCTCTCCAATGACAGAAACAGGGATTTAGGGTACCACCTACATACCCCACAACCTTGTTCCACACCACATGGGGCCCAAAGAGCATCACCATGTGGTGGGGAATAGTATGAAAAGGCCTAAACAAGCCAAAAATCTGGAAAATTGGGCCCTGCACCCTTTTTGAAACTATACCAAAGGCTATCAGGGATCCTTTAAAGGGACCTGTATGGAGGATTTAGACCCCAAAAGAGTACATAATTATTACAGTAGCACCCTGAGAGTGTACACTGAGGATACACAGAGACCAATCTTTGTGCTAGCTGGCTCACAAGATACCAGGTACCTATACAACCCTCTCTGTATCTTATACAAAGAAGACTGTGCATAACTCGGCACAAACAGGGGCTTACTGCCTGATTGAGTGACTGTAAAACACACCAATATGGGCAGAAGAGCCTCAGAATCAAACTCATCCTTAAAATTAAGGTCCCCAGAGCATGTTTTCAAGCCCCTGGCTTCAGGAAGCCATGGCTTATATTTTAAAATATCAATTGAATATTACCCCTTTGGTTGATACACTGAGGTCATTGAGGGTACAGAAACATGTACCAAGCACCAAGTATGATGACATAGGGCTTTCCATACTACTGTAGTGGATAGAGCAGGTCCAAAAAAACACACTGATGGTCCCTTGGCCTCAGAACTAGCCTCTTTCAACCTCTTTTGTCTGGTAAAGATACTGTACCATGAGAGGACCTAAACAATATAAATAAGGGCCCCTCCCCCAGCCATTTCTAACTCATCAATTCAGTCATATAGTCATTATTGCTTCAGATATTTTATTCCTCAAGCCATCAAACCTTTATAAGAAATAAGTGTGTGATCCTGGACCACTTTCTGATAAAATTATAGACCAAAACTCCTGAATCCCTATTTTTTGGCCAAAATCATAAAGAAACCATTCAGCCTGCCCCAGTACCAAATTCCAGCACCCTGAATCCTTGAATATTGGCCCATTTATCAAGAATAAGTCTGGATCTAGACCTTGTAAGTGATCCTACTGAATTATAACCCTTGTGTAGGTTTTGCATAACCCATCTCCCAAGGAAATTATACACACCCTTCTTGAAAGGAATCCTTGTAAACCCCACAGGCACCACAATTTCTCTTATATTGTCCTTAAAAGACAGATGACTGTTTTCAGGAGGGCTCAACAAACCCAATAAGTTTGCGGCCCCTCCATTTCACTTTATTTTATAAATATGTAAATAAATTTACCACTTTTAGCTAAATTGTATACCTGGAATTTTATCCTATTTTTAGGCCAAACTTTCTATCAACTCTAATAGCTAAAAGGAGTGAGGTCCTTGGCATCTATTAGGCTGACAGTGTTTCATTTCTTAGAATAAGAAAATAGTGAAAATGATTTACAGATGACCTATAATCAAACCCAAATAAAAAAAAGGTAAAAAAAACAATCATTAGTCATCTTATAGTCAAGGTGTATGATCAAACAAAATTGAAAAAAAAAAAAAATACTGGTTGATGATCCTAAAAAGAAAAAAAAGGGTCAGTCATGAAATTATCATTTTTGACACATGATGGAATGAAAAAAAAACATGCCTTGCATTTATCCCAACAACAATGAAAACAAAAACCAAGATACAACCAAGTTTTTAAAAAACATGATAGGATGAGAAGGGATTGAGGAGGATGATGAAAAAGGAGGAGGGAAGTAATTGATGAGACCCCAATTGATACCATTGGCTATTTAGTATTGGTGTTGAAAGATCAAATGGAGCTTGAGCTGGGAGTACCAATGGGATCAATTCTCACTTGAATTTCTCTTTCTCCTACTCTAACTCTCAATTGTATTGTGACCTGAAACCAGGGTCATCCATTGTTTGGACTTGGATGTGGTGCATTGTGGCCACAATTATATTATCAGCCTTGATCTAATGCCATTTAAGCCTCCAAATCCCTCCTCCTCAACAATCCTGCTTGACTCAATATATTGGAGATTGTACAATTTCCCCCCCAATGCTGGTGCTCTCTTAATGATTTCTCTCACTAAATGCTAGGCTAGGGGATTTTTTGGGATTGAAATCCTCAAGTCCAAATTAAATTCATGGATAAATGACCAAGTCACTCAAGCTGTCTACCTACCTAAAATTTTTATACAAAACTTCCAAGGATAAAATTAAGATACCACTTGATTAAGCCCATGGGAGGGATTGGATGAGTTTGAGTTGAGGGGGGGGCTGGCTAAGGTTTGATGGTGATGGCAATGGTGATGAGACTGGCAACAGATTGAACAAAAGGTGTTATTTTTTGTTCATGATATAGTCAGGAAGAAAATGGGTAGGGGATGATAATAGTAAGCTTGAGATCAAGAGAAAGTCGGATTCAAGCTTTGATCTTGAGGTTGACTCAAGTGGTGAAGGGGATTAAAATTGATGGTCTGGTTCCAGCTGGTGTTGAAAATGGTTGATGAGCTGGCAGGTATTCAAATTCCCTTGGGCTTTGGAAGTGATCAAGATTGGACATTGGACATCTTGATTCCTGAGGTTTGATTGTACATACAAAGAAAAGGAAAGTGAGGGGGGGGTGGCTTAAGGTCTTGCTTTTGAATACTTTTGATCAATTAAGATGAGCTGGGGATCATCTTATTGGAAAGAGTGATATTGACAGACCACCTATGATCTAAGATGGCCATAAAGTAAATCCACTGAATTTATTGACTAGTGATGAAGTTATTTATGGAGTGAGTATCCAAATCCCAACACGGCCAATGGGAATATGGATGATTGGAGGCAGATGAAAAATGTTGAGGAGGGAATCAACTAGTTGATTTTTTGGAATTTTAATGAAGCTTTGTAGATGATGTTATAAGTGTGGATGCAGAGGATGATGGTTTTATTGAATCCAATGTTGGATGGGGGTGGTCAAGATGATCTTGATGGATGATTGAGAATAGGATAAATCCTTCAATCCTCCTAAGCTCTGGACAGTTTGAATCTGGAGATGGAGATGGGGATGGAGATGAAGCTCAAACTAGGTTGATGGTTTTGGGTTTTATGATTTGTTTGGTCTGATAGATGCCCAAGTTACCCAAGTTAGTCTGTGTTGGAAAGAATTTGATCAAGCAGGCTTTTTGATGTAGATTGATTATTTTGATTGGTCTTATTTTTTTTTTTGGATTTTATTCTTCTTCTTCCATCTATCTATCAACTTCCAATTGATTTATGGATGCTTGAATTTGATTTGATTTGATTTGATTTGGTTTTCTAATTACTTCCTCTGAAAACCTGAGCTAGTCTCTGCTTTGCTCTACTCAAAACCTGGTCAACAATGTGAGGTGGTTTGGTGAATGTGTGTGAGGCAAAGAAAATGGGATTGAGGTGTGGATGGGTGTTTTGCATGCCATGGATGATGGATGGATGATGATGCATAAATGGCCAACTTGATTTTTAAAATCTGCCATTTCCATGAAACACACCAGTTAGGGGGTATGTGTATTTCAGAAACCTGCCATTAAAAATGGTGGGTTTGGTAAAAACAAAATGGGGGGTTTCCTAACTCTGATATTCCCTATTAAAGTGGCCAAAAAGTGCCAGTTTGGTGTTGTGGTATTTTGGCACATTTATCAAAATGTTTAAGGAGTAGAATTTTGGGGATGGGTCCAGTGAATGACCCTACCTAAGTTTGGGTGAGGAATAAAATTCTGTTATAATAGTCTCTTACTCCCACTCCTTATTTGAGTTTATTTTTAATTCTGTTATTTATTAATTTTCATGGTTCTTTGTCAGCTGTCTCTGAAATAGTAGCCAGCTGACAAGGGATTCCCCTTCCATTTGTCTGTGCAGTTTTTAGTGCCATTTGAAAAACACAAAGCCCCCTGTGTTTTAGAAATGGATTTCAAAAATTCTTCCACCAAAAGTTTAAAAAGAGTACATGGGTAATGTGGTTGTGGGAATCAACATTAGCACACCTTGCCTTTATTTTAATGTTATTTATTTAATTATTAATTCATTTATTTTTTGATTGTTTTATATTTTTTTCTTTATTTTAATTTTCATATACATTCTAAATTCAAAAACAGAATGAGATGAAGGATTAACTGAGAGAAATGTGATTCCCTATTTTTATTTAAGGCATGAAATTTTTCACGCCCCCAAAACTGTGTTTCAGGTGTTTTCAATGTTGCCACAACATCCCCCAATGTCCCCAATACACAGGGTAGTACTGGAATTCATGCGGTTTTCTGGGGTGTTCAAAAAAAATAAAAAGGGCTGGAAAGGCATTGCAAACCACTGTGAAATATTTATAAGAATATTTGTCCATTTTAAAGGCCTTCAAAATTGCACTCAAAAAATTAAGAAAAAGCTTTACATCTCAAATCTTTTCAAAATTTTGATTTTCTCCTTTATTATTTTGGAAAATATGAAAAGACACAAAGTTTTAAAATATTCCAGGACATTCATTTATAATTTTTTTAGAATACTAGGCCTTCATTTTCCCTCCAGAAAATGGGATTCACATAAAAAATAAGAGATTTTTTTCAATTTTTTTTCCCTTTTTTTCCCATGGGACTTTCCAAATTTTCAGCTTTCAGTTTTTTGGTGGGGATTGAAAATGGCCCAAAAAAATATTTGGTGATTTGAAGGATCAATTATTTACCTAAAAATAATTGATGCATCTACAACAATAATGGGAAGTGTCTGTCTTGGGATGTGTTTTGAAGCCATTTATGATACTATTTCAATTGTTTTTATGGAAAAACTGAGTTGATAGTTTTGAAATTCACTTCAAATTAAACAAATATATATTTTTCTCATATTTTTGGACCTTGTTTTGGCCTTCAAATGTCTAACCTCAAATTACCATGTTTCAACCCCTTTTTGGGGTAGGTCCGCATTTTTGGGCTCTTCTATATGAATAATCTGATATTCAATATGATTTTGAGTTATTTAATGCCTCTTCTTCACCTCCTGGGACGGTCCAATCCTCTCATCAACCATAAAATTACCTGTAAAAATCAAGAATACACTCCACACCACACCAATCATCACCACCATCACCAATTGTTACAACTCAACACCATTCAACCAATCATACATTGCTACTCAACACAACTCAACAAATCAAATTCAACACTCCAACCACACTAGTTTAAACCCCCTGAATCCAAAAATTCAATCAAAAATCAAAAGCAATCACTACTAAACCAAATTTTCTCAACTTTTTTTGCACTTTTCTTTTAATCATTAACAAATAAATCCAAAATCAAGAAATAAACAAAAAAACTTTTTTGCGTCCAATCTCAAGTCTCTGAACTCTTCCAATCTCTCATATTATTAATCTTTCTCCTTGATAAAATCTATTCAAAAATAAAAAGTATTCATAAAAAAAACCATCTCAAAATGAAAATCCCAAACAAAAAATGTCTGAACAACACATCAATCCACTTTTACTACCTGCCTCTGCTGCCTCTTCTTCTTCTCCACTATCCGCCCCTTCTGCTTCAACTGATGTATTCACCCCCATGAATTCACCCCTTTGGCTCCTCCACCTGAATTATCATTTCATTCAAAGGCAGAACTTGTAGATGCTGTTCAAGAGTGGGTGTAATCCCATGGATATTCCATTTCCACCAAATTCTCCAATACTAAGGAGCAAAGATATACTGACCAATGTGAAAAATCTGGGGAATATAAACCCAGTTTGGATAGAAAAATAATTTCAACAAACAGAAAAACAAACTTTTCTTTCAAATTCTCTGGAAAATTTTACAAGAGGTCTGGTCTTTGGGAAATAAAAAACCAATTCCCTGATCACAATCATCTACATATAATGATCAATCCACCCATCCAGTTCATATAAGGATTCAGGGGGCTCAAGAGGATATGGCCAAATCTTTAAACAAATCTGGGGTTCCTCCACTAAAAATTTTTATTTCCTTAATGCAGTGCTCTAATTCTCCTGTTTCCACAAACCTTAGTACAATCTATGACAAAAGATCAAAAATAAAAAAAAGGAAAACTGGAAGGAAAATCACCCATTGAAGCTTTAATAATGGAATCAAAGAACTAATCTTTTAAATATGGAATAATTAATTCCCCAAATACTTTTTTGGTCCTTATTTCATGCCCGCTAAGAGACTGTAAGCTCAAAATTTGGAAAATCCCATGGAAAAACAAGGAAAAGAAAATTGAAAAAAGGTTCTTATTTTTTATGTGAATTCTATTTTCTGATGGGAAAATGAAGGACTAAAATTCTAAAATAATTATAATTGAATGGCCTGGCATATTCAACAACTTTTTGTCCCTTAAGAATTTCCAAAAGTGATAAAAAATAAAATAAAATTGTGAAAAGATTTGGGGTGATGTTAAATTCATGACTCCCAGTTGTGTGGAAGTTGTGTAGGGCCCTACACGTCCCAATGGACATGTGGGGTCCCATACACAGCCCAATGGACGCGTCCAAAACGCTTGTGCAGGAAAAAACACGCATCCACACGCGCCCAAGGGGCTGTCCCAAACACGCAAAACCCCCAGGGGGATGTATAACCCCTGTACACGGCGTATTTGGGCTGTGTAGCCCCATTCATGGCAGTTTTGAGCTGTGTTCAGGGGTATGCGGCCCCCCGGGGGTCATGCCAAACTTTTTGAGACCACCTGGACCACATTTGGGTTCCATAAACCCAAATTTGGGATCAACACTTACTATGTGGGACTGTTGTTCCACATTTAGCAATCATAAAGTGACACTAAAGTGAAATTGAAGTGAAATTTAGTGAAATTCAAGTGAAATAAAAGTGAAACTATAGGAAACTGCAAATAAAACATCCCACAAAATTGATCTTTCTCAACTTGAAAGTGAGCAAACTTGGTAGTTGTTCAGTTGAAAGTTGGATGGAATACTGAAGTAGCATTGAATTTTTTTTGCATTATGGGAGCAGTGGCAAGCCCTAATTTTAACATTTCTGCGTTCAAGGACTACATTAGGGAAATGAACAAAGCTGCGGAAAAGAAGGATTTGGGTAATGAATCATTGGAAGCCCCAAATGCATCCTCATCAAGGGTGACAATTCAGGAAAAAAATGTTTCACAAATGGACATGACCTCTGGTGGTGAGTAAAATTTTATGTTACTGGTCTTTGCCATATTTAATTTGAATGAAACTGATGGAGTGCATACCATCAATATAACCATGAAACTGTAACTATTGCTGTGTAACTATGACAGATCCACTTGCCACACCTCCCGTGAGAGCTTGTACTACTAGGTAAGAGGCAAAAACGTATTGTCAAACATGGGAAATGAAGCATGGTTATGCTTTAACAGTTTTCAACTCAAAGCATAATAAATATGTGGATTTAGCCTGTGATAGACATGTTTTTTCCTCTGGGAAATTGCTCACCAAACTTTCAACGCAAAATCACACATGGAAGGTTGGGTGCAAGTTTTTAATCCGTGCTAGTCACACAAAGGCAGAACCCTTGTGGAAAATCTCCTAAAAGAATGATCTACATAAACATGAACCATCTCCACAGCCCTCAGTGCATCCTCACCTGAGGAGAATCTCTGGGGTAGCCTTATACAATCTAAAAAAGGCTTGAATGATGGGCTCAATACACTTCAAGTCAAAAGAAAATTGAGCAAAATTGATGGTGGAAAATATGTTGATAACCAAACAATCTATAACACTAAGCATAAGGTAGTGCTAGCAGAACTAAAGGGGAAAAATGTTATGAAGGTCCTCTTTGAGCAACTTGGTAATTCAGGTTGGGTTTGTTGAGCAAAATCAAGTGGAGAGGGTCACTTGGAGGCCATATTCTTGGCTCACCCAGAGTCATTAAAGCTTTGCAAGCAATTCCATCATATAGATATGATGAATTTTACTTATAAAACAAATAAGTAAAAAATACCCCTATTGCACGCCGTAGGAATTACTTCCAAACAGAAAATTTCACAGAATCTCTTGCTTTTATAACAAGAGAAACATTTGATCTGTAAATTTTCTAAAGGAGTTGGATTATGATACTGAGAGACTTCCCAAAGTCTTTGTGACGGACCATGAAAAAGCTTTGATCTGTGCTCTAGAAAAAATATTTCCTGAGTCAACAAGACAGTGCTGTCAATGGCACTTGTCTAAAAACATACAAGCAAACTGTAAAGTGCACTTCATTAATGAATTTGAAGGGTGGCAAAGCTTTATGTCTCTGTGGGCTAAGTATGGGGCTTCAAAAACCAATGATGAGGCAGAGGTCAATGATTTGGAACTTAGAGTAAGTGCCAAATCACTGCCTCTACTTTTAATCTTCCAAGTTTTGGGTTGCTTAAATTATGACTTTTATAAAGTGTTTTTTGGAAGACTGTGAGGATGTACTCGAGTTTATGGATCATAATATATTCTGTATCAAAGAGACGTTTGTAATGGCTTGGACTTGCAAAAAACCTGACTTTGGAAATAAAAAAATGTCTTGGGTTGAAGGGGCCCATGCTACTCTCAAACAATTCCTTGCAAACTTGTGGGGAAACATGTTGGATGTTTGGCAAAACCTAGAGGGTACAGTTTCCAATCAAATTAAATTGGTTCGGGCTGCCCTTTACAAATCTTGAATAAAGATTGGAATAGTTCTTCCTACTGAACTGTTACCATTGGGATGCAAGCTGTCTTTTCAAGCAATCAAACTTGTTGGGGATCAATTAGAGATGTGAAAGGGGAAACATGATGGGGAAGTGTGCACCAATTCATACTCAATGACTATGGGTTTTCCCTTTTCCCACCAAATAGGTGACCTACTAGCATCAAGAGGCTCTATTGTGCCTGAAGATGTCCATCCTTGGTGGAGGTTGGATTATGACCCTTGAAGTTCTATTTCTGTAAGTTGGTTTGAGTTGGATTGTTCAAATCACTGTGTGATTAATGCTTTTTGATTAATGCTTTTTGATAAATGATTTTTGAATTATGATTCCTACTTGACTAAAATGGTGATTCCTGCTTTACTAAAATGATGATTCCTACTTGACTAATATTTGATCCTTTTGAATTTTTGAAGTTTGATGTTGATGAAATGATCAATGATTCTCAGTTAAATGAGAAGCTTAATGCAATGATCATGAATCATCCTGATCAAGGTTATGGCGGGATGTTGAAGCAGTTGATGAAGAAGACGGCCAATTATTGATCAAATCCAAGAATTGAACCTAAATTCTTGCAATCAAGCATAGGCTGTCTAAAATCAAAAGATACCCAGAAAGATCCTTCATGATTTGAAAAAATTGAAAAGGAACTTAAGCAGGAAAAGTAAAGTAGAAGGGAAACAAAGAAGAAAAGAAAAATGATTTTAAGTATTTTCTTTTTTGAAAGGTTCATTTTTTTGGTTTAATGAACTGATTGAGAAATGTTTATAGTCCAAGTAAGGCTCTTAATCTGAATTTAATGGTTCAGTGGAAGAAACTGAAAGTTCATTGGGTTTGGTGCCATTGGAATCAGATTCCTTTTCAAAGGGTTAAGCAGACGCAATGGAGGAGTCAAACAGAAGCTTGTCTTTGGTGAGTGGCGATTCCTTTAATGAGATTAGAATTTTTTCTGACTAATTTTTGATTTTAGGAAGTAAATTACCTCAATCAAATAGCTGAGAACTTACATAAGTTCTTTGGTGGGGTTTGGGACCTAGTTGGTGATGGAAATTGTGGTTTTAGAGTCATTGATAAATCACTTGGGTATGACAAAAATGGATGGTTCAAAGTTTGCAAAGAAATGCTTGAAACATTGAGGAAAAATAAGGGGTGCTATTCTGAGATCCTTGGCAGAAGTAAAGATGTTGAAAAGATAGAACAAAGAATTGATTTTAATGAAATAAATGAAAAGATTCCCTCTTCAAAATGGCTTTCAAATCTTGACATGGTTCAAATGATAGCTGATACTTATGGAAGACCAATATGTTTCATTTCATTGGAATCCTTTTGTACTTTTAATCCTATTAAAATGGGTGTAAAATAACAATCATATCCTATGTTCATTTGATTTGTGAACAATAACCATTGGGTGCAGCTTGCACTTAAGGGAGATTTGATTCCAATCCCACCCATAGTTTTCAAACCGCATTCCATGATGCCTAAAAAAGCAGCTTGTAGGGTTGATCACCTCAAGGATCAACTTGAGTTGTATTCTAACTTATAGATTAATTTCATCATTTGGGTTTGGTCTAACATTCTGATATTGTAATTCTATCAATACAAAGGTTTATCACATTTTGAACATCATTATGTTGAGTTTTTTGAGTTAACATCATTATGATGAGTGTTTTGGATGAGATTATAATGGTAAGTCAGTTCAAATTTGTTGATATTTGAAGTGGTCACCCAGACCAGACTATAATATGATTGCAAATGAGAATCAGCAGGTCTTGAAGAAACAAATAGTTCAGAGACATAGGATTGAGTAAGATGAACCAACAGGGAGAGATATTTGGCTAAACTATGGAGTCAGGATATGTGCACGGACAATGGAAGATGATGTGACTCCTTATCAGTTGAGAATGTGGAGAAAAAAATGAGTAGCTGGCAGAAGTGTACATAGAAAACGATTGAGAATTATTTACAAGTGCCAATTGTTGATATTGACAAAGCCAGCCTTGTTGAAATGATTGTAACCTTGAGCACCTTGAAAAATCTATTGAAAGGAGAAAACTGAGCAACCAGTGGTTATTGAGTTGATGCTGGTACTCTTACAATTTGATCAACTGGCTGCTTGGGTTGCTTGAAGGCGGTGAGTTGGAAGTTGTTGGATGAGTAACAAGGATGATCTTGGTTGGTTCAAGTTGATGGTTTGATGGATGATGTTGAGGTAGCTTCAGCATCAATGGCTGTTGAGGTTTAGTCAAACAGAGACAGCGCGACTTGTGAGTTAGAGTATCTGCACCGGCAACAGAGAAATTGGAATAGAAGAGAAGATAGAGAGGTAGAGAACAACTCAAACAATAAATCAAAACAATGGCAGTCTAAGAGAGTAAATAAAGGAACACAATATAATGAGCATATTTCTAACACTGCTCCTCAACTCAATGGTCAGTGAAAGAGAAAACTAAAAGAATTCACAAGGCGAAAATTTGAATTTTTGTTGGCCGCCTTAGTCAAGGCATCCGCTGTCATGGAAAGCAAAGGGATGAGTTGAACTTCAATGAGCCTGCTTTCAAAATCATTCCTCAGACTCTTGGTCTTCAGGTCAATATGCTTGACTTTCGAGTTTGAGCCAAATTTTTTTATTTTGTTTTCCAGTCCCTTGTTATTGATCAGGTGTAGTGGGAACTTGAACTTTGTTTGATAAATGTCTTGAATTACTGTGTTCAGCCAGCGAGCTTCAAGGTGGCAGCTTGACAATGCCGCGCATTCTGACTCAGTGGATGAATGGGTGATGCATTGTTGGTTTTGGCTTGTCCAGTATAGGGGACTTCCCTTGAAGGAGCAAATGAATCCACTTTGAGAGATTATAGAATGTGCTTTGTCCCCCCAAGTCTCATTGCTGAAGCAAAAAAGTTGGTCAGAAATAGATTGTGGTCCTAGGGAGAGACTGAGATCTTTGGTTTTTGAAAGATATTTCCATACATGTAGCAGTTTGTTCCAATGACTCAAACCAGGCCAATTGCAGTATCTAGCCAGACTGGAAACAGAAAAGCTGATATTGGGTCTAGCAAGTCCAGCTATAAAATTCAACCAACCAATGGGTGATTGATAGTTGATGTTGAGGTTCAGAAACTTCTTGTGATCTTCATCATCTGCAGGTTGAAGATGAAGTCCCGGAGTGAGTGGTGTGGATACGGGATGACAGTTGTCCATGTTGAGCTCTTTCAGTCCCTTTTCTATGTGGAGTGGCAGGGAGAGTTGGATCAGCCCATCACAACGTTCAACTTTCATTCCAAGCAAAGTGTTGGGTTTGTGCGCTGAGGAGTTGCAAAATTTTGAAAGAAATGCATCCTTGAAGCGTGCCACGTCACCAGCCACTACAAGATTGTAAACGTGAAAGAACACCACAGAAATTTGGCCAGTGCCTATGTACAGGCATGGATCGCCTTTAGATTTTTCAAACCCTTGAGATTTGATTCATTTGCTTAGCATTTGGTACCAATTTCTGGGTGCTTGCTTCAATCTTTAGAGAGATTTCTTCAGCCGAAGATACTTGGAATTTATGTTGCATCCGTATGGAGTTTTTATGTATACACGCTCTTCAAGACTTGAGTGGAGGAACACGCCTTTAATGTCCAGTTGAAGAAGTTGGAGATTCTTATCTGCAGCGTAAGTGAGGACACCTCTCAAAGAGGCCACTTTTCCAGTAGGTGCATATGTTTCTAAGTAATCTTGGCCATACCGCTGGTTGAATCCCTGCACGCACAGTCGCGTTTTTCAAGTGATAGGCTTGCCATGGGCGTTTTGCTTGATCTTGAAGACCGGAAAGGTGTTTAATGGGTTAGTAACTTTGTCCTCTTCTGCTTCTTCCCATACACCTTGGTCTTTGATCAAGTTGAATTCCTTGAGAGATGACTCTTTCCACACAGGAATCACCATTGCTTCTTGAAGGCTTTTGGGTATTATCTCAGCCACAAAGCCGTATCTCTCTGGTTTGGTGAGTTTGCTTTGGTCTCAAAGCATTGGGCGGAGATTTTTTTTGACGCACACTTCACTGTCTGAGGAACCTTCAGATCCTTCAGACTCTGGTTCTGATTCAGTTGCGGAAGAGTCCTCTTTAATGTCAACTGGTGTTTGATTGGGTTCTGAATGTTGAGGAGCTTGTGCAAGGATATGTGTAGGAATGCTTGTCTCCAGGTCTATGTCAGAAATGGTTGGTGGCTTTTGAGTGTTGAAGATGACATGTTTGGAGTCAATGATTTTTCTGGTGGAGTTCATGATCTTCTAAGATAAGAATTGAGGATTGAATCCAATAAGTATGCCGGGGGCTCCTTTTTTGTCAAGCTTAGAGCAAACTTTGGTCTGTTTTAACTTGTAGGTGAGTGAGGTGCCTAGAGGCTTGATATATCCGTCAGGCAGAGCCGTGTCATGCATCTTGATAAATGGAGAGATGTCCCCCTTATTTTTAGGAATTTGATTTAGCATTAGACAGCATCCTCTTACCACTTCATGCCAGACCAATTTGGGCAGACCTGTATCAGAGATGGTTGCTTGAGTGGATTCCATGATGGTGCAATTTGCTTGTTCAACTCTGCCTTTGTGTTCTGAGTGATAAGGCTTGCTTATTATCTCATTGATTTGATTTTTTTGGTAGAAAGATTGTAACTTGGTGTTTACAAACTCTCCCCCTCCATCCAAGCACACCTCTTTGGGGTATTGATTGGTCTTCCTATGTTGGTTCTTGATAATGAAGATGATTATCTCTGCAGCATCTCTTTTGGCTCTAAGAGGGAAGCAAGAAATGTAGCCAGAGAACAAGTCGAGAAGGTTTAAGATGTACCTGTAACCTCCTTTGGAGGTTGGCAAGATGGGACCCATGAGGTCTAGATGGATCTTGTCAAAACATTTGTTGGCAATGCTTTGCTGATTTTTGAACAGTTGCACAGAAATTTTGGATTTGTGGCAGCTTAAACATTCAAAGTCTCTTTTGAGATTGGGCGGAATTGTAAAGTTAAGGAACCTTTCCATTCTTGCTATGCTAGCCTGGCCTAATGAGCGATGGACTTTGGACATATCTGCTTGAGAGAAATGACAGTTGACTGAATTTTTAATCATGTCAATCACAAACAAGTTATTGGTGATTTTGCCGGATAAGAGGACTTTTCCGTGGTTCAACAGCTTGAAAGTACTGGGACTGGTTGAGGAGTTGACTTGCAAAGAGGCTCCTTTTACAATCAATGCCCCAAGCGAGATCAGATTCACCGTAGATTTGGGTACCCAGACGGCGTCGGATAGGGTGATGAAGGCATCCTTTTTTGCAAGTGATACTTTGCCTGATCCTTCAATTGTAATAGCTGCATTCTTTTTTCCAGTTTGAGTTTGACCAGCACCATTGCTCAAGGTAAGAGAATTGAAGTGTTCCTTGTTGGTTATCATGTTTAATGAACACCCTGAATCCATAATGAAGCTGCTTGGAAAGATGTTGTCATTGGTGTTGAGTCCACAGAAAAATGAATAGAAGTGCGCTTCTTTGGTTTGCACAGACTTTGACTTTTTGACACAATTATGTGTGTTTGGAGGTTTGAGTTCCAGAAACTCAAACCAGCACAATTTGGCAGAGTGGGAAGTGACTTTGGGATTCTGCTTTCCGTTTTAACACCTAGGTCCAAAATAAAGCGCCACATTGACAGGTTCTGCCTGGTCATCCTGCGCCATAACTTTGTTCTTGTGCTGAATCAGGTGATTGAGTACAACATTGATTTTCATTTTGCTAGTGATGTGCATGATTTGCAACTTCATGCTCTGCATCAAGGCTGGAAATTTGAACAACACAAGATAGGCAATGATGTTGGATGGTAGTTCTATCCCAACTTCTGTCAGTTTTTTGAGATATACTTTGACGGAGGTCACAAAAGCTTTGATATTGGAATCCATAGAAAGGTGGAGGAAACCATTGAAAACCCTTGCCCTGTTTGCTGATTGTGCAGAGGCAAAGTTTTCTTGGGTTGATAACCTAATTAGCTTGGTATTATCCTTGTTTACATCATCAATGATATTATTGTAGGTGTTTGAGTCTAGCTTGGCAATGATATGAGCCACAAATTCTTGATTTGTGTCTTCTTCTAGGCAATTCAAAGGGTCAGGATTGTCCATAATAGAAAAAATCCCCCGCAGCTTGAATAGTTTTTCAAACTTTTTTCGCCACATACTGTAGTTTCCCGCTGTTAGAAGAGGAGTCAATTCAATTAGCAACTTGATAGCTAAAGATTTGTAGTTTGTAGCATCCCCCCCTGGTCCTGGCATCTGAGAAGGCCCCGGACAATCCATTACAAGCAGAAGGCTTTTAACCGTGTTGATATTTGAAGTGGTCACCAAGACCAGAATATAATATCATTGCAAATTAGAATCAGCAGGTCTTGAAGAAACAAATAGTTCAGAGACATAGGATTGAGTAAGATGAACCAACGGGGAAAGATAGTTGGCTAAACTATGGAGTCAGGATATGTGCGCAGACAATGGAAGATGATGTGACTCATAATCAGTTGAGAACGTGGAGAAAACAATGAGTAGCTGGCAGAAGTGTACATAGAACACAATTGAGAATTATTTACAAGTGCCAATTGACAATATTGACAAAGCCAGCCTTGTTGGAATGATTGTAACCTTGAGCGCCTTGAACAATCTATCAAAAGGAGAACAGTGAGCGACCAGTGGTTATTGAGTTGATGCTGGTACTCTTACAATTTGATGAACTGGCTGCTTGGGTTGCTTGAAGGCGGTGAGTCAGAAGTTGTCGGATGAGTAAAAAGGATGATCTTGGTTGGTTCAAGTTGATGGTTAGATGGATGATGTTGAGGTAGCTTCAGCATCAATGGCTGTTGAGGTTTAGTCAAACAGAGACCGCGCGACTTGTGAGTTAGAGTATCTGCACTGGCAACAGAGAAATTGGAATAGAAGAGAAGATAGAGAGGTAGAGAACAACTCAAACAAGAAATCACAACAATGGAAGTCTAAGAGAGTAAATGAAGGAACACAATATAATGAGCATATTTCTAACAAACTTGTGTTGGGCTGATCCCATCACAAGCTTAAGTCGTGTTAAGATTGTGATGAGATCAGCTTAACAAAAGTTGAACTTGTTTTTTTAGTGTTTTTACTTTAGGGCTGGTCAAAAGACTTGTATTTTTTTTGGCACTTTTACTTGGAGGCTGGTCAAAAGAATTCTTGTATTTTTGGCTGTTCAAAAGACTGGTATTTTTTTGGCACTTGTACTGTAGGGCTGGTCAAAAGACTTCTTGCATTTTTTGGCCCTTTTACTTTAGGGCTAGTCAAGTTGGAATTGAATTTTTTACTTGAATCTGAAGACAACCGGTTGGTTGTCTTCAGTGTTTTTTGTTTTTGTTTTTTGTTTTTGTTTTTTGTTTTTGTTTTTATTTATTTATTTTTATTTATCTATTTTTATTTATTTATATTTATTTATATTTATTTATATTTATTTATATTTATTTATATTTATTTATATTTATTTTTAATTATTTTTAATTATTTTTAATTATTTTTACTTTTTATTTTTACTTTTTATTTTTACTTTTTATTTTTACTTTTTTTATTTTTACTTTATTTTTACTTTTTTTACTTTTTTTTTACTTTTTTTACTTATTTTGACTTATTTTTATTGTATTTCTTATTTTTTTGTTTTTTTAACCAAAAAATCAACCTTTTTTGATCTTTTGGTTGATTCCTGTTTTTCTTTATTTTGCATTTTTATTTAGTTTATTTTAGCTTATTTTAGAACTTGAGTTTTTTTTTTTGGCCCACCAGACTTGTTGCCGTGTGGAACGGCTACAAGACTAAATTCAAGCCATGTAGAGCACCACACAACTCAAATGTGGTTGGGCTGGATCTGCGGCATGGCAACACAACTACATTTGAGCCGTGTGGGTCTCTACAAGTCTCAAATTTAGTTGTGCGGCGCCCACACAGTGGTCCAGTGCTGTGTGGAGTGCAGCCCAACCACAATCAAATTGTGTGGGGCCCTGCACGGCTCAGATGTAGCCGTTTAGCTGTGCCACACGGCTCATTTGAGTTGTGAATTTATGATCACCAAACGATTTGAGATGTAAAGCATTCTTTTTTTCAATTTTTTGAGTGCAATTTTGAAGGCCTTTAAAATGGCTGAATATTGTCATAAATATTTTCCAGGGGTTTGAAATGCCTTTCTAGCCCCTGGAACTTTTTTTTGACCACCCTGGAAAACTGCATGAATTGCAGGATTACCTTGTGTATTGGGGACGTTGGGGCACATTGTGGCAATGTCAAAAACATGTGAAACCCAGTTTTGGGGGCATGAAAAATCCAATTTCCTTTATTGATTTTTTTTAGGGAATTATTTTTTTTACACCCCAATTCCTTAAACTCATGTGGGTTCAATTTTGTTGCAATGTTGCACATAAATGACATTTTATTTGAATTCATGTGGTTTTTTGATGATTTCAAAAAAAAAAAACAAAAACAAAAGAATGATGGCAGATAAGGGTATTGCAAAAAAATCTCAAAGATTTTTTGAGGGCTTTGGATTTTTCACGCCCCAAAACCTGGAAATCATGCAGTTTTGACATCCCCACAACATCCCCAGATTTCCCCAAAGCACACAGTAAACCTGGAAAAAGGCCATTTTTGGGGGTCTTCAAAAGAAAAAAATACTAGGGGATGGGAGGGAGTCTCAAACCCCTGTAGAATAAATCAGAAGAATTTTTGCCATTTTCAAGGCCTTCAAAATTTCCCTCAAAAAACTGAAAAAAAATGCTCCACATCTCGAATCTTTTCACATTTTTAATCCTTTTTCTTTGATTATTTTGAGAAATCTGAAGAGAAAAAAAGTTTTCAAATATTGCAGGCCATTCAATTATGATTTTTCCAGGATTTTAGTACTTCACCCTCACGCCAGAAAATGGGATTTATATAAAAAATGAGACCTTATTTTTAATTCTTTTTTTGTTATTTTTCCATGAGATTTTCCAAATTTTTAGTTTGAATTATTTTAGGTAGAATTGCAAAGGGCCCAAAAAAATTATCTAGGGATTTTTTGTAGCTTATTTTTTTCCAAACAATTCATAATTGAAAACACAAAAGTGGTGTTTTTTTCTCTGAATGAATGAGAAAAAAAACAAACTATGAACAATTGATAAAAAAACCAGATAAATGATTCAATCAAGATCAATTTGTACCACTTTATTATTTTTACTACCAGGAAACAAAATCTTCAAACCAAGTTCCAAGTTAGTGTGAATCAAACATTCCCATTTTTGTGATTCCTTGCTAGCAAAAGCCTTCCAAAGGGGATCTAATTGGGGAGCTGGCCACAGTTTGGAATTATAGTGGAAAGAAAATATGTGCTGAAAATATTCCAAAGTAATTAAACATATGGGAGGTGTTTGAAAATTGGCAGTTGGAGGTGAATTGAGGGGCAAATAAGTTGATGGAATCAACTTAGATAAAAGTACAACTTGCCTGTTGTATGTATCTGCAAGCAGGAAGCCATGGCAAGGGAATGTTATTCAGTAACTTTGAGGGCCATGGCAAGGGAATTTCATCCAGTAAATTTGAGGGTCAGGTACAGAAGTGTGGTTGAGCTGTTTTCTTGCTTTGTCAAAATTTTCATCTCAGACTTGATCCATAAATTATTCATCCTTGAAGATAGAGTTTGATTCCCTTTCCTTGATCATTTCCTACTGGGAATGAAAATCATCCAGAAAAAATTGTTGCTTTGTGAGATTGGCCTTCTTCACTTGGTGCACACAAGGAATTCCCATGAAAGAAGAAAAATCACAATCAGAACAGGTGGTTGATTTTTATGCTTAAATGTGAAAGGAATGCACAATATTGAGAGCATAGAGGCTTATTTTTTTTGAGAGATGTTTGAAAAAATATAGAGGCAGATAGTAAAATTGGATTGATGTGTTGTTCAGACATTTTTTGTATGGGATTTTCATTTTGAGATGGTTTTTTTTATGTAGACTTGATTTTTTTTGATTTTTGATTGAGTTTCTGGATTCAAGGGGGTTGATTTAGTGGGGGTGGAGTGTTTAATTGTATTGGTTGAGTTTTGTTGAGTAGTGATGTGTGATTGGTTAATTGGTGTTGAGTTGTGATGATTGGTGATGGTGGTGATGATTGGTGTGGTGTGGAGTGGACTCTGGATTTTGACAGGTGATGTTTTGGTTGAGCAGGGAGTTGGACCTCCTCAAGAGGTGAGGAGGAGGCAGGAAATAATTCAAAATCATATTGAATATCAGATCATTCATAAAGAAGAGCCCAAAAATGCGGAACTACCCCAAAAAGGCGTTAAAACATGGTATTTTGACGTTAGAAATTTGAGGGCCAAAGAAAGATCCAAAAAATATGAAAAAATATATCTGTGTTTCATGTGAAGTGCATTTCAAAACTTTAAACTCATTTTGTGCATAAAAGAACCAAAATAGTATCAGAAATTGCTTCAAAACGCACCTCAAAACAGACACTTGCCATTATTGTTGTAGATGCATCATTTTTTTTGGGGTGAATAATTGATTCTAAAAATCCTCAAATCATTTTTTGAGACCTTCAAAATGCCCACTAAAATACTGCAAACTGGAAATTTTGAAAATCTCATGGAAAAATAACAAAAAAAAGAATGGAAAATAATGTCTAATTTTGTATGTAAATCCCATTTTCTGCTGGGAAAGTGAAGTACTGAAATTCTGGAAAAATTATAATTGAATGGCCTGCCATATTTGAAAGCTCTCTTTACCTTCATATTTCTCAAAATAATCAAAGAAAAAAGATTAAAAATTTGAAAAGATTTGAGACGTGGAGCATTTTTTTTTTCAGTTTTTTGAGGGCAATTTTGAAGACCTTGAAAATGGCCAAAATTCCTCAGATTTATTCTACAGGGATTTGAGATGCCCTTCAATCCCCTAGTATGGTTGTTTTTTGAAGACCCCAAAAAACCATGTTTTTTCCAGGTTTACTGCGTGCATTGGGGACATTGGGGGACTTTTTGGGGACATCAAATTGCGTGATTTTCGGGTTTGGGGGCTTGAAAAACACAAAAATCATTTCTTCAAGAATATTTTGGCTATTTTGAGGCCTTCAAAATTAGTTTCAAGAAATTGAAAAATTGACAAATGTTATATCACAAATTCTTTCCTTTTTTTTAATGATTTTTTTCTCATTATTTTTTAAATTCTGAAATCAGAAATTTTGTGAAGATAGCAGAGAATCAAAAAATCAATTTTTGAGATTTTTAGTACTTATTTTTCCCACCAAAAAATGAGATTAACATGAAGAAAAACAAAACAAAGAGATACTTTTTTCAGCTTTTTTTTTCCATATATTCCTGAGAAATTTTCTATTTTTTGAGCTTATGGTCTTTTGGTGGCCATTGAAAAATGGAAAAAAAATCCTGGGATTTTCTTTTGATTTTTTATCCCCAAAAAGTTCATAATTAAAATTACAAAGTTGGCATTTTCTTCTCTCAATCATTGAGTCAATAATCAATAGAAAAATTAATTATGAAAAATTCACAAAATAAAAATAGAAATCATTCAACAGAAAAAAACTATCATAATATACTACTTGGATTTGGGGACTTTTTAGGAGAAAACAAAAGTTTTAAACCAAGTTCCAACTTATTATGAATCAAACCCTCCCATTGTTGTGATTCCTTGCCAGAAAAAGCCTTCCAAAGGGGATCCAATTGGGGAGCTGGCCACAGTTCAAATATGTGCTTTAAATTGTGATTTTCAAAAGTTTAAACTCAGATTATCTGTAGAAAGAACTAAAATAGTATCAGAAATGGTTCCACAACACACCCAAAAACAGAAATTTTCTGTTATTGTTGATGTTGCTTCAATTATTTTGAGGTAATGATTGATCCTAAAAGTAACCAAATGAATTTTTGCGCCCTTTCCAATGCGCACTAAAAGACTGCAAGCTTAAAAAATTGAACTTTTGTTTCAGGAAGTTATGGGAAAAAAAGATGAAAACATCAAGTTTTATTTTTCATTTTTTATGTCAATACCATTTTTTGGTGGTAAAAATAGGTACCAAAAATCTGAAAAATTTCTTTTCAAGTTCTCCAATATATTTTAAAAATGTGTTTCTGTCTTTTCAGATTTTCAAAAATAATTAGCAGAAAATCATTAAAAAACGGAAAAGATTTGTGAAATACCTTTTTTTTCAATTTTTGAATTTTTGAATCAAATTTTGAAGGCATTAAAATAGTCTGAAAGTTCTGAATAATATTTTTGAGAGATTTAAGACATCCACCTGCCTGCCATTTTTTTTCTTTTCTTGGAAAAATCAAAAAACTGCTTGAATTTGAAGAAAACCAAGTGAAAGTGGGACATTGAAGCAACACCCAAACTGTGTGAGTTTAAGGACCGTGGGTGTGAAAAAAATAGTTAACTTTATTTATTTGTTTTTAATTTGGGGCATTAATTCTCTCACAGGAACTATCCTTTCACTCACAGATGTTATAAATCTCTGAAAATTCTGCCCCACACAGAAAACTCCTCTATTGAACAGGTGTTTCAAGAGTTTGAATTTTTGAAAGCTTTATGTCACAAAAATGTACCTGGGTTTCTTTAACCTTTAAGATCAATTTTTGATGATTTAGAAAGCATTAGAACACCTTGAAAAATTCAATCAAAAAATAAGTACATGAAATAAATGAAAAAGATTTCTGATTGCATTATTGGGTCCTTTTCTTTGCCTTCTGAATATGTTTTTTTTGTTATTTGAACTCTCAGAAAGGTCAAAAATCAATCAAAGAGCTTCCAACTATTGTTTTGTGATTTTTGGATGTATTCTTGACCTCCAAAAATATAATCTAATGTAAAAGAACTTCTAAATAACACATATTTTTACATTTTTTTACATGAAAAATCAAAGTTTCTCTCAATTCTTTATCATAGAAATGTAGAAAATGATGAAAAGATGAACCTAAAAATGATTCTGACTTCCAATTACGGGTTTTAACCCACAAAATATTTATTACAATGAAAGTAATTAAAATTAAAAGGGGTGGTCTGTATTTATTTATCCTTTTTTGTTTTGTTTTACTCAAAGATAAACTATGATTTGAAATATTTGAAGCTGCAGGTTTGGAGAAAGCCTTCAAGGGCTTCCAAGAATAATTTTGGTAATTTTTGATGCACTATATTTGTGTATCTCAAAATAAACCAAAAAAGGATCACAATAAACTCCCTTTGGCTTGTGGCCAACTTTTTTGAGCCATTTGGAATACATAAATTCAATATTACTTTGAATTTTTGCATGAGACTTCCTTGCATCTTGGAGCACTCCAATCAGCTTATTAACCATCACCATCACCTATTCCAGTCACCCATCACCCCCCACCACACCACCCATCACCACACCACACCACCCATCACCACACCACACCACCCCTACCACACCAAACCACACTAAACCAAAGCACATCAAAGCAAACCAAAGCACACAAAAGCACACAAAAGCACACCAAGGCACACCACACCACACCACACCACACCACACCACACCACACCACACCACACCACACCACACCACACCACACCACACCACACCACACCACACCACACCACACCACACCACACCACACCACACCACACCACACCACACCACACCACACCACACCACACCACACCACACCACACCACACCACACCACACCACACCACACCACACCACACCACACCACACCACACCACACCACACCACACCACACCACACCACACCACACCACACCACACCACACCACGCCACACCACACCACACCACACCACACCAAACCACACCAAACAACACCAAACCACACCAAACCACACCAAACCACACCAAACCACACCAAACCACACCAAACCACACCAAACCACACCAAACCACATCAAAATTTTTTCAAAAATTTTCTGATCAAAAGTAGTCCATCCTATCCAAGGAAATTCAATTTCAAAATATTTTTTAAATATTTTGAGAATTCATATCTGATGATTCAGATAGATAAATCCTACATAAAAATTAATTCATAACTTTTTATTTCTGCACCCTAATTTCCATTAGAAAAATCTTAACTGTTGATTGTCCCATTTTTATTCTGGAATCCAGCTCCTGTGTAAAAAATTCAAGGTAAGTGATTTTATTCTAAATGATCTACAAACATCCTTCTGAATTTCTTCATAATCTCCAACCAGTTTCCCTTCAACCATTTCCCCATAGATCAGAGGTATCTGAACTTCATTTCTGAAGTAAAAAGAAGCTTTTAAACTATAGCCCATCAATTGGAGAACGGTTGAGGAGATCCTTTTTCACAATTCATCATAATATGAAGTTAATACACTAGGCAAAAATGAACATGATTTTTATTTAAATAAAATTGAATTAGAATTAGAAACAAGTATATGGTTGGAAATTTTATTACTGATGATGAGCAGACTTCAAGAGGTCAATCTTTCACAGTGGAAAGTCTATCCAATTTTAAGCTTGTTTGTTTTTTTTATTTTTGATTTACACATTTGTTTTGAGCAAATTGAAGGTGGGGTTAGTCTCCCTCTGGAGTGTTGTGAGTTTTATTTTCAAGATCTTCATCTCAGTCCATCCAATCAGTGGATGGGAATTTTCCAGAATGGAAAAACTTGTATGTATTCTGGAATTTCAATTGGATCTTTCAATTTTTTGTTTCAAATTTGAGACATTCATCCTTGTCCAAGGGTAAATGGGATGATGGGAGTAATGCAATCTTCATTTTCAGGGTGGAATGTGTTAAATTCCGATTTTGAGGCTAGAAAAATCTTCCAATGGAATCAACTGTTTCTATTTTTTAAAATACAAAATTATTTCTCAATCTGATCACAACCAAGCAGTTCTCATTGCAATCTCCATGTTCCCCAAAATAATTTTTGTGGCCCCCAGTTTCAGATCCAAGCTATGGGGAGGAAATTTTGGAAGAAATCATGCGTTGAGGAGCTCTAGATGGTCAAGAATATTCAGATAATATTCAAAAGATTCATGGATCAAGTAAGCTTTCCTTTTATTTTTTTTATTTTTTCAGAGGAATGAAATTCAGAACTAATTTCTTCATATTGTAGAAGGATTTATTCTTGAAAAATTGTATAACAGATTCCATAAGATTGTGAATTTTAATGTGGAAGAGTTGAAAGTGTTGAAAAATGATGTTTATTAAAACATCAAAATAATGATATTTAATGTGCCCATAAATATCCATGTGGTATGGAGGCAATATCATGTTTGAAACCTTAATGTTATTGAGAACATCTCAAAAATATATTCATAAATTCTGAAAATCAGGATCAACTGCAGCAAACATATTTGAAGTTAGATCCAAGAATTTCAAATATATCCAGAAAATTTAATTGAATGAAATTGCATCAAAAATTTGAGGATGTGTAAATTTTAAACCACAGATAGAATTTTACTAAATTAATCTACCAAGAACCATCAATTTTCCTCCAAAGGGCAGGTTTGAGTGCATGATTCATTGAAGAGGTCTTTCAACCAAATCAAGAGCATTCCTATGACTCATAGATGCATCCAAGATTATGTGATCATAATTATGTAGAGCTTGAGATTTTTGAGATTTTTTTTGATGATTTTGATACTGAGTTTTGATTGATATTAGAAAACATTCATAAGGTAAGATGAGCTTCATGTCAGAATAAGGAGCCAGAAATCTTGAAAAATTTCTTTTATTCTGCTTTAACTCCTTTAGTTCTCTTTATTGTATATCAAAACTTGGCTCTTCTTTCTTTTTTTCTTTCTTCCTTGTAGATAAAAATCCTATTTGCATATTTACTTTAACTTTTATAAACTATATCACATCATATGTGACTCATTTTAATTTCCCTTATATCAACATTGTGGGAATGCTCTGGAGAGGAAATAATCTGGGTATTTGCAATCCAATACTTAAAAAAAGCTTGTGGACTTTTTTTTTAATTTATCTTCTACTTTTTTCCTTTAGGTGATTTCTTTGTTAAAAATACTCTATTCAAACTCAAAAAATATACAAGACAACTTTGAACCTGCAAAACCTGTTTAAAAAATACAAGAAACTTAAACATATTGTTTTATGAAAATACCTGAAAAATATCTATTTCCTCTAAAAAAACCTGTAAAAGAACCTGATTTCATTAAACTGTCACACAACCACCCCATGTAATATAGGGCAATCTTAGATGATTGTGAGCGCAAAGGAGAAGCTGAGTGCAAGGGCAAGTGCAAGGTAGCAAGGGCTAACCGCAAAAAGTGAGCTTATGGTGGAGTAACTTGGCACGCAGCAAGAGGGATGAATGTTCCAATGGAAGGGAACCAAACCCAAGCCCAATGTGATGACTGGATTTAGCAAATGCAAGAACGTATACAATTACCTAACTGAAAAGAAAATCCCCAGGCAAGCGGCATAGCCTTTATAAGTTAATCCAAAAATGACTAGATACAAACTGATGGACGCTCAACTACAGTTACAAGAAATGAGGCAATGAATGACATGAATGAAGTACAAAATGAAATAGCAGTATGAACGTTTCCAAGGTCTTGGCGTAAGTGCAAGACAATAGAGGGCAAATGTATTGGAGTGTAACGGTTGAGACATGAGGGAGTGACATCAGAGGCAATGCAAATATGAAAATGTAGTTTATGCAGGGTAAGGGACTAGTCCATTTGCAAACTATACAGTTGAGGTGGCTTGACTAGCGTGGGTGCAAACTAGCAACAGCATGTGACTGGGAATGGGAACCCAAGGGTTATTGATACCCAGGGTGAAAGAGCAGAGCCCAAATGGATGGTTGACTGAGGTAGAGTTGACTGCAAGGTTTTCAAGTGGGTGCTGAGTCAGTTGCCAAGGATGAAAGGTCATTATTCAAGCCAGAGTTAATAAGCGGAAGGCACCATTGATGTTGCGCTTCTAATTTTGTCACGCTTATGGACTGAGGTAGATGGTACTGAGGAAAGGGTATGTTGAAGTGGGAGGAAAATAATCCTTAAGCTTGAAGCGTGACAGTTGCCTGGGTATACAGACGCAAGCTCCTGCAAGCGTTCAGACAATTTTCCCATTGATTCCAAAGTCATTACAAATACTGTATACCCATTAAAATTACTTCTTTGCCTTTTAAATAAATTTATAATTAATTATGTCTACATTGTCATTTGGCCTTTTCAAAAACTGCATTTGACAAAACAAGCAATGCATCCCTAGTAATTCCATGCAAGGTATCCAAGGCAAGTTTAAAAAATGTTGTTTGCATGTTCCCTATAAGTAGCAAGCCGGTTGTGGATGTTCCAGCAGTGTCCGGAAGGGAGGTGCAAAGTGAAAGGTCTGCACCAAGAGTCAACTACCATATACCGCCAGGGGCTGAGATTGACTTCTTAGGTATTCTGAACCCTGGTAAGTTGAGGCTTAGAGACTAACAATAAGTAAGAAATAAAAGAAAGTAAATGGAACTAATATATTCTTTGTTGTTTGTAGTACTTCCAAGATTCCGGCAATATACCACTAAAACACCTCTACCGCCGCTGCAATATACTGGTTCAATTGGGTTTGAAGTGCAAGCTTAGGAACCACAGACAGTCAAAGAGACAAGAGAAGAAGGAACAATGACTGAAAGGGAGGTGGAAACAGAACAAAGGGACAAAAATGAAGAGGAAGGAAACAGGATAGAAGGAAGGACTGGAATGGAACGGGAGGTGGAGGAGTGGATTTGAACAGAAAGGGATGAGATGGAGGGCCAAGATGAGGAGAACTGGGTGAAAGTCAAAGGGCCAATCAAAAATGATGCAAGGCAATTGACTGGCAATTTTGGGGAAGGTTCTTCAAGGGGCTAAAGGAAGATAGCTCACAAGGAACTCATGGAGGAAGGTGGATGGAATACCCAACCAAAGAGAGCTTGGAATTCAAATTGCAAGGAGATCATCAAGAGACATCTGGTAGCGCAAGTGATGATTGTGCAAAGGCTGTCTTCTTTGGGAGACAACAAGGATCTGGAAGACTTTAGGTCAATGGTAGAGGAATTGAATGATAATTGGGAGGAAGTGGAGAGAGAAATAAAGGATAATTTGTGACAATGTATTTTGTAATCTTATATATATATATTATTATTATTATTATTTTTCTTCAAGGACAATAGGATTCTTATTTTGAAATGAAATAAAAGGTGAAGGGATAAAGATTGTGAAAATAAAAAAGGGGATAGTTTTTGAGAAAGGGAAAGGAAATAAAATAAGGAGATGGGATGAGATTAATGGGAAGGAATGGGATGGAATGGAAGCTATGATTGTCAAGGTTTGCAAGGGTAACTCACATGGAAGTCTCAAACCAAATAGGGAGAGTTGCAAAGGTGATGGGCTGGTTCCCACAAGGTGCAATATTTGTTGTAATGGAAGCCAGTCCATTCAATGAGGTATTGAAGTTTTCCTTTGCATAACCTGGAATCCAGGATACGGCTTACTTCCCACTCTAACTGATCTTGGAAGCTGACCATTTCAGGAGGAGGATGAGTCTTGCCCGGGTATAGGACTCAAGCTGGCTCTAGGAGAGACACCTGAAAGACCGGGTGGCACCTTTCCCTTTTGCAGGTAAGGTGAGTTTAAAGGTGTTAGGGGATACCATTGATGCAACTTTGAAGGGGCCAAGATTTCTTTCAGAGAGTTTTTTAGTTGGTTGAGTACTGCAAATATTGCAAGCATTGAGCCATACCCAATCTCCTACTGCAAAGGTTGGGGCCAAAGTGCAAAGCCAATCTGCTTGTTCCTTGTAGCGCTGGTTTGCTGCTTTGAGGTTGGTTCAAAGTTTCTTTTGAAGGGATTGGATCTGATTAAGGTAATTGGTAGCAGGTTGAGAAGGTGCTATGTGAAGGGAAGAGAAAGTTGTATTTCTACCATAAAGAGTCTGGAAGGGCAACTGTTTGGTGGAGGAATGAGTGGAGTTGTTGTAGGCAAATTTGGCTAATGGGAGCCATAGCAACCAGTTTTCCTGTTGGTAGGAGACGTAAATTCAGAGATACTGTTCAAGGATCTGATTGACTTGCTTGGTTTGCCCATCTGTTTCCGGGTGGTAAGCTGTTGATAAATTTCAAATGATCTTCAAATGTTGGCACAGCAAGGTCCAGAAGCTAGAGAAAAATAAAGATCCACAATCACTAATTATGTTATCAGGGAGACCATGCTTTAAGAATACATATTCTATGAATAAGTTAGCTAAGTCTTCAGAAGAGGCCATCACATTACTGCAAAGAAATAAAGCCATCTTCAAGAATCAATCTACTACTACTAAAATAGCATCATAACCACTAGAAATAGGTAATTGAAAAATGAAATCCATATAAAGCAAGTGCCAAGGAATTGGCAGAATTTGAAGTGGCTGGAGAAGCCCATACTTCCGGTGTTTTGAGGACTTGTTACAATTTCAATCATAGAACACGTTAACATAGTCTTTTACTTTGTTGGTCATACCAGGCCAATAGAAGTCTTGTGCAATCAATTGGTAGGTTTTGTCATTCCCATAATGATCAGAAAGCAGAGAATCATGCCTTGAATCAAAGATATTTAACTTAATACAAGGATTATCTGGTACTACTATACAATTTTTATAAATAAATAATCATTTTTGTCAATACTATAATTGCTATCTGATAAGTTTGCATTCTTTCAAAGTTTGCTACACTTGAGGTTGTTGAGTTGAGCTTGGTGTATTTTGGAAGCTAGATCTCAAAGTTGAGTGATGATCAAACTGAGTTTGGTAGATTGTGTTGAGAAAAGTGTCCTAACGTTTTGAGGGTTGTTGTTGGCAAAGGTTCTCCCCCCTCCTGGTTAAACATTTTCTTGACGTGAAAAAGCATCAGGGACTACTGCTGGTTTCCCAGGACAGTACATGATTGTAAAGCTGAACTCGGAGAGATATTCTGCCCAAAGTGCCTGTCTGTGGGTAAGAACTTTTGAACTCATGAAATATTTTAAAGAATTGTGATCAGTTAAGACCTCAAAAAGTTCCATAAGACTCAAAAGGTATGAACACAATTTTTTCAAGAATAAACAATTGCAAGAAGTTCCTTGTCATGAATATTGTAATTGAGCTCTGCAGCAAGCAATTTGCAAGACTCAAAAGCTACGGGATGAAAGAGAGAAGAAGAGGAGGAAAACTGCAAGATTATTTCTGCAATTGCATAGTTTCTTGCATCTGTTTCTACAATAGTGCAAGCTAGCTCATTAAAGTGAGCAAGTATCAGAGCAGTGATAAAAGCTTTTTTCAGAGCTTCAAACTCTAAAGCAGCTTGTTCAGTAAAAACAAAATGAGTGTCTTTTTGAAGAAGGTTAGTAAGGTTTACGGTTTTCTTGGCATAATGCTCAATAAAACTCCTGTAAAATTACTGAAACCAAGGAAAAATTGAAGGGATTTAACAGAAGAAGGTGGGGGCCAGTCCAATATGCGCTGGCTCTTGGCTTGATCCATTGATAGTCCTTTCTGCAAGACTATGACACCTAGAAATTGAAGAGAAGTAGTATGGAATTTGCACTTAGAGGCTTTTGCAAACAGGTCATTCTTGCAAAGTTGCTGCAGCACCTCTTGCACATGTGCAATGTGATCCTCAAGAGTCTTCAAGTAGACTAGTATATTGTCAAGATACACCACAAGATATTTCTCTACAAGGTCAGAAAAAATGTCATTGACAAAATGTTGAAAAGTGGAAGGAGTGTTGCAGAGGCCAAAAGGCATGACGGTATACTCATAACTGCCAAAATGTGTTCTCATTGCAGTCAAATACTCATGAACTTTTGAAATGAAGACCAGCTAATAGGCGCCTCAAAGGTCTAAATTTGAGAAATAAGCAGCTCCATGGAAGAAAGTGAGGAGGTGCAACATAGGCGGTACTGGTTAGGCATTCTCCGGGGTTACCTGGTTCAGTTTCCTATAGTTGGCACAAAGGAAAAGTCCGCCATCTTTCTTCAGGATGAATAAGACAGGTGAACCAGTGTTTGAATTGCTTTTTCAAAGAAATCCTTTTGACACATTTTCCGCAATGTATTCTTGAAGCGCAGTCAATTTTCTGCTTTGAGAGAGAGTAAACTGGTTGGGGTGCCAGTTGTGGGCCAGTAAGTTCAATATTATTATTGCAAGAACGGGATGGAGGAATTTTATCTGCCTTTACAGCTGAAAAAACGTCAGCAAAGTAATGATAAACCAGAGGTAAAGACTCTCAAATGATTTCCAAATCTTCAATCTTGTCATCTTTGAGCACAGGGTTTGAAGTGCTTGCATGATGCAAGAGGATTAGGGAGCTCAGAATACACTGTTTGGTTGGTGCCTGTTTCTCTTCAAAGGAAAAAGGAAGAGTTAAGTCAGACAAATAAGCAATAACTCATAAATCTGAAGAGGGAACTTGTGAATGAAGGTCAGGATATTGCAAATTTCCTGGTGGAAAAGTGTCATCCAACTCAATGACAGTATCAGGTAGGCTTTTAATTCCTGTTTGAAGGAAGGGTGAGTTTCCTGGGGTTGCAAGGTTTGAAGGTTAATTACTCCTTCTTGCCAATTCACATCCAGATTCAAGTGGACTAGAAAGCCATGGCCTAGAATGGTATCATAAATTCCTGGAATATCAAAGACAAATAAATCCCATTCAAAGTTGGGTAAATTAGAAAATGCAAAGGTCCATTTGGCCTTTGGGGAAACCCAATGAGACGGCTCAGTAGCACTACTTACTAAATAGATAGGGAACCTATCTATCTTGGAATATGTAAGATTTTTGGAAGTGGAAAAAGATTCACTTATAAAAGAAACATTAGCGCCAGAATTGAGTAAAACTTGATAAGGGGATTTGTTGGAATGGAAAAGGAAAAATCTTGAACTTTGAGCACCTAGTGACTTGCAAATGCAAAGATTGAATCACTGTAATTTAGATAATGTGTAGTCTTCCTTGCAAGTGTCAGGAAAACTACAAGCTGATTTTTTGACTTTTTAGCCGCTTCACACAACTATCCACATCATGTTTACCCCAAAAATACATACATAAACCATTATTTTCCCTCCTTAACCATTCCTCATTCTGGATCATCCCAGTTTCTTTGTCCAGGAACTTTGGAGTTTTGGTGACGGGCTTTCCTTTTGGGTTGGAGTGAAAGGTTGGATTTGGTCTGGATTGCTTCAGATTCTTTGAGGATTGTTTTGAGGAGTTGTCCCCCTTTGGAGCCAAAGTTGACGGTCCATGGTTGTTTTGTTGAGAGCGGTTCTTGTTGTGATAACAATTATCAAGCTCAATCACCCGGTCAATTAACTACTGAAGGGAGGTTGTCTTATGTCCCCCAACTGCAAGTTCTTTGATTAGGTGTGCTGGTAAACCTTTTAAAAAATTTAATAGGAGGGCTGCCTTGTTCCATTGGATTCAAGACTGCAGAGTTTGAAAATTAGAAATATAAATGGAAGCTCTACTATTTTCCTTCATGACTAGATTATTGAGTTTGTATTCAGCGTTTCAAACTTCATTAGGGTTTCCAAACAGGGTGAAAAGCTGTTGCTCATACTTGTCCAAATTGTTGAGAATACAAGTGGGAGTAGTTTTGTCTAATAGTTCAAGGTAGGGTTTGAACCACTGCAAGGCTCTTCCACTAAGGAAGGAAGATGCATACATAACTCTAGGTCTATCAGTAGGGAAATTGTGAGGATTGTTTGAGAAGATGATTTTTCAGGACTGTAGGTAGGATCTAAGCTTATGAGGGTTTTCCCCAGTAAAATCATCATGCTGTTTCATGCCTGGGGTACAAAAACTAGGACCACTTGTACCAGATTGCAAAGCAGTTTGGTTAAGTGCCTGGATCAGGGTCAAGAGTAAGGTCAAAGCGTTGGGTTTGGGAGAATTAGTGCAAGCCTGCCATCCGCCAAAAGTCAAGGTTTCCTCATTGGAAGAGTCTTTGATTTCTTTGAGAGGGTCCACTACTTCCCAAGAGGGAGCAAGGGGATAATCAAGAGGTTTGACCAAAGGATATTTAGAAGAAGGGACAGGATCTAAAGGTTTCCTGGCCCAAGAAATGCTGGATCTCCCTACCCAATGAATACAATCATTGTAAGGGATAAGGGAAGCTTTCTCAGTTGAGTGAGTACGTGACATTGTAAAAGGAATCTATTATAGGTTGGCAAGCTACAATAGATCAGTTGATTTAGTTAATTTACCGTCACACAACCACCCCACGTACTATAGGGCAATCTTAGATGATTGTGAGCACAAAGGAGAAGCTGAGTGCAAGGTAGCAAGGGCTAACTGCAAAGTGCAAAATTATGGTGGAGTAACTTGGCACACAGCAAGAGGGATGAATGTTACAATGGAAGGAAACCAAACCCAAGCCCAATGTGATGACTGGATTGAGAAAATGCAAGAATGTATGAAATTAACTAACTGAGGAGACAATCCCCAGGCAAGAAGCGTAGACTTTATCAAGTAATCCAAGAATGAATAGATACAACCTGATGGATGGTCAACTAAAATTACAAGCAATGAGGCAATGAATGACATTAATGGAGTACAAAATGAAATAAAAGTATGAACGTTTCCAAGGTCTTAGCATAAGTGCAAGACAATAGAGGGCAAATGTATTGGAGTGTAACGGTTGAGACATGAGGGAGTGACGTCAGAGGCAATGCAAATATGAAAATGTAGTTTATGCAGGGTAAGGGACTAGTCCATTTGCAAACTATACAGTTGAGGTGGCTTGACTAGCGTGGGTGCAAACTAGCAAGAGAATGTGACTGGGGAATGGGAACCCAAGGGTTTTTGATACCCAGGGTGAAAGAGCAGAGCCCAAATGGATGGTTGACTGAGTTAGAGTTGACTGCAAGGTTTACAAGTGGGTGCTGAGTCAGTCGCCAAGGATGGAAGGTCATTATTTAAGCCAGAGTTAATAAGCAGAAGGCACAATTGATGTTGTGCTTCTAATTTTTTCACGCTTATGGACTGAGGTAGATGGTACTGAGGAAAGGGTGTTTTGGAGTGGGAGGACAATAATCCTTAAGCTCAAAGCGTGACATAAACTCCACTTCCATTTGAGATATTTGTGGCAGCAATTAGGCTGCCAAAAAACCCCATAGATATTCTACCTCTTGATCTGATATAAGCCATCAAATCTTTATACAAAAACATTCTGGGTTTGGATATTTTGAAGCTGCTAAATTCCTCATTGTACACCTTGTTTTTGGTGTGTGAAACACCCAAACCACCATATTTCAAATGTGCACCCCACAAACCAATAATGCTGGAATTCACAGGTCCACATTGACACCATTTTTGGTGTGAAAAACTCCAACCCCCTACATACGGCATATTATTTGGTGTGTGGGTGGCACAGAAAATAATTGGTGTGTCACTATAAAAACAAAATAATTCAAAATTAAATTATTGAAGATTTTTAAAATAATTTCAAATTGAAAAATCAACATAAAGCCTATTGATTAAATTTACAATACTGCAGCAGCACTACCACCCTGTCCCCGTACCCTGAAAAGCCGTGTATGCATCCCTGGACATCTGACAAGTATGCAGCCGGGGGACTACGGGCTGACAGAGTGACAGGCTGCCAGAGAAGCTCAGGTACCACGTAAATGTGCTACAACCTAGACAGGGAAATTCCACATATGTAATAAATGTCCCAGTGGATATTAGATAATATAAAAATAAATAAAGGCATATACTTAAATAACCTTTATACATATTTTTTATTAAAGATAATTCAAAGTACCAAAAATGTCAAGAATAAGATAACTACTATTTGTAAAAATTTTTTAAAATACTTTAATATAAAATTGTAAGAACTTCAAGACATCAGTATTTTTGTGACATACTAAGAAAGCTGATTATGTTAAAATATTACATTAATTCTTGTAGCTTATATGTTTAATTAATTATTTCAATTAAATCAACTGAATTTTGAAAATAAGGAGTAAAATCAATATCATGATTTTACTCCAATCAGTTAATGCATAATGAGAACCCACTTGACATCAGATCACCCTTAAAAATTTCTATCAAAAGAATTATTAAAATCCTGGGAATATTTACTAAAAGAAATTAATTAAATAATAAATAATATGGATAAATTGGTGTTATTCAAGTGTCCAAATATCAATTAAAAGGTAGAATAAATCCCATACCCTGTGGAATTAGATCTTAACCATGCTACAGCACCAAGAAAACGTAACAGGCTACCACTGGTTACCCTTCTAGCCTTAGAATCTATCCCTTTGAGCCCCTCTATCCCTCAGAAGGACAATATTGGGACTCAAAAAGCTATAAATAAGAAGCTATTTTGAGGATATTGATACCCAGAGACCCAGTTATATTTACATCCATACACCATGCCAAGGTAATAAAATACTTATAAGAGATAAGTACCTGATTTATGGCTCAAGTCTGATTAATAATATCTGTCCCCAACCCTTTTTATCAATTTAAACTGCTGAACAACCTTTTTTACCCCAGTAATAGGTTTAACCCATCAGTGCACGTCCCACACAGGTACCCAAAGGATTTAATAATATACCAGTGATTCTTATTATTCTTTTTCTGTCATGGAAGCTTGCCTACAAGGCCCTGTCACACCACCATATATTTTATATATATATTATCTTTGGGAAATATCTCCTTTAAGAATATAAATTAAAGGTTCCAAAGTAACCAGTTATACATTTTTTCAAAGTGAATTCCCTGCAGAGAGGTGTTAAAGATCCCCAATATTATTCTGTCCCCTCTTTTAATTTATTTAAGAATCAATTTATTACTATTGATTTATAATATTAAACCATAACCAAACCAATCAACCTTGCAATAGCTTTATCCAAATATTTTACACATTTTTGCTGCATTTATTGAATTATATATTTATTATTTATTCTATCACCTCTGGTAGCTAAAGGATAGCAAGATTCTTGGCATCCAGGAGGCTCACAATTGGGGGTCTTCCCGGGAAATATTCAATTATATTGTATTTAATACCTTGGAACAGACATTTCACATAAAAATTAAATCAAAGATAATTCATCTGACTTTTTAACTGTGATTTATCATTAATTTCCTTTGCAGTGGATTTAAAAACCAATGCAGAATTAATAATATATTATTTAAATATTTTAAAAATAAGAAAAGAAGAATACATTAAAAATTATAAACAAACTGGTTGGGAAGCTTTAACTCAAGCTGAACAACTTAATATCTCTTCTGCCCGTAAACAATTAGATAAACTCCTTGAACAAGAAGACCTTGAGAGGCGTATCAACTTTCAAGCCTTATTAAGGAAAAATAAAGCTTGGAAAAAATACCATATAAATTACTTTTTAAAATATAAAAGTAAGCAAAAACTTTATATTACCACATTATTTTATTAAAATAATATTAATATATTTTATTAACCAATAAAATATCTTTCTCATACCATCAGTGAACCCTCCTATTCCAGTAACCACCGCCACTGAAGTTGATCTGTTGGATCAAGAAGTCCCAGATATTTCTGGAAGCCCTGAAAATATTGATTGGAATGGAGAAGACCTCATTGGAACACACCAAGACCCCATAGGATTGACTATTAAGGACAAATACAATCCCAATAAAGTCTTAGTACCTTTGAACACCAACTTAAGTAAGTTTTAATAAAATTATTGTCATGGATTTTTCTTTAGAAAAATACTCATAAATATTTTTATTCAACATGAATAGACATAAACCAAGGGCGTCAGGAAGAGTTCCATCCTATGGATCTTTGCCAGGAGCCCCCAGTAACCGTGAGGCAACCAATAATGGCAAACATGAGGGGGCTGGAACCCGTGAATCATATGTTGGTGGACAAGGAACAGCCCCAAGTACTGTTGCCCTTCCCCAACCTAGAGCCAGAGAAGGTAGTAGAATCAAGCCCCCCTCCATCACAAGAAGGTTCCCTGCAGCCACCCCAGCAGAATCTGGCCAAGGAAGCCAGGATCAAAGACTTAGTCAGAGAGCACGTGAAATATTGGGAAGAATTTAAAGAAGCCCAAGCAAAGGAGGACATAGTATCTATGAAAAAGATAATATTCCAGGCAAAGGATACCCAGATAGCTCTTCAGCAAATGATTCCAAGGAAAGAGGTAGAGCCCTACGTAGAAAAGTGGAATGTGTGGGATTGATTAGCCCAACTGAAAGGCAGAGGATCAGGAAAGAAGAGATCTTCTTCCCATGCAAAGCCAAAGGGAAAGAAAGATTGGGATCACATAATATACTTAGCTCAGAAGTGAAAAACGGTGTACCACAATTAGCTTCTAATTCTGAACCAAGTGTCTTGTCTAAACCAACCTCTGATGTAATTACTTCCTTTTCTAATGATATGTGTCATAATTTCAAAATTGTTTGTGGAAATTTGGAAAGTGTTTACACCCAATTGGATAAGTTGACCTCAGTAGTAGCCAAATTAATTAGTAACCAATCAAAATCTGTAGGGATAGAAGATATGAAGGAACATAAAGAAAAGTTATTGGAGACAATAAACCAAGGTAAAACTAATCAGACTCAAACCATTGAGAATATGTTATCAGGTATCCAAGAAGATTTTATTATATCCCTTCAGCCTATTAGAGAAGAATTAATAAATACTACTAACAAGTCCATTCTGCCCCTTAGTGATAAATTAGATCTGCTTAATAATAAAGTGTACCTGAAACTTAATCTGATCAAGAATGATCTTAGAGACTTAAAAGTACATCTGACCAACCCCTTGGGGAGTACCACAGAGGAACCAAAACCTTCCAGACACACAACTACCCCTTATGCACTACCACTATTAGGAATGCATAGGAGTTAAACTTTCAGGTCTAGTCCTAATCCTGAAATGGAACAAGCCCTCAAACATTTACCCCAAATCTCTGAATGTCCTAAGTTCTCTGGTGAAGGAGAATACAAACATATAAATTTCATCAAATTTATTGACTATACCATAAACTCTTATGACTTACCAGAAGCTATAGACGTAGTCGGGCTGCCCAGACTCTTTGAAGGAGTAGCACTAGACTGGTTTATTAGTAAGAGAGAAGAAGTAGGATCCTTACCATGGAATTTGGGGAAACTATTAATTAAAGAAAAATTTGGTTCTAGAATGTGGAAAAGAAAAATGATGAAAAATTTCAAAAATTCCTCATTTGACCCCTCCAAGGATAAACCTCACAAAAAGTGCTTAGGCCAGAAAAGAGGAATAGACTGCTTCTATCCAGATGCTGATAAAGAGGAAGTTAATGAAAGAATTCTCAACCTGTGTCCTGGAAACCTCAACTATAGTGTGAGGTGCAGAATGAGTCTGGATGCTGACTTACCAACTCTAATTGATGTGTTAGAAGAAGTGATAGAAATGAATGGGTTAGACAAGAGGGCTCCTTCTAGACAAAAAGATAACTTCAATAATAACAAAACCAAAGAACAAACTCCTTTGATAAATATCTCTGATAATAAGAAACCTAATGAGAAGAAGGATAAAGAGAGAATGCCTGGAAATTGTTGGAAATGTAGAAGAAAGGGCATATGAGACAAGACTTCCCATTGCCAAAAAGAAAGATAGCAGTAATGGAAGGAGAACAGGAGATTGAAGGGAATCAGAACTATGAAGATAAAGCTGATACTAAAGGATCTCTGTCTGAATGTGAATTGATCCTGACAAACCCTGTCAATTTGATAGAAGGAGATATAGGCACTTCTATAGAAATCAATAACATCCATGGCGATTATAGTTTGCCCAAACAATGGGACCTCACCATAATTCCTAGACATGTCACTGAATTTAAACCATTAAAAGTTAAACCTATGAGTGGTAAGAGTTATACTAATGGTCAAACTTGTCATGCAACAGGATTGTATAAAGAAAGACCTGTAAGGTCATTAATTGACAGTGGGGCTTTCTGTTCATGTGTTTGCACTGAATTCTTGAACAAATGGGATCCCAAGTGGAAAGACCACCTTTTTCCCGTCCCAAAAGCCAAATTTAGTTCTTGAAACTCCACTATGAATGCTATTGGAGTATGGAAGTCTCCTATGATACTGCCCCATACCAAAGGATCTTTGAGGATCCAAGTGGAATTTGTAGTATTTCTCAAGAGATTATGTGAATACCTGATAATAGGAAATGATGCTTTATGTCTATATTGTATAGATGTGTTCCAAAGTAAAGGAATGTATTTCACTGTGGGTGGTGACTGGGACAAGAAGTTTAAGATATGCACTATCCAAACTAAGTTCCCCTCTTCTACTTATCAAAAGCACTTAGAAGAATTCAATCAAGAATACTTCTCTCAAGCAGCTCTAAATGAGAAACTTTCTGAAGAACAGAATAAAGATATATTGACAGTCTGCTTTGAGAATCAAAATGCTTTCTGTACTAGATACCATCCCATTGGTGATATCAAAGGACATGACATGGCATTGAACTTGACTAGTAAACCTCCTTATCATCCTAACATAAGAAGACCAGCTTATCCCTCTAGTCCTAAATCTAGAATAGGCCTTGAGGAACACATCCAAGAACTTATAAATGTACAAGTATTGAAGAAATTAGGGCACAATGAACAAGTAGATGTGACCACACCTGTAATCATAGCTTGGCATAATTATGAGTCAAGAATGGTAGGAGACTTCAGAATGCTGAATAAATATACACAAGCAGAATATTATCCTATACCCCTGATTGATCATTCTCTGCATAACCTGTCTAAAGCTAAATACATCACTACTATGGATATGCTTAAAGGGTTCCACCAGATACCTATAAGACCTGAAAGTAGAACTTTGATGAGAATAATCTGCCACTATACCTCAGGATGCCCTTTGGTATAAAAAATTCCCCATCACACTTCCAGAGAACAATGGATACAGTTCTAGGTACTTACAGCAGACAAGGATGGATGGATGATGGTTTATATAGATTATGTTATCATATATTCTGATGATTGGGATAATCATATAAATCAAATAATATTAGTCCTTCAAACTATCTCCAAAGCAGGATTGAAGGTCTCCATGAAGAAATTCAACTTTGGATATGGAGAACTGAAAGCTCTAGGAGATATAGTCTCAGGTCTAAGGCTAGCTGCTGACCAGAATAAGATAGCTGCTGTAATGAAAAGACCCATGCCTCAGAATAAAAAAGAGTTGCTATCATATATTAGTTTTTTCAGTTACTACAGAAAATACATCCCAAAGTTTTCTATTCTAAATAAAATTCTGTATGAAATACTCTCTTTGAAATGACACATGAGAGGTTGAAAACTATGAAGAATTGAAAATAGCTATGACCTCCAATCCTCTACTCATTCAACCAGACTACTCAAAACCCTTTAAGCTGTACATTTATGCCTTTATGGAAGGGTTAGGAGCTGCCTTACTCCAAGAAATAATAGAAGAAGACAAAACGGTGGAGAAACCAGTACTTTTTATATCTAGACAGATCAATGACGCTGAGAAAAGATATGGGGCCAGTAAGATGGAATGCTTTGCTCTAGTATGGGCTCTAGGAAAATTACACTATTACTTGGAAGGCACCACTTTCCAAGTAATTATGGACTTTAATGCTGTAAGAACTCATGAACATGAAAACTCCCAGTAGAAATATGCTCAGGTGGCAAATTGCTATACAACAGTATAGAGGCCAGATGACTATAATGCATAAAGCTGGAGCTAAACACCAGAATGCTGATAGTCTAAGTAGGAATTCTTTGCCTAATAAACCTAGCAATCCAGCCTATGACCCTGAGGATCAAAATATTTTTTGTATCTTAAACATCAATCTTTTTGCATCAGATGCTCCAATTATGGGGATCCACCTATGTCAATTGGATACTGCTTTCTTTAATATAGTAAGAGAGAACTATTCCTCTCATATCAAGCTGCTGATTAACATTATGGAATGTGAATCCCCAGAAGCAGCCCTTAGGAATAGTTTACCAGCCTCATTACTAAAACCCTATAAAGCAGGAATTTTTACTTTTTGGGATGGACTCCTTTATTACAGACACCAACATTCCAGTGTGTTGGTACTGAGCAACAAACAGCATATAAAACACATACTTCAGGAATGCCATGACAACTGTTCATCAGGGCATCTATCCACTGAAAGAACCTTGGAGAAAGTAAAACAGACTGCTTGGTGGATAGAATGGAAAGAAACTACTATCAAGTATGTTGCTAGCTGTGAGACTTTCCAAAAATATAATAAAACTACTGGCAAAAGGTTTGGACTCCTACAAAAGATCTCTAAACCCAAAACTAGGTGGGAGATAACCAATATGGATTTTGTCACAGGCCTCCCCCCTTTAGGTACACTCATACAACTCTGTCCTGGTTATAGTAGACAGATACTCTAAGAAGGAAAAATTCTTACCTAACCAAAAAGAAGAAAATGCTATGGATGTGGCTTTGCTATTTTGGAACAAGATTATAGCTCATGTTGTTATACCTAAAATTATAATCAGTGACAGAGACCTCAAATTCACTTCTGAATTCTGGAGGAATCTACATGATATACTGGGTACTACTTTAGAATTTTCTACAGCATACCTTCCCCAGACTGATGGATTAGCTGAAAAGATGATACAGACCCTGGAAGATATGTTAAGAATGTTTTTTAGCTTTGGTCTAGAATACAAAAACTCAGATGGATATTGCCATGATTGGGTAAGCCTACTCCAAGCCCTGGAGATGGCTTATAATAGCAGTAAAAAATCTACTAACAAAGAAGCCACTTACATACTAGAAAGAGGATGGATTCCAAAACTTCCTAGGAATACCTTGAACTATAACTTAGCCACCATACACCCCACATCTCTTGACTTCAAGAAAATGATAGACCTGGCAAATAGCCATGCTCAAAAATGTGTAGAAGAAGCAGTGGAATACAAAAAACAAAGATGGGGAAAATCACACAGAGAACCTGACTTTAAGATAGGAGATCAGATCTTGATATCTACTGCAAAATTCAACAATTTAGCAGGGAACAGAAGGCTGAAACCAGCTTTTGTAGGGCCATTTTTTATCAAGAAAATGAATGGAAAAAATGCTGTAGAAGTAGTCTTGAGTGAAGAATTATCAAGAAAGCATCCAGTATTCCCTGTTAGCTTAGTGAAGCACTTTCAACAAAGAGAAGATAGCAACCTCCCTCCAGTAATGATCCCAATAGAACCTGACCCTGTGAAAGAAAAAGGGAAAGTCAGCAGGATATTGAGAGACAAGAAAGAGAGAGTTCAAGGAAAAGATATTAGACTATACTTAGTGAGGTAAAAACAAGAACCTGCAGACAAAGATGAATGGTTACAAGAGAGTAATATGCCTGATGGAAAAATACATCTTATAAACTACAAAACCAGTAAAAGGAACTGAAACACATATAGAACTAATTTTTTCCAACACACTCCAGATTTTTTTCAGATATGGCCATATCTTGGAGTGGGGGAATGTCAGCTTGCTACTATTTCAGAGCAAGCTTCAAAAGTAACAAAAATAACATAAAAATAATAATATTAAATTTAACTTATAAAGGAGTAGGAAATCCATAATTATTATTGCAAAAATGGATTTCCATCCAAAAGTAGGTAGGGTCACTACCTGATCCCACCCTTGAGATCCAACTCCTTATATTTTTAATAATTAAAGATAGAAAAGACCAAAATACCACAGAAACACTATAGGACTTATTGGCAAATTAAATATTTCACACACATTTTCACGTAAAGTTTTCACACCTAAAATTCAGTCAGAATTGAGGTGTTGTGTATATTTTAGGAGTTATACACGGAAATGTGTTCTGTCACAATTCCCACACTCAGCCGCTGCAACCAATACACCCTTGCGCAACTGAGCAGCAGCACTGCCACCCTGTCAGCGTACACTGACAAGCCGTGTAGGCAGCCCTTGGAATCTGACAAGTACACAGCGGTGGGACTACGGGCTGACAGAGTGACAGGCTGCCTGAGAAGCTCAGGTACCATGTAAATTTTCTACAACCTAGACGGGGACATTCCACATATGTAATAAATGTCCCAGTGGATATTAGATAATCTAAAAATACATAAAAGTATATAAAAATACTTAAATAAACTTTATACGTATTTTTTATAAAATATAATTAAAAATACATAAAATGTCAAAAATAAGATAACTACTACTTGTAAAAATATATTAAAAGACTTCAATATACAATTGTGAGAACTTCAAAACATCAGTATTTTTGTGACATACTAATAAAAATCATTCTGTAAAAAGATTACATGAATTCTCATAGATTATATTTTTAATTAATTATTTTAAGTAAATCAACTGAATTTCAAAGATAAGGAGTAAAATCAATATCATGATTTTACTCCAATCAGTTAATGCATAATGAGAAACCACTTGAAATCAGATTACCTGTAGTAATGTCTATTCAAAGAATTATTAACATACTGGTAATATTTACTAAAGATAATTAATTAAATAATAGATAATACGGATAAATTAGGGTTATTCACACGCCCAAATATCACTTAAAAGGTAGAATAATTCCCATATCCTGTGGAATTAGATCTTACACGTGCTACAGCACTAAGAAAACGTAACAGGCTACCACTGGTTCCCTGCTAGCCTTAGCATCCGTCCCTTTGAGCCCCTGTATCCCTCAGAAGGACAATATTGGGACTCAAAAAGCTATAAATAAGGAGCTCTTTTGAGGATATTGATCCCCAGACACCGTGCCAAGGTAATCAAATACTTATAAAAGATATTTAAGTGATTTATGGCTTTAGTCTGATTAATAATATCCTTCCCCAACCCTTTTTATCAATTTAAACTTCTGAATCACCTTTTTAACCCCAGTGATAGGTTTAACCCATCAGTGCATGTCCCACACAGGTACCCAAAGGATTTAATAATATGCAGTGAGTCTTATTATCCTTTTTCTGTTGTGGCAGCTTGGCTACAAGGCCCTGTAACACCACCATATATTTTATATATATATTATCTTTGGGAAATATCTCCTTTAAGAATATAAATTAAAATTTCCAAAGTAACCAGGTATACGTGTTTTCAAAGTGAATTCCCTGAAGAGAGGTGATAAAGATCCCCAATATTATTGTGGCCCCTCTATTAATTTATTTTAGAATCAATTTATTAATATTGATTTATAATATTAAACCATAACCAAACTAATTAACCTTGCAATAGCTTTATCCAAATATTTAAGGATTTTTTCTGCATTTATTGAATAATATATTTATTATTTATTCTATCACCTCTGGTAGCTTAAGGATAGCAAGGGTCTTCGCATCCAGGAGGCTGACACTATTTGTGCCCCAAAAACCAAATCCAAAAAGGAGGGAAAAAACCCCCCTCTGGGATGGGGTCTGCTTTTTTGAGCCCTCCATGCATAAAGCCCTAACCATTCCTATTCAATATGAGTTTTAAATTTTTCCAGGCCATTTTGGAGCGCTCCCATGCTCCCATCATCCATAAAAGAACTCTCCTCCACCCATCAACCCCCATCACCACACCAGACAAGAACAGACCACACCACACCATACCACTCCACACCACACCATACCACTCCACTCCCCCCATTACCACACCACTCCACACAACACAACACAACACAACACAACACAACACAACACAACACAACACAACACAACACAACACAACACAACACAACACAACACAACACAACACAACACAACACAACACAACACAACACAACACAACACAACACAACACAACACAACACAACACAACAAAACACAAAACAACACAACACAACACAACACAACAAAACACAACACAACACAACAAAACAAAACAAAAAAGAAAAAAACACAACACAACACAAAACAAAACAACACACTCTAAACCTACCACTACCAAATCAAACCTCCTGAACCAAAAAATCTTCTCACTCCATTTCTACTCAAAATCTTCCTGAATCATCAACTAAAATCTCCAATTACTTTCTAAAAAATAAATCCCTTTTCAAAATGTCTCAAAAAAACATCCACCCACTTTTCAGAACTGTCTCACCTGGCCCATCCACCATCACCTCATCTAATAAAAATAGTGTTTCTACTCCTCTGGCCCTTTCCTCATCTAATCAATCTAATGATACCACTCCTCTGGCCCCTCCTCCTGAAATATCATATAATAACAAGGAGGAGTCAGTTGATGCTATCCAATTATGGGCAAAGTCCCATGGATATGCCATTTCTACTAGAGTATCAAACTTGAAGAAACATACCTACACATATCAATGTGATAAATGTGGAGAATATAAACCCAGTAAAGATCCCAAAAAATTTAAAACAACAAGAAAGACCAATTGCCCTTTTAGACTATCTGGAAACTTCTCCAAAAGAGTGGGTCTCTGGCAGGTTAAATTTATATGTCCAAACCACAACCATGCCCCCTCAGATGATCCTTCTACTCATCCAATCCATAGAAGAATTCATGGCAAGCAACAGGAGACTGTAGAAAACTTAGCAAAGGCTGGTGTTCCCCCATAAAAACCTTTAAATTCTCTTATAAAAAAATCCTCAACTCCAGTCCATACAAACCTCAGTACTATTCATAATAAAATATCTCAAATCCAAAAAAATTATCTTGATGGAAAAACCCCAATTGAAGCTTTAATACTGGAACTCCAAAATTCTCCTTTTTTGTACAGAATCAACAATATGGATGGACACATCACTTCTTTATTCATTTCAGATCCTGATTCCATAAAACTTCTAAAAAAATTCCTACTCTTCAAATGAGGGACTGGAAATATAAAAAAAATAAATTTGGGATGCCTCTTCTCCATATTGTTGTGGTAAAAAATTCTTCAAGAACTTTCTCAGTTGCTTTCTGTTTTTTTATTCCAATGAAAAAAAGATAACTATGGATGGGCCCTCAATCAAATTCAGAAAATATTAGAACATCAAGAGCCCAGGGTTATTGTGACAGATAAAGAACAATCTTTAATTAGTGCCATAGAAAAAGTTTTGCCATCTTCTCATCACCTTCTCTGTCTTGGGAATATTTTCAAAAATATTGACACCCACTGCAGTAAGCGGTTCAATTCTGAAGATTAATGGAAGCTTTTTGAGAAACACTTGCACAAATTTGTCAACTCCAAATCTGAAGCTATTTATCAGGACAATTTCACCAAAATTTCTCTAGTCTGGAATGCTCCCTCATCAGAATACCTCCTTGAAAACTGGGTCCCACTCAAAAAAGAATGTGTCTCTTACTTTGCCAAAAAATACTCTCATTTTTGAAAAAAAAGTACATCAAGAATAGAAGGCCTTCATTCTTACATCAAACACTTCATCACTTCCTCTACCGGCTCCTTTTCAAATGTTGTTGATAAGATATAAAATTCTATTACCATCCAAATTCAAGAAAGAGCTATTGAAGCCTCCCAGAAAAGTTTCAAGCAGCTCATTGGTTTGCCTCACTGTGTGGAGTATATTTATGGAAAGATCAGCCATTATGCACTCAAGACCATTCACTCATTCAATCAACTCTCTGATTCTTTAACCACTTGCATCAACTGTGATTACTCTTCTTATATTGGTATACCATGTGTTCACATAGTAAAATCAGCTATCTTCAAGGGTAAACTTTTCAAAATTGAGGATTTCCATCCTCAATGGCATGTTAAACCCCCTTTTCAGTAAGTTTTTTTTTCTTCATAAAAGTTCAAATGAATGATATTCTCATTAATTTCCAACTTTCTTCCTGCTGTTAACTGCCAGCCCAGAATCAACTGAACAATCACCAATCCTTGAACAGCCCTCTGTGGAAAATTTAATGGTTTGAAAAACCTGAACCTGACTGACATTCCAAGATGAAGACAAAAATAAAGGTAAACAACTGAAGGTTCAATAAAAGAACAAGGAGAGATACCAACAGGCAAACACAACTCTACAGGCCAGATTATGGCCTCTAAAAAGACTAAGTAGAATCAGTGCACAATCAGCTAAATAGCTGAGAACAACCAAGAAAGTCCTTCTGATTGATCCAATCGGTGCGTACGTTCTGCCTTACACAAAGAAATGTGTGTTAACACTGAGGATGAGTTGAAAGGTTGATGGCAACCTACATTTGTTCCACGGATGCGGTTGCTGGGCTGTCCAGTTAATCGAGAGGGAATTCTTGATGTCTTGATCAAATCTCTCTTGATGAGACGTTTGTCGTAAGGGTTGGTGTCAGCCTGAGGTTAACTGAGCTGGGTTCAAAGGCCCGGACCAAGTTTGTGATAGCTCTGAAACATGTCACATCAGACATAGCGCGATCTGAGACTACAACTACAGAAGCACTACTGCAACAACTGGTGAGGATAGTGAAGACAAGCAGCAGTCTGATGAAGCAACTGAGAATAAAAGGAAAGACAACAACAATGATCAAATAACAGAACAGCCTTGAAGAAGACAGACAATTAGACAAATAATCAAAATGCCGGCTCAACTCATCATCAGTGATTGGGAGTCAGGAGCCAACATACTTAGCCAGTTTTGAGACCGCCATGGCACTCACTGCCTTGGTGAGAGGATCGGCCAGCATATCTTGAGAGGAGACAAGTTTGATTCAAATTAGTTTGGAGTTCCAGTCATTTTGTAAGCTTTTCATCTTGATGTCGATGTATTTTGCATGTGACTTAGTTCCAAATTTTTTTATTTTGTAGTTCAGTCCCTTGTTATCAATTAGGTGCAGAGAGGGATCAAACTTTGATTGCCATACTTCGGAGATGAGGTGATTTAGCCACCTGGATTTGAGATGAATGGCTGAAAGTGCGTTGCACTCAGACTCTGTTGAAGAATGAGCTATACATCTTTGATGCCGGCTTGTCCAATAGAGAGGACACCCCTTGAGCAGATTAATGAAGCCGGTTTGAGAGAGGCGGGTGTCAGGATCATCCCCACATGTGGCATTGCTGTAAGTGACTAGGTGACTGAAGTTTTCCTTTGATTTGAAGACAAGCTTTTAATTCATTGTCTTAAGCAAGTATTGCCAAACTTGGATTACTTCATTCCAGTAGACTATTCCCGGTTTTTCTGAGAACCTCGCCAAGTTTGAAACGGCATAACTGATGTCGGGTCTGGCCAGAGTTGCAATGAAGTTTAGCCGTCCAATTGGAGAACAGTAGTTGATGTTTAGTTGGTTGAATTGTTCAATCTTGTCTTTGGTTGCCGGAAGTAAGTGAGAACCAGTGGAGCAAGGGTTTGAGAGGGGTTTGGCATTTAGCAGATCCAATTCCTTGAGACCCTTGAGAATGTGGTTTGGCAATGACAAACTGATTGAGTTTTTATCTTTTTCAACCTTCATTCCAAGCAAGGTGTCCACCTCGTGAGCTGAAAAATCTTTGAATTTTCTCAGAAAAAGGGACTTGAATGTATTTACCTCCCCCACCACAACTAAATTGTTGACATGAAAAAAAAGTGATGTAACTCCATCTTTGTGATGATAAAGACAGGGATCGCAGTTGCTCTCAACAAAGCCAACACTCTTGATCCAGTTGCTCAGTGTTTTGTACCAATTGAGAGGCGCCTGTTTAAGGCCGTATAGTGATTTGATGAGTTTGAGATACTTTGACTTCCTCTTTGAGCCAACGGGGGTTTGTATATAGACATTCTCCTCTAACAGTGCATGTAAGAAAGCCCCCTTCACGTCAAATTGAAGGATTGGAAGGTTCTTGTTGACCAAGTAGATGAGCAGTGCCCTGAGACATGCTATCTTACCAGTAGGCGCAAAGGTCTCCAGGTAATCAATCCCATAGCGTTGGTTGAACCCTTGTATGCAGACCCAAGCTTTGAGAGAGATAAGACCCGTGTGCAGGTCTTCCTTGAAACAAAAAGCCCACCTGGTGTTAAGGGGATTGGTTACTTCAGACTTGTCAGCGTCTTCCCACACACCCAGCTCGTCAGTGGTGTCGAGTTCCTTGTTTATGGGTGCAACCCATTTGGGAAGTTTGAGCGCTTCATGGATGGATTTGGGTAACTTGGTGTGATGGTAGCCGTACCGTACCGGTGGTCAGAGCTGCTCACGATTGCAAAGCCTTGGAAGGAGTGTCTCCTGGATAACTGAATTGGAGCCCTCAGAATTGGATTGGCTTAAGTTGTCCTCAAGAGGGACATCCAGCTTGACGTTGTCCAAGTTGTCGGAGGCTGATAGTGGTTCTTGAATAGCTGATTCCGATTCCCCTCTGGTCACTGTTCCAACTGTGGGAACGATGTGGTCTTCTACGTTGCCATTGAGGGAGATACCGTTAGGGCCATGGGATTTCATGAACTGAACATGCTTTGTATTAATGATTTTCCCTGATTTTGACAGAATCTTGTAGGATAAAAGCCAAGGATTGATACCTACTAGGAACCCTTCATCACCCTTTTTGTTTAACTTTGAGGGAATTTTGGTATTGTTCAATAAGTAGACACATGCGGTTACAACGGGCTTCAGGTAATCCTTGGGCAGTATCATTCCGTGCATTTGTTCCCAGGGAGATTTCATTCTGGTCTCTTGAGGGATTTTATTCAAAGCAAGGCAACAGCTTTGGATGACAATATTCTAGAAACTTTTGGGAATGGAGGACAAGCTGAAAACTGATTGTAGTGACTCCATGATAGTACAATTCGCTCGCTCAGCCTTCCCGTTATGTTGGGAGTGATAGGGCTTGCTGACAAGGTGATGAATAGAGTTGGATTTGAAGAATGTCCCAAGCTTTTCATTGAAAAATTCTCCTCCCCCATTGGAGACAACCTCAATGGAGAATTGCTTCTTTTTTTCATTTTTGATGACAAAGATGATGGCTTCAGCTGTTGCATCCTTACTCGGCAGATGGAGAGCAGAAAGGTAAAGGGACTTGTTTTCAACAACAGTAAGAGCATACCTCATGCAGCCCTTGCTTTGCGGGTTTAGTGGTACCATAAGATCTAGGTGGAGTCGGTCAAACACATGTTTGGCTGGCTGTTGGTCCTGTTTGAAGGGAGATTTGCTTATTTTTCCTTTTTTGCAGGCTATGCATTCAAATGCTGAGCGTGTTTCCTTCTCAATGATGTTTCCCAGGTGCTTTTCCATTCTTTCTAGGCTAGAATGACCCAGAGTTTGATGTATTTCTTGGAGCTCATCCAGACTCGAAAAACAGGCTAGTTGCCTTGTCAACGTAGGGAAGTTGATGATCAGGAGATTGTTCTCTATTGCTCCATTGAGGATCATGGTTCTTTTCTTCTTGAGCAAGAAGGATGGGGGGTCAGATTTGCTGTTGACCCTTACGGTACATCCCTGATTGAGAAGAGGGCCCATTGAGATTAGATTTACAGTAGCATTGGGTACCCAGGCCGTATTCTTCAGGTCTAGTTTGATTTCTCCAATTTGCAGAGTTGCAAGGCCAAGACCCCTTATGGGTATTCCATCCCCCTTTTTTCCGGTTTTGATGAGTTTGTTTCCAGACTGATTGGTTATCAAGGAGAAAAGGGATCAATCCCTGATCATATGGATGGAACAGCCGCTATCAAGGATGAATTGGTTGCAGTCAGACTTGTTAAGCTTGTTTAGACCACAGAAAAAAGTTTAATGATGGGACTCTGGAGTTTTCTTCTTTGCTCCATGGTTGAACATCATTTGTTGGTTTTTCAGGTTTGAGATCTGGGAACTCCACCCAGCAATTAGAAACTGGATGAGATTTGACAGCCGGGTTGTGCTTGCCGTTTTCGCAGCAAGGGTAATCAGTATCCAATTGATTATGGGTGTAAAGACCTAAGTTAGAGTCGGATATTTCTTTGGATTTTGATTGAACTTTGTTTTTGTGTTGAACTAGATGATTTAGAGCAAAGGCCACTGTCAGATTGACCCCTGAGTGCATGATTTGCGATTGCATTCCTTTCAACAATTCAGGAAGTTTGAAGAGAATTAGATAGCTGAGGATATCACTAGGAAGATCAATCCCAACCTCATCAAGTTTCCCAATATGTAGTTTCACTGTGATAAAAAAACTGTCAATGTTGTTTTGATCAAAGCCAAGGTAGAGAAAGTTGAAGAACATCTTTTCCCAATTTTCAGCCTGATTAGAAGCAAAGTGTTCTTTTGCTGAAAGCCGTATGAGCTTGGGAGAGTCCTTGTTGTTGGCTGTGATTATGTTGGTGTGGGTTGAGGGATCTAGCTTGGACATAAGATAGGCTGCAGTTTTGTTGTTGTCTGGAATTTCTTTATGTGGATTGGGAGAGTTCATGAGTTGGATAATGCCTCTCATTTTGAACAACCTTTCCATCTTCTTCTTCCAGATTGAATAGTTTGTCTTGGTAAGAAGGGGAGTTGATTCCATTAACGACTTGAGTGCCAATGCCTTAAAGTTGCCATTGCCTCCAGGTCCAGGGGAAATTGTTTGTTGATCCATTCTGGTAGCTGGATGAGATTGATTTGGCTTTTAACTGTGTGGAAAATTTAATGGTTTGAAAAACCTGAACCTGACTGACATTCCAAGATGAAGACAAAAATAAAGGTAAACAACTGAAGGTTCAATAAAAGAACAAGGAGAGATACCAACAGGCAAACACAACTCTACAGGCCAGATTATGGCCTCTAAAAAGACTAAGTAGAATCAGTGCACAATCAGCTAAATAGCTGAGAAAGACCAAGAAAGTCCTTCTGATTGATCCAACCGGTGCGTAAGTTCTGCCTTACACAAAGAAATGTGTGTTAAAACTGAGGATGAGTTGAAAGGTTGATGGCAACCTACATTTGTTCCATGGATGCGGTTTCTGGGCTGTCCAGGTAATCAAGAGGGAATTCTTGATGTCTTGATCAAATCTCTCTTGATGAGACGTTTGTCGTAAGGGTTGGTGTCAGCCTGAGGTTGACTGAGCTGGGTTCAAAGGCCCGGACTGAGTTTGTGATGGCTCCGCAACATGTCACTTCAGACAAAGCGCAATCTGAGACTACAACTACAGAAGCACTACTGCAACAACTGGTGAGGATAGTGAAGACAAGCAGCAGTCTGATGAAACAACCAAGAATAAAAGGAAAGACAACAACAATGATCAAATAACAGAACAGGCTTGAAGAAGACAGAAAATTAGCCAAATAATCAACACCCTCAAGATCAACCAATGAACACAGATATTTTACTAAATTGTTTGAAGAATTCAAAAAATTGCCACCTGGAGAACAACATTATTATCTGGGTGAAACACAGAAGCTTTACACTGGAAAGTATCAACTTTTTCTGATTCAAGAGCATAATTCTACTCAAAGATCCAAAATAAGAGGAAGATTCAAAGGAGCAGCAAATAAGTTCAAGAAGATCTCTCAATCCTCAAGTAAAAGGGATCCATCTGGCTTTGAATATTTAGAAGCACCAAAGAGGAGAGGAAGGCCAAGGAGGAAATTTTCAGCCAATTCAGTGGTCAGTAATTAATCACTCTTTGAGAAAGAAAAAAAAATAACTCATTGTTTTTATGTAATCATTCAGGTTTGGAGAAAGGGAAAGGCAAAAAAGGAAAAAAGGAAGGGAAAGAAGAAGGAGGAATCAGATGAAGAGGTAAATTTATATTTATACATAATAGGGAATATCAAAGTTAACCAAACCTGCCATTTTTTAATGGCGGGTTTCAACCCACATCTGTCATTAAAAATCAAAAAAACACACTTATTTCACATCAGACGTGTCAAAGTTAACATGAAATAAGTGGTTTTTTTCAAATAAAGTATTTAAAGGATTCCGCCACCTGTCCATGTGATCCACCCCTGGCTTCCCACCTCCTTCTACCTCCAACCTCATTGCAAATTGTTTTTCCTCCAGCCTCATCATAATAAGATTCACCACTCTCATCAATTTATCACTCTCATCAATTTATCACCCTCATCACTTGATCACTCACCACTTTATTGCTCTCATTTCTTCATCGCTCTCATTGCTTCATTGCTCTCATAACTCTACCTCCAACAAGAACTTGTGCCTCCAACCTCATCCAAAGAATCCAATCACTGTTTTATTTCTCTTGTCACTTTATTGCTCTCATCACTTCATCTTGCTTGTCACTTTATCACTCTCATCACCTTATTGCCCTTACTCTTTCCAAATGGCCCCTGAGCAAACCTCCCCCCGCAAGTACACACAAAAGTCCAACACACCAAAGCAAACATTGCCAAGGAACTCCAAAACAAACAATCCTCCCCCATCAGCTTCCAAGGGCTCAAACAATCCTCCCCCATCAGCTTCCAAGGGCTCAAACAATCCTCCCCCATCAGCTTCCAAGGGATCAAGTCAGCTCAAGAGAGCTGATCACACCATCCTGGTCAAATGGCTCAAAATTCCCTCCAACTGTGATGCCTGCTTGAGATTGGAAAATGAAACACCTGTTGGCCAACCTCCATCCTCTAAGGTCAATGGTTATCTCCTGATGGCCAATGAACTCAAGAACAAAACAAAAGTTAGGCTGGATCTGTCATCCAAAAAGATGAGGGAGTGATTCAAGAATTATGAAGCCAAGTACAAAAAGGCCCACTCCATGTCAATCTCCACCGGCTTTGGTATCACCAACTCTGACAAATCCAAGGAAATAAACTTGGTGGTTGATAATTTGGACTCCATTTGTCCTTTTTATATTCAAATTGATGAGATCTTTGGAAAGAAGGCAAAAATCATCCCCCTAGCTGCTTTTGATGCACAACAATCCAATTCAGTTGATTCTGAGGACTAGGCTGGGAATGCTCAGCCTAGCAATGGTGATCCCAAAGAAACCTATTAGTGGCCCCCATCCAATGCTGAGGAGGATATTCAAAAGCAATCAGCTCCAATCACGTCTACTTCTGCGTTGATTGAGGATTCAAACCCAACCTTGGACCCCTCCCCTCCTTCTTTAGATTGCTCTCTTCCTGGGTTAGCAGACTCATCAACCTTGCTGATGCAGAACAAGATACTCCTCAGTCTCCATTACCCTCAACATTGGTTCAAGTAAGGAACCAAGGTCTTTTCTCTTCTGTCTGGTTAATCCTGACTGATTTAGATTGTAAAAAAACAGGCTCATCCATACCAGAATGGCCAAAAACTCAAGCCAATGGGGCCTCCCACATTGCCTTCAAACACTAGTGACAACTTTCAGACTCAAACCACCTCTGCCAAGGGTAAGAAAAAGGCCTCCAATTCCATCAATATCAACCCCAAGAGTAATCAAAAGAGGAGAAACACTTCCGGGTTTTCAGGCTTTGAAGGAATTATGGAGAAGCAAGATTCATGTAAGTCCATTGGTTGAATATCCTTGCTTTCAAAATCATGCTCATTTCTTTTCCCCTGCAAAAAAAAAGTCAAATCACAAATTTAATCCAAAAAACTTTAGTTTTAAAAGCAAAATTGGGATTGTAAACTGGCCATGGATGTTCAAAAGCAGAAAGCCAAGAGTTTGGCTCATCAAAAAAATGGAATGCTGAGTGGAAGTTGAAACAGGCTGAGCTAGAGTTTCAAAAAGAGGAAAAGGAGAAGGATCAACAGCAAGCACAACTGGAAAAGGTGAGGGAACAACTTGCAACCAAAAAAAAGGATAAGGTATCAGTAGCCTTGGCTTTCATTGGTAGCAGTAGAACATTAGATAAAATACAGCAGATAAATCAAATGCTGGGCTTGCAAATATATTTGCATGGGTGAAAGAAAAACAAAAAAATCATTTTTGATTACAAGGTTTGAGAGTATTCTTAAACCCACCAACATACAGATCTTTTTTGTTTTTATTTTTTTTTCTAGAGTAAATTTGGCCATTATTCAAGTCCCTACAAGTTTTTCTAGTTGTTTTATTAATTTGAAGTGACATGGCCATTCTGGTATGGGTTGCTGTGTCCACAGCAGGTAAGGTACAGTGCTTGTACTTATTAGCTGCCCAAACCCCCTTTGACTATACCTTTTTGCTTGAAATCAATTCCAAAGCCAAGGTCAGGAAAAACAAATTGGCCATCCAATAATTTATATTTGTCCGTATTTTCAATAAGTTGACCATTTGATTTCTTGGTTGGAACCACGAGTAAAAAGGAGTAGCCAGAGATGTTGCCTTTTTCAATATGAGGAGAGTTGTAAAAAGAATCCAAGGTGAAAGTGATGTGTGGGGAGAAATCAACAAGTGTAGGATTGGAACCAAATTCCAGCAAAGAGAAAGAGGGGATTTTTTTGTCCTTCATGGTATCACGGTTTGATTCAAAGGAAAGTTTGGCCGAATTGCAAATTATTTTTCCTAGAATTTGGGATACTTTGTTGGCCTTAAGGTTGAGGAAAGCATACTCTTGAGTAGAAGATCTAATAGATGATTTCTTCACATAAGGTCCAAATAACTCTGAAGGGTGCATTGATTTTTGCCATCCAACTGCCCACATTTTTCCACCCCAAGATCTTGAAGGACCAACTGGGTTGACAAATTTTTTTGAACCATGAAGGAAAGTGATGACAAAGTTGATGTCCTTCTTATCTTTTTCTGAGATTTTATCCAAGGCTACCAATTCAATTATTGCAACCAGGGCTTGATTCAATTATTGCAACCAGGGCTTGGTGATGAGATCAATTGAGGAAAATTAATTTTCCACGGTGGAAGAAATGGAACGGTTTGATTGTTTGTTTTGCTTGCTCAATCTCTCCCTGGATGGGTTTGCAACTATTCTTTTTCTTTTTGGCAACAATTGAAGGATACAGATACAAAGGACGTGGTTTCCAACCAGAAAACACAACCTTTTCATTAATACCTTCCTCAGTAACTTCCAAAGACATTTCTGAATCCCAATATTGAAGCCTCTTTTGGCAAGAAGCCCTACTCTTCCCACTTCTCTGTATGTTTTTCAAGCCATCTACTTCCATCTTGTTCCCTCCCAATCCTATACTTAGATTGGGGTGAGGAACAAGGCGGGATTTGATTGTTTGTGTAACATTTTGAGGGGGGTGGGAGAAGATTTGGATGTTCCCCAAAAGCGGTCAAATTTTTTCCAAAAAAAATAAAAAAAAAGTCAGTCCAATAGACATCATTGGTGAAACATGATTGAATAAAAAAAAGAAACCAAACCTGGACTTGAACCCAGGGACACTGGAAGCTGAATCCACCCCCAAAAAAATTGGCAAGAGTGACTCATGCAACACACCAACAAGCAAAGTTATCAAAAAAATCAAAATTTAAAAAAAAACCTACCTTCCATGGCAAAGAACACCTGAAATAATCAAAAATCACCCTGTTGGCTTCTGGTGCAGTCCAGAGACACCTAAAAAGAAAAAAAGATAAAAATAAAATAAAAACAGCGGAGTTCATCTCCAAAGAAATCTCCAAAAAATAGAGCTGGAGAAATTGGCAATCAATTGCTTGATCAATTGCAAAACAATTGCTTGATCAATTGCAAAACAATTGCTTGATTGATTGCAAAACAATCAAACAATCAATTGCAAAAAAACCAAGCAATCAATTTCAAAACAATCAAGCAATCAAATTCAAAGCGATTGGTTGATTGAATTGCAATAAATTTGGTTTTGATCTATTGATCAATCAATTTGGTTTTGATCAACCAATTGATTTATCAATCAATTGATTCCTAATTGATTGATCAATCAGGATTCAATTTTTCAATTGATTCCTAATTGATGGATTGATCCGGATTCAATCGGTCAATCAATTACTAATTTATTGGTGGGGGTCGGTCAAGCAAGGAGGGAGGAGGAGCAGGAGGAGTAAGGGGGGAGAAAGAGAAAGGAGTGGCTTACCAGATGAGGAGGGGGATTCAAGTGAGATGAGGTGGAGCTGAGAGAGAAAACCTGGGGGGAGTTCAAAGGAGAGGTAAGCAAGGGTAGTTTAGTGAGTGGAAAGAATGAGGGAAGGGGCCTCACTGAGTCTGTTGGTGAGTTGGATGGTGGATGTTTTGGGGAGCTTTGTAAGGCAGGTTTCTTGGTGAGGTTGATGAGGCTGGTGAGGTTGGTTAGGTTGCTGAGGTGAAGGAGGTGGTTTGATGAGGAGGAGGAAGGAAGGAGACCGGTGTGTGAGTGGGGTGAGGTGGAAGTGTTGGAGCGGTGAGGTGGAGGGGAGAGGTGGGTGGGCTGGAAAGTGGTGGGGTATGATGTGGAGGTTTTTTTTGATTTTGTCTAAGTCCGCTAAGAAAAAAAAAAACCGGCTCATCCTGGAAACTTGGGTGAACAACCAAAAAAAAAACTTACTGTGAATTTATTTTTCACCTATTTAAAATTCAAACATTACTCGTGAAAGCAAGCAAGGGTGAGAGCAAGAATCCGCTCTCTCATAGAAGAAGATGAGGGACAAGATGAGACAGGGATGACTTGAGGTGGGTCAGGAATATCATCTTCAAATATTTTGTCCCATTCATCTTTGATTTTGGCCAAAAGATTGTGAAGGATTACACAAGTGATAATCCAGTTGATGAGGAACTTCATGTCTTGGGGGTTTTGAAGCTGGTTTCTCATTTCCCTTAAGCTGGCCCATCTTCCTTTCAGGACTCCTATGGCATTCTCAATCCAAACTTGTGATTGGGCAAGATGATAGTTGAAATTGTTTTTTCCTTGATCATTAGATGAAACATTCCGGTATGCTGGAACCACATATTTGCCACTAGCATAAGCTGAATCGGCCGGAAGGGATTGATTTTGTTCAAAGTAGTTCCCTGGTTGTTGGGCCATTCATATCCAATTGAACATGTAAAAATCATGAAAATAATCTGGAAGGCCAGCATGGAGGGATATGAAGTTCTTGTTGTTATCACAAAAAAGTTGTAGGGCCACGGAGTATCTAAACAAAAAGATGAAACATATTTTGTCAGTGGTGTGATCAAAGGTGTTATCAAAGTCATTGGAAAAGAAATGAATCAGTTGCCTTTTTTTACAATCAAAATGGTGGTTACCATCTAGCTTGGGTTTTTGACTCAAGGGGATGGTGGTTCCTTCAACAAACCAAATGAAAACAGGAAAGCCTTTGGTCTATATTACTTGAGATATTTTTTTGCATTCTTCTTTGTTTGGTCAAGAAAGGAATGAGCAATGGAAAGATAGGATAGCAATCATGACTCTTTTGGTGTATAAGTCAATGCTTCCATAACTGACCAAGAATATATTTTCCAATTGATGGATTGCTGCTCCATTTACATTTGATCCCAATCTAAAAAGAGCAACAGCAAGTTGGATGGCTTGATTGCGTTGAGGATTTGGAGAATTTTTCTGGAAGATGTGGTGGTCTTCAATCATCTCCAAACGTTTCATGAATGAATGCAACAAAGTTTGGAATAGTTGCTGGAAGCTTAATTTGGGGATGAGATGAAGCTTTTGCCTTTAATACATAGGGTTGTGGAGGGTGTTCATTCTTGGAAGCATGTATTGCTTTTCCAACAGAGAATTCAAAGCTAACCAAGTTGATTCCAAATTGGAGTCTGAATCAGAGTCTGAATGGGGGTCAAACAGTAGCAAAAGTTCAGTCAGCTTTTTTGTGTTTTGAACTTGCTGGCGGGAAGTTTGATTGGGCATGTTAAGAAAGATGGTGATGCAATGTGGGGTGATGAGATGATGATGGGATTTGATTTTTGTGAAGATGGAGATTTTAAAATTGATAGAAATGTGAAGCAATGGAGATGAGATGTGTGTGATGCAATGGAGATGCGACTGGTATGGATTTGCTGATGTGGATGGGTGTTTTAGATGTGATGGATGGTGGATGGATGATGATGCATAAATGGCGGGTTTAATGGCGGGTTTGATGTTTGAAATCCGCCATTTTCATGATACCCACCATTTAGAAATACACCAGTTAGGGGGTATGTGTATTTCAGAAACCCGCCATTAAAAATGGCGGGTTTGGTCAAAAAAATGGCGGGTTTCTTATGGAGGGTTTGCTAACTTTGATATGCCCTAATCATTTCTTTCAAATTTGGATGTTATTAAGAGGGTGAGATTACATTTGCTTTTTGTACTGAGTACATGTTTACTAATTTTCCCATTTAATTTTTTTTAGAGGTCTGCAAATGTTTTCACTAAGAGAGCTCCTTCCCCTGATTAAAATCCTAGGAATAGAATTAAGAGAAAAAAGCACAAAAGTCAAGATTATGAAGGAAGGATCATCCGCCTGAAAAAAATATTTTTTCTCAAAAAGCAACAACAATAAGTGAGAAAGTGAGTGAATTTGATAATACCTGATTTTTTCAGTTTTTCTGATTTTTTTTTTTTGGAATTTTTTATAGGTTTCCTGCACATTATCATATTCTTCTTCTTGAATCTTTGAGAAATTTTCAATGGAAAAAGTGAGTGGAATTTTTCCAACATATTTTATTTTAGAATCAATTCTGATTTTTTTTTTTTTAGTTCCAATACAAAGACTTCATTGCCCCAGCAACAGATATTGCCCATATATCCCACTGTCAAGATGTTCTGGGCAATGGTAACTGTGATTTCAGAGCAGCAGCTGTTGGTTTGCAACAGAAATCTGAATAATGGATTGAAATCAGGAAATAAATGATCAAAGGGCTGGACACCAACCCAATCTTCAAAGATTCAAAATTAATGCATGAAATCTGGGATGAAACCTTTCAATAGGCAAGGAGGCAACTCAACCACCTCTCTGGACAAGATCCAATAAGCATGTGGAGGAATTTCCCATGGCATGGCTTTCTTCTTGCTGAAACTCATAAGTGTCCAGTGGTTCTGTTTTCCTCTTCAATGCCTTGCACTTATCTTCCTCTGAATTCCCCTCCCACTCCAAATCCCAAATCATCTCCCATTTTCTCAATTATTTTAGAAGATTCCAAACATATAGTCTCATTAAGGTTCAAGTCTGATCATTGGCCAGCCCCCGAATTGGATCCACTGTGGAAATGCTTTGTGACCAAGGATTCCAAAGCTTGGATGACCATTATTCAGAAGAATTTTGAGCTTGGTGATGAGGTTTTTTTCCCAAGGAGGAAATCCAGCAGAAAAATAAAACCCATAGTAGTGGAATAATATCAAACAAAATTATTGCTATAATATTTGTAATAACATTTTTTATTTGTATTAATTAAAACAGAACAAAAACTAGAACCAAAAATGTGGACCACACCTTTTATTTTCAATTATTTTAATTATTATGAATAATTTGTGGGGTAAACCCTGTAATCAAAGCTCAGTAAAATTTTTCATTCAATGTTTTAATGTTAATCTTAATTTTTCCCAAAACAAATTGAGAGAAACATTGATTCAAGAAGTGAAAAAAAATCTTGAAAAGGGTATGCTATTTTGAAGTGTTTTTATGTTGGATCCAATTTTTGGAGGCCAAGTATACATCAAAAAAATCTCAAAGAAAATTTTCAAAGCTCTTCAGTTAATTGATAAATATTGTGAGAGTTCAAAGTGCCATAAAAACATAAGCCAAAAGCCAAAGGAATAGCTCCAAAAATGAGTTTTTTTTTTGGATTTTGTTAATTTTTTGACTGGATTTCGGAAGGAGTAAACTGGTCCCAAAATTATAAAATATTGGCAATAAGGGTTTATAAAAACTATCTACAGGCCTTCTGTGTTATAATTTCAAAAATAAAGTTCTTGAAATGCCCCTGTAAACAAGGATTTGTCTGTGTATACTGGAAGTTGCGGGGACTTAGTACCCCCGTGAGTTTAAGGGTAGCACCCATGAAAAAAATGATGCCCTTCTTTTATTAAATTCTTTTATATCCTATCAATATCTTAAATTTACAAATTAAATTTGATTTTGAGATGATTCTAAGGGCCGGTTTGCATCCACACATATTTTCATGAAGCATCATGAAAACCTTGAAAAAACCTTATTTTTTATAAAGAGGATTCAGGGATCTCATATTTTTGGCAGAATGTGTTTGCCATCCACCATCCATATGGCCATCATATATGACTCTCATGATGCTCAAATTTCTCACCAGACAAACCCAAATTTTGGTCTGGACCTAAATTTGAGCGTCATGAACTTGGTAAGTACATACACTGTGCGTATGTTTATACATCCTCTGTCCCCCCTTTGACCCCTTCCAGATCACCCTCTGATCCCAAGTTTACTCCCCCAACTTTGACCAACACCTCCCCATCGCCGCCTGTCATGTCTCTTAGTTGGAAGCAATGGGGTCAGATTGGATGAACATTGAAACAAGTGAGGGGTGATAAATTCCATGTGGCTTTACAAGTTTTTTAGTTTCAAAGGGATTTGAGTGATATGTTTGGGAACAAAAATGCTTTCCGGTTTAGTCTCCAAGTACATGACAAGTTGGGATTTTGAACACACCTGAAACTTTTACGGTCATGCATTATATGTGATAACTGAGCAAAAGCGCTCATGACAATATTCAAGGTTTGTCATATATCACTTCATGATGCTTGTGTGGATGCAAACAGGCCCTAATTATTTTAATAATTTTTCAAATTTTCAATAATGATTTTAGTAACACACCCTATGTTTCATGTAGAAATTTGGAAGCCCACAAAAGGTGGCATGTGGACCTGTGCATTCCAAAAAAGGGGAATGCAATCAGTAATTTAGTAAGATTGGAATAGCTTCCCCCAAGGATTTTTCAGAGCCTCCAGGTCCATCAATAAAGCATAATTAAGGCTAAGAGCAATCACATACATTCATTATCAGGTCCAAAATATGCCTCTGTGTATGACTTAGAAGAGAAAGAATTTCTGAGTCTGATCAATGTATTGGAGAATTATGTTCTTTCTCAAGGATCTGATTCCTGTTGTCTCTAGTCCTCTGTAATTTTTTTAAAAAAATTCTTGGAAGATCAGAAAAAGCCTCTTCAACACTGCTTACAATATTTTACAATATTATTGAGTTGATTTAATATATATATTTCATTTGAAAGAAACCTTTGTTCTTGAATCCCAAAATGAACCAAATATTCAACCATGAAATTGAATGAGAAATTCCTTAAGAAACGTGGTTTTCTGGTTGAAAAAGTTCCAAGAGCATTCCAAATAAATTCCTCAGATAATATGGGTTGCAATATTCATTGGATTCATGCATAGTTTTCTCCAAATGATGATCATCCTCAAGTATTCCCTTGGCCAAAGCTGCATCTCTAAACTTTGAGTAAAGAATTCCATCAATTTTTTCTAGTTGAGAAAAATAATTAGCACCAACAGAATTATTCAACAAAAATCTGAGAAAACATCTTTCTGCGTATGCAGGATAAACGGTGTAAATCCTTTTAATTTGATAAAATCTATGCCTTAGCCTCCATTCTATTCTGTGGAAATTCCAGGTAAATTTTTGAGGATGTTGAAGCTCTGAGGATAACAAGAGTCAGAGAAAAACAGAAGGATGAGGAAAGAATCCTTCTTCCTGATTCAAGTTCTTTCCTCAGATAAACTATGGTTTTGTAAGTGTCACAGGAATTGTGGATGTGGGTGTACATACAAGCATGAATAATTAAAATAATGAAACTTGAGGTTTGGCCTAGATGTGAGAGGCAGAGATAGACATGATTTCTGAGTAGGGATCAATGGTTGGAATAACTAGACACAAGAATGGTAAAGAGGAAGTTTAAAATCAAGAGATAGAGAAGAAGGAAAGAGAAAGGAGAAATGAAGTAAGAAACTAGGAGAGGGAAAAAATGATAGAGAGTGCATTAATCCAACAGAGTAAACTCAGATTATTTGATGGTCCTTCCAAATGAATCAATAGAATTTCTTTTGAAATATTCTGTGAGAATGGTTTTGGCTTGCATTTATCTTTGAAACAATTGATCCAGGGCTTCATCCAGTTCAAAAAAACTCATGGTTAGCCAGAAAGATGAAATTGAATCCCTATCATAGAAGTTGAAGAAGCAGATGATTTGAATGAAAAACTTCTCCAAAATGCCTCTGGAGGAGCTACCCATCCTGAATTCATAAAACAGTTTCTTTCATCCAAATTTGAACCAATATGAACAGTAACACAATCATGGCCCTTATAAATGTATTTGTAGAGCTATTGAATAACTGAGACACATGCAAATATCTCAAAAGTAATGTGGCATTGGTACTTTTCCCAAAGTTAGGGATTTCAAAAAACAACACAGGAATTATCAATGAGGTTGAAGGCAGGTTTAGTGAGTCATTATACTCAATTTTTCATCACAGATTTAAATCAGCAGGAATATTTCAACACTCCCTATTCCTTGGTTAAATTTCCATTAGGTTTTTAGTATTTTTATTTATTTTAACAATTATATTATATTATTCTCTTTCAAGAATTCCAGAGAAGATAAAGCCAATAGACCTGAGAAAACCATGGAAATGGCATTCTCAGCTGAAATCAATGCTTCAGGTAAGGTAATTCCCAGAAAGAACCAAGAAAGAAGTGCAATGCACACTTACATTGGTTTATCTAAAGACCCAGGGATTGATAGGACAGATAAGGCCTCAGGATGCCAGTCAAGAACAGAAAAAATTGAGATCAGACCCAATGAGGAGCAAAGACCCAGTTAAGGTGCTTGTTCTCTGACAAGACTCAGATCAAACTAGTGTGTGCACTGACATAACTGCCACCTCACAAAGACACCAGAAACCAAAGGAGGCAAACAACTTATACTCCTGGACTGATATTGGGGTAGAGAGTATCCCCTCAAACTGTTGAATAACCTCTCATCAATTGTAAACTCAATTTCTCCAATTCTTAATTTTTTGTTACTCAATTAAACACATTTATTCAGAAATCAAAGCATAATTTTTGGCTATCCAGAGGCCCAAAGAATAATCCTTGTTTCCCAAGTAAATTGTGAACCATTCAAAATCAATCATTAAAATTCTCATGCAAAATCTACTGTTTCTTTAATCTCTTAATTCTATCAGAGTAACAGTCAAAAGAAAAAAAACCATGAAACCCCAACAAGAAACTGTTCAACCCACTCAATCCAGCAATGAGGGCATCAAACCAATGATGCTTGAAGAAGAAAATTATGCCCACTGGATCCACAGGATGCAAAAATTCTTGAAGTTTAAAGCTCTTCTCACTATCACCAAAAGGAAAATTTTGGAAAGCCCAGCAGCTGAAAAAATTTTCCTCTCAGAAGAAGAAGCTATCACACTTACTTCCAATCTGAGTCCAAAAATCATTCCTTCCTCTCAGAAGAAGAAGCTATCACACTTACTTCCAATCTGAGTCCAAAAATCATTCCTAAAATTTTCAGTGCCAACACCAAGTTCAATACACATGCCATATGTTGCAAGATCCGGAAGTTCTATGCAACAGCCAATATCTACTCCATCTATCAAGTCTGGAAAAAGTTTGAGGCGGTAAAGTAAAGCAAGAAAATCCCAGTCTTCATCAACAACATGAAGGCTGAACTATCTAATGCCAGCATGATTTGACTGACAATTACTCTGCATATATTGGCCTGTTTTATCATATACAGGATAACAAACAGATTCCCTTGGTTAATGCAAATGCTTCTGTGCAATGAATTTTTACTAAATAATCAAGACAAGCTCTTGGAATAACTAACCAAAATTTCCAATCCCAATGCAGCTTCTGGAACCTATTTACTCCCCTTGAGTGAAGCAAAGGCACCTCTTGGAAGCAAACAAAAAGAATACAACAGGGAAAAAGTTAGGTGGAAAGGTAGAAGTCCCAAACCATGCTTCAATCACACTGAGGAGCAATTTTCTATTTCACATCCTAATTTGAGGCCTGTAAACCGCCCAAGGGGACTTTAAATGGCAATGGAACTTGAGAAATCTTATGAAAATCCAATGAGATTTTGAACCAGTTTCTTAAATACACAAATCACTTATGATGAATCTTTTGTTTTTGATTGGGGGCTAGCCACCATCTCTTTAATGATCAAAGATGGTTCACCAGCATGCAACCTGCTGCCATGAACATTAACACTGGGAAGATGTGGGCACTACTCAAGTCAACCCACAAAGGAAGGGCAATAATTTTCCTGGGGTCTGGTAACTCCCTGAAATTCAATAATTGCCTGTATGTTCCAAATCTTATCAGGAACTTGATCTCAATTTTTCAATTGGCCCTAGAAAAAGTATCCATTGAATTGGGGGGAAATCATTCCAAGGTCTTTATAGACCAAGAATTAATTCTCCATTGCAGCACCAGGCCTTGAGTTCTGTCTCTAGAGCAAGCTGAAGGAATTACCCATGCCCTAGTTGGAGCAGTGAAACAAATCCCCTTCATCCAATGGCACAACATATTAGCAAAATCAAGCTTTGCAAGAATCAGAAATGTGGTCCCAGATGCATTTTGAAAAACCACCTCACCATGCGGGAAATGCATGAAAGGTAAAATGGTCAGAGATCTGTTCAATCATAAGTTTCACAATGCCTTATCCCCACTTGATTTGATCCTTGGGGATCTCTGCGGCCCCATCTTACCAACAAAAAATGGAGGAATGAAATACTTCATCACATTGGTTGACCAATTTTTGGGATAGATCAATATCTTTCTCCTCAAGAGCAAAGATGAAGCCATGGAAGCATTTTTCCATTTCAAGACAATCTTTGAGAAACAAACCAATTTTTTTGTGAATAAAATGGTAGCAGATGGAGGAGGTAAATTTTGTAACTGAAGTCTTTCCACCTTCTTAACCAATGAGGGCATCATTTATCATGTTTCTCCCCCATATATGCCTCAGGACGATGGCATTGCAGAGGACACAAATAGAAAAGTGATTTAAATGACACAATGCATGTTTTTTGAATTGAATTTCAGGCCAGAATGGTTGGGGGAAGCAATCATAACGGCCACCACCACCACAGAAATTCTCCCTTCCTTTTCAAAAAGCAGATCCACTCCAATAAGCATACTCCTGAAAGCAACCCCAAAAATAAATGCCCTCTGACATTTTGGCTGCATGGCCTGGATTCTGAAATCAAATCAACAGCAAGGGCCCAAATTTGACAATGTTTTTTGGGAATGAGTCTTCATAGGATAGGCCAAAAAGCTGTCCAGCTACAGAAATTTTTGAAAGACAGAACTAAAAATCTTTGTCACAAAACAGGTGGTATTTGATGAGACCGTTATTCCTCCTCTTTGAGAATCAAAAAAGAGTATTGAGCTCTTGTCCACATATCAATACCCAATTTTTGTAAAAGATTATCTATTGGAAATAAGATCATCTATTGGAAATGAAGACTGTTAATTTGTATATACTGCTAAACTTGTCACCCAAGTCTCCTCCGTCCTACCTGGCTGTTACTGTCTCTTTTATGTCTCACTTGCCTTTCACCTATCCTGCCTCACTTGTCTCCCTCATTTGATTTTCCTGTTGACCCCTGTCTTGTCCTTTTCTCAAATTCATCCATGTACAACCATTAAAATCTCCTCAAAACAACCCCATCCCTCTCCTGCAATCCTTCCACCCAACATAAATAACCACCAACTACCCACCTTGTGCTTGTCCCAAGTTTCTAGGTCTGTTTTCTGTGATGCTCCCCCCCCGTTTCCCTGTTTCCTAACACCCATCTGTGTTACAAAGTTACTCCTGGTCCATAGATTATGAGACCTTTCTGGCTTAATAAAATTCAAAGATATCCAAAAAGGAATAGCCAACACCCTCCAAGGATCCCTGGCCCCAAAATGTTTGAACTTGCTGTTGAACTCTCCAAAATAACAAAAAACCTCAGGTACAAATACTTGGAATGGAAACTATGGATGGAATCCATCATTCAACTCAAACACCTCTAACCTCTAGTTTTCAAAGCTGAAACCTCTGAGGAAAGCCATAATATTGATAATCTGGACCAAAATTGAGCCGCAGATTCCTATGCCATCATATCCCAAAATTGCAACCCAAGAATCATTTCCCAATTCAGATCTGAAACCCAGGGGGACCCATCCACTCTATGGAACCTCCTCAACAACTACTACCAACCCAAAACCAAACCAACTATCTCAACCAAATCTTCACCTGCTTCCTCTCTACCGGTTAACTAATAGAAAATCTAGAACTATTGCTTGAAAACACATTCCTACCCTACAGTCTCATTGAAAAAAAGAAATCCAAACCCTCCTCTCTCCTAGACTCTGCCATTGCTCTATGGGCTATTGTGAAACTCCCCTTGGAGTACCAGATTTCTGGAAAATTACTCATTAAAAAGTGAAAAATAAAAAATATATCTCCCTCCCTCAATGAAACACTGGAAGGACTCAGATTTTACATCCAGCACAGCTCTGAAACCAAAAATCAGGCTCAAGCCCTGGAAGCCCAAAAAAAACCCTGCTGTCCTGAAATTCCCAGATGATCCAATGGGGGTCCCCAAACCCCCCTCACCAAACGCCCCAAATCTGAGTTTAGCCAATCCAGGAAGAAAAATGAAGAAAAAAATTTCAAGTCCCTGGCCACTTCCTTTTCCACTTCCCTCTCCAAGATCATCCTTGATTGGGGGCCTTGAAGTCAATTTTTAACTGCCCAAACTTCTTCTCCAAAATTACCCCCATCCGTGAAAACATCTACCTGGCCAACAGGAAATCAATCCCGGCCTCTGGAAAGGGCAATTTCTTCCTTGATCTCCCACTCATGAACCTCCACCTAAGAAACTCCCCCCTGGTTCTGGGGCTGGCCATCAACCTCATCTGTATGGGCATCTTCCTCCAATCCAACCACTCCATACACTCAGGAGGAAACAAGGATTTTCTTGTCAAGGACAACTGGAGAAACACCATAATTACTAGATCCTTCCAATTGGGCAAATTTGTCCTCCATCAAGGACAGAATTCCTCTCTCTCCACCACTTCACCCAAACACATAAACCTTCACCTGGCTGCCAGTCACCACTCCCTTGAATATTTAAAAAGAATTTTCCCTCTAATCAGAAACCCCTCTATTACCTGAACCACTTGCAACACCAGAAAAAGTCACAAGGACCCCTTCCTTGGAAGCTTTCCGGACCCCTCCAGAAAACTTGTCTGTCTAAATTGACCTCTGAAGCCCAATCTCCCCCCCTTCCCAGTCTCGAAAGAAATACTCTCTGTGGGTTTTTAATTATTTCTCCCACTAAGTTTGGATTGAATTCCTAAACCTGAAGTTCAACAATACCCCCATTATGCAGGACCTGTTCAAAAGGATCCACTTAAAAGAAATGGCAAGCATCACTTACCTTGTCTCCAAAAATGGGACAGAATTTAAGAACTGCACTCTCTCCAAATTCTACTTGGACATGGGAATTCAGCACCTAACCATCACACCTTACCATCCAAAGAAAAATCCCCTGGCTGAATGCAGAAATAAAACAACTGTATCAAAAGCCAGATGCCTCCTCAAGGACTCTTTTCTGCCATTATCCTACTGGGCCAAAACCTCTTCCACTGTGGTCTACCTAGAAAATTTCAATGCTTGCAGAAACATAGGGTTCCTTTCCCACCACAAAAAGTGGTTTGGGAACCCTCCCTCCCTCTCCAAAATCCATCCCTTTGGCTTCCAGGCCATATACCATCTCAAAAAGCCAGACAGAAATTTTTCAAACAAAAGGGCAGACAAAGTTGTTCTGGGTAATGGAAATTGGCACCAAAACTATAGAGTTCTGGAAACAGACACAGGTAGTGTTGTTATCACACATCACTTCAAATTCCAAAATTCTATCTTCCCCATATCCTCCTCCTCCTCACCTCCCAAAGAACTTGAGATTCCCCTCATCTTTCTCTCTCTTCCTGCAATATCACACCTGTCTGCCCCCTCCCCCTCCCATAAACCTCCACCCCCTCCACTCCATCTGAAAACATTCCAATCTCAGAGCTTGTACCTCCCCTCCAGCCCCCCACCCCACCTTCCAGATCAACTATTGCCCAAGGCAACACTGAGCCAAACCCTGACCCCCCATCTCCCACCCCACCCCTCCTTCCGCCCATCCCAACAGAAGACACTAACAATGGACAACTGACCCTCCCCATGAGTAATATATAGGCACAATTGATCCACAGAACATCATTGAGTCCTCAAAATGGAAAAATTCTGCCCAGACTGCCACCTTCCCCTCCCCAGATCCCAAGATGTACAGAGAGGCAACATCCAGGCCCAATGCTTCCCACTGGATCCAGAACATAAAAAATAAGCTAGAAAACTTGGAAAATCACATCATCTGGTCTAACTAACAGCTGCCACATGGAAAAAAATTTCACTGCCTCAGCACCACCTGGGTATCCAGGAGGAAGACCAACACCAACCAAAATCTCACAAATTACAAAACATGATTATGCATCTCATGGGGCTTTCAAAAACAGGAGGGACTCAATTACTCCAAAATATTTTTTCAAACTTGCAAACTATTCTCCCTCTGGCTGCTTGTGTCACTCTCCGCACCAGCCACTTCTGCATCCACCAAATGGATGTGAAGTGCGCCTTCCTAAATGTTACCCCCAAGGAACAGATTTTCATTTCCTGCCCAAAGGGTTAATCTTCCCCCAACAGCAAAACTTTGATCCTCACAAAGTCCCTTTACGGCCTTAAGCAGAGCCTCCGCTTCTGGAACCCTGCTGTAGCAACTTACCTGAAAGAGCTAGGTCTCACCCCCTCCCAAACTGACCCATGTTTCTACTACTCCACCAACAGAGAGACCCTGTTCTGGTTGTAAACCCACATGGACCACCTCTTTTTTCTGGATGATTTCATATCAGGGATCCAAACCAAGTTTGATATGGAAGACCTGGGACAAGCAAAGGAAATGCAGAGCATATTCTTCCAAAAAGAAAGGGGTACATCTTCCTGCTCCAAGACAAATACATTGAAGAAATCCTTCTAGAATTTGGGAAGAACAACCATGGAAACACCCCCACCCCCATTTCAAATAACTACAAGTCCCTCAAAGAAAAAAAAATCTCTGACACTCTCACCCATCCCCCATTCAACCACTGTTATGCTCTTGGACTCATCCAATACCTGGAAAAATGCACTTGCCCAAATCTCCCCTTTGCATGTGTGTTTTTGTCACAATTTCTGGAGCAGCCAATTAAGACCTCTCAATTCCAGGCCTTAAAACACATCCTTTAGTAGGTATCACAAACCAGATACCTTCAACTTACCCTGGAAAGACCCCCCCCCCCATGTTCCCCCCCTGAAAATATAATTGGTTTATGTGAGTACAACCACAGAAGCACCAACAAGTGGTGGTCCTTCTCCGGGTCCCCAGTCCAATTCAAGGGCACCATAGGGTGGAGGAGCCACAAACAGAAATTTTTGGCCCTCTCATCTGCCAAGGCAGAGTTAAACTGCCTCACTTAATGCTGCAAGGACCTCCTCTGGATTTCAAACTTAATGGAGGAGGCCCTGGGTACTTGCCCAATTGCTACCTTGCAAACCAAAAAACAAAAGAACCTGGGCCATTGCCTCCCCTCTTTTCTATCACCATGGCACACAGCACATGAAATTCTGCCTAAAATTTGTTTGAGACTTGTTCCTCTCCAAGCAACTTTCACTTGAATAAAACCCCACTCACCAACTGCCTGCCAACGCCCTGACAAAGAGCCTCACCAGCCCCAAACTCAAGATTCATGTTGATCCCCTTTTCAACCCCATCTCCAAGGGTACTGTTTGATTCAAGTGAGGATGAGTATTGGAAATAAAGACTGTTTTTTGTTACTTTGTATATACTACTACACTTTTCACCCAATGTTCCTCTGTCCTACCTGACTGCCACTGTCTCTTTTATGTCTCACTTTCCTGTCACCTATCCTGCCTCAATTTTCTCCCTCATTTTATTTTCCTGGTGACCCATGCCTTCTCCTTTTCTCAAATTAACCCATGTACAACCATCCCACTCTCCTTGTACCAACCCCATCCCTCTCCCAAATTCATTCCCCCCAACATAAATAACCACCAACTCCCCACCTTGTGCTTGTCCAAACTTTCTTGGTCTTTTTGCCTTGCTGCTCCCCCCTGTTTCTCTAGTTTCTAACCCCCATCTGTGTTCCAAAGGTCCCCATTCCCCCCTTCCCTTCTCCTTCCATCTTGTCTTTATTTTTTTGTTTCTCCACTTTAACCAAACCCATGCACTTCAACCACATGACCTTGTGCTATTCCAAACTTGCTAGGTCTGTTTGCCATGGTTATCCTCACCCGTTTCCCTGGTTCCTAACCCCCATCCCTTTTCCAAAGTTACTCTTTTTTCACATTATCCTCTACCATTCCTTGAAGAAGTTTCACGCCCCAATTTTAATGTTCATTGTCTTAATCATTTCAACATATTATTTTCCTCAGTCCATAAGTGTGACACAAATAAAGCGCAAAATCATTTCTGCCTTCTACTTACTACATCAGGCTTGCGTAAAAACCTTCTAATCTCAGCAACTCAGTATATACTTGCAAATTCTTGCAGTTAACTCTATTCCAATTGAAAATCCATTTGAGGCTTGCTCTTCTACCACTGGATATCTCTAGCCCTTGGAATTCCATTCTTGGTCACACAAATACACTAGCTTGCACCCATACCTAGATAGACACATAAACTTCATAATTTTCCAATGGAATAGCTCCCTTCCCTGCATAACTACATCTGTTCATTTTCATTTTCTTCACATGTCATTACTTCCATTTCTCACCCATTAAAATCATGTAAACTCATATTCTATTGTCTTGCATCTAAGCTATGAACTTGAAAACAAATTTATTTTTTATTTCATTTTCTCATTCCATTCCTGTCATTCATTGCATCATTTCTCTCTAGCTGCAGACGACTATCGATCAGTTTGTATCTAGTCACCATTTGATTGCCTTATAAAGGCTACAACATTTGCCTGAAGATTGCTTCCTCAGTTATTTAATTTAATACGTTCTTGCACTTTGATAAGACAGTTCATCACATTGGGATTTGCCTTTGTTCCCTTCCATTGGAAAAATTCATCCCTCTCACTGTTTTTCAAACCATTGGACCATCAGTTTGCACTTTGAAGTTAGCCTTGCTATCTTGCATTCATCCTTTGCATTCAGCCTCTCCCCTTTGCGCTCAAAATCATCTAAACATTGCCCTGTATTATGTGGGGTGTTCATGTGACAGTAAATTAACTAACTCAACCCATCTATTTTATTTTTCCATCTATAGTAGATTTATTTTACAATTTTGCATACTTGCTCAAGGTTGAATGCTGCCTTTGCCCCTTATGATGATGATATCCATAGGGTAGGGAGATCGAGTTCTTCAAGGGACCAAAAACCCTTAGATCCCATTCCTTCTTCCAAATATCCTTTGGTTGAACCTTTTGACGACCCCCTTGATTCTTGGAACCAATAAAAAGCTACAGCGGATCCTCTTCAGCAGATCAAAGATTCTGAAAACTCTTCTGATGAAACTTTGAATTGTGGTAGACCCAGAGCTTGCACAAGTTCTCCCAATTTGGGAACTAAAATCATCCTCTCTGGTTTTATACAGGCTCTTAATCATAATGCCTTGCAACCTAGCACAATTGGTCCTACTTTTTTCACTCCGGGAATGAAGAAGCCTGATCAATTTACGTGAGAAAATGCCCATAAGCTCAGATCTTACCTGCAGTCCTGTAAAATTATTTTTTTTCAACAATCTCAATAACTTCCCCTCCAACAGACACAAGGTCATGTACGCGTATTCACTCTTAGGAGGTAGAGCGTTGCAGTGGTTTGAACCTTATCTCAAACTGTTATCCAATACAAGTTCCACTTGTATTCTCAACAATTGGGACAAGTTCAAACAACAATTTTTCACCCTGTTGGAAACCCCAACAAAGTGCAAAATGCTAAATACAAACTAAAAGGCCTTTTAATGAAGCAGAATAGTAGGGTCTCAGTTCATATCTTTAAATTTTGAACACTTCATTCTTGCATCCAATGGAACAAGGCAGCACTTTTATTTCATTTTTGAAAGGGCTTACTGGCATGCCTAATCAAACAGCTGGCAGTTGGGGGAAATAAGAAAAAATCCCTTCAGAAGTTGATAGATTGGGTGATTGAGATTGATTATGGTGATCATGACAAGAGCTGCTCTCAACAAAATAATCATGGATTTTCATGCTTGGATCCAAAGGCAGAAAACTATTTGAAGCATAACTTGAAGAATCCAAAACATTCCAAACCAAATCCAAATGCAAACTAAAGCCCAAAGGGGAAAGTCCTTTCCAAAAATCCAAAGTTTCTGGACAAAGAAACAGGTATGCTCCAGAAAAAGGAACAGAAAAGGAGGGAAAGACAGTTTATGTATGTATTTTCGAGGAAAGCATGATTTTTATAGTTTTTCAAAGCAGCTAGCACATGAAGCCACAAAGCAGTAAAAAATTAGCTTGTAGTTTTTCTCATACTTGGAAGGAAAACTACATATTATCTAAATATCAGGAATATTTCATCCTTTGCCACTTCCAAAAATCTTACGCTGTGGTGTCAATATATAGCCTCAGATTGGGAACTGGAAATTGGATTTGGCGCGCTCATTGCAGCCTGTTCAGACATTGGAGTTGGCGCACTTGGACATCAGAGACCAAGAATGGAGCTGGCCCAAAAGAGTTTGCGGGGGGCTAGTTTGGAAAGCAGGAGCAGGGAAATAGAGGGGTTATACATGCGGGGGAGGTCCGCGCAAGCATAGGCGCGGACCAATCTGCTGATCACAGGATTTGCAGACGCGCGGGACGGATAAAAGGTGGGCGGGGTTGATGGTGGTTGCCGTATGGGAAAGGCTATAGGAGCGGGCCGGGTGCGCGCCAGTTCAGGCCAAACGGTGGGGCTGGAAATCACGCAGCGTGCCGGGTGGATACAGACAAGGACGGGGGCTCCAAGTAGGGCGCGGCAGAGGGCCATGTCATGAGAAGGAAAAACCGGGTGTGTGTAAGGGTAGGTGGACTGGAGGGTGATTGTGGTATGGGAAAGGGTTAGGGTTAAGTTAGGGTTCTGGTTTTTAGGGTTTCTTTTCTATTTTTTGTTGGGCTGTCATTGCGCTGTAGAGACTCCTGAGTGATTGTATAAATAAAGTAGCAAATAAGCTTGCTGGCAGTCCTTGAAGGGGAATTTAGTATTAATTCTACTACTTTAGAGTATTAGTAAATACTAAGAGTGGTTTTGAATTTCCTGCCCTTCTATTACTATAGTAAGTCTGCACAATAATTCATTTAAACCAATGGCTGGTTTCTTTGAGACTTAATATAGGTCTAATATCAGACCTACATTAGTTATTAATTGTTATTGGTAGGTTTTTGTTGAATAATAGACCAGATGTATTGGTTTATTGGTTAGTTATTGATCACATATGTTTGATCTTAAACAATATCCCTGTATTAAAGGGTTCAAGGGTTTCATCAAAGGGATGTTTCAGGAGAGGACCCAAGGATGGGTTTACCCACAGGGCAATGGGTAGAGTAAAGTTTGGTGGTTTCTTTTTGTTGTGTTCTCTTTCTTTGTAAGGGTTATTTATTTATGAAGGGGTGGTTTTTCTTTAATCTGGTGCTGAATATTTAGGTCACAGAAGAACCCTTACTCAAGCACCTAGTGGGTGGTTTAATTGGATAAAGATGGGTAATAACTTGGTTTCTGATTTCTTGTTTCCTTTTATAACTGATTCACTAATAATATTTATCTAGGCAGGTACCACAGATGGATGGGCCAAGAGGGCCTGTTAGGTGGTTTAATATGTGAGAGGAGGTAGGTGAGTGCTGATGGGCCAGATGTTGTCTGAGGGCCTGGATGTGAATTTCATGATGATACAACCTGGATAGGGCAGAGAGGCCCTCCTTAAATAGAAAATCTGGTCCTCAGGGGATGTTCAGGGCTTCCCCTGAGGGTGCCCTGGGCTTCCCCTGTTACAGTGGGATACAGGTACATGAGACATTTTATCTGGTTGGAAAAAGAAACTGCATGAAACTGAGGCAATTCTGCTGGTTGGAAAAAAGACACTGCATGAAAATGAGGCAATTCTTCTGGTTGGGAAAAGATTTGACAGGGTTTTCATACCTGCACAGCCTTGCATAAATTGCTGTGAGGTGCTGATAAGGTTGGTCTGGTGCTGGTTGCTTATTTGGTACTGACTGTTCTTCCTTCATGTATTGCTGTGCATTCACTGGTGGTTTATTTGGTGCTGCATGGTCTTGACTGCCTGCATATATTGCTGGGTAGACCTGTGGTCCTTGTACTGGTGGTTTGTTTGGTATCACATGCTTCTGACTACATAAATTTCTGTTTGCTGCTGGGGGTTTTTGGTACTTTTACTTTGTTTGGTATCCCATGCTACTGGCTGCATAAATTACTGTGTGGTGCTGGGGTGGGTTGGTACTGGTAGTTTGTTTGTTTCTGGTTGAGACTGGTTCCACTTTCCCCTGCCTATACTGTTTCCTGTATACTTCTGCACAGCTTTCTGTATGTACATTTGCTTGTTTGTTTGGTTCTGGTTGAGACTGTTGTCACTTCCTACTAGATTAACTGTTCCTGTATACTTCTGCACAGCCTCCTGTATGTTTATTTGCTTTTTTGTTTGGTGAGGTGGCAGGAGCTGAACTAGCTGCACTTCCTCCTGTATCTGTATTGCTTTATTCTGGCTGAGGTGATAGGTTTTTATGCTCCTGGTGTTGAGGGTAAGCTGTTACTGTTATGTACTTGAGGGTTTTCAATATATGTCTTCCTGCCTTCCACAGAGCTGTGACACCTGGTTGGGTATGAGTTTGCCACAGTTGGAGGTTTTTTGGGCTGTATCTTCTAATCCATGAGAGATAGGGGGGTACTTTGGCTGAGTGACTATGGGTTATTTCTGATGTAGAATCCAATTCTGATTCCAAGATGGATAAATTTCCCATCTATTTAGTAAGTAGTGCAAGTGATCCATCTCATTGGGCCACCCATAAGGCAAAATTTACTATTGAATTTTTCAATTTCACCAGCTTTGAATGGGACTTACTTGCCTTGCACATCCCTGGGATGGAAAACACCATTATAGGCCACAACTTCCTAGCCTACTTAAATCCAATTTGAATTGGCAAGAAGGAGTAATTAGAATTCAAACCTTGCAGCCCCAGGAAACTAACCCTGCTTTAAAACAGGAATTGAACAGCCTAACTAACAATTTCATTTATTTGTATGACAACTTTCTGCCAGAAGAATTGCAATATACTGAAATTCATTCCCAAATTCACTCTTCAGATTTAGGATTTATTGCTTATTTGTCTGACTTACTTCTTCCTTGTTTCTTTGAAGAGAAACAGGTGACGACTAAAAGGTGTTTTCTGAGGTCCCGAATTCTCTTGCATTGTGAAAGTACTTCAAATCCAGTGCTCAAAGATGATGAGATTGAAGATTTAGAAATTGTTCCAGAGTTTTTAACTTTGGTTTAAAATGACTTTGCTGATGTCTTTTTCAGCTTTAAAGGCAGATAAACTACCTCCTTCCCATTCTATGATCACAGGATCAAACTTACCAGCCCACCACCGGCACCCAGACCAGTTTACTATCTCTAAAAGCAAGAATTGACAGCACTTCAAGAATAAATTTCATAAAACGTATCAAAAGGATTTCTTCAACCAAGCCATTTGAAAACCAGCTCACCCTTCCTATTTGTTCAAAAGAAATATGGTGGCCTTTCCCTTTGTTTTGACTACATCAAACTGAACCAGGTAACCCAGAAGAATGCCTATCCAGTACCACCTGTGTTGCACCTCCTCACTCTCTTCCATGGAGCTGATTATTTCTTGAAGTTAGACCTTTGGGGTGCTTATAAACTAATTTTCATTGCAAAAGGCCATGAGTCTTTGAGCAAAATGAGAACATGTTATGGCGGTTATGAGTATAAAATTATGCTTTTTGGCCTCTGTAACACTCCTTCCACTTTTCAACATTTTGTCAAAGAAATTTTTTCTGACCTTGTAGAGAAATAACTTGTGGTGTATCTTGATGATATACTTTTCTAATGAAAAACTCTTGAGGATCACATTGCAGATGTGCAAGAGGTTCTTCAGCTACTTTGAATGAATATCCTGTTTGAAAAAGCCTCCAAGTGTGAATTTGATACTCATTATCTTCAATTTTGAGGTGTTACAGTTTTGCAACAAGCAATAGTGATGGAGCCATCCAAAAGCCAACACATATTGGACTGGCCTGCACCTTCTTCAGTTAAATCCCTTCAATCTTTCCTTTGTTTCAGTAATTTTACAGGAGCTTTATTTAGCATTTCGCCAAGAAGACCTTTAATCTTACTAATCTTCTTCAAAAAGACACTCATTTTCTTTTTACTGAACAAGCTGCTTTGGAGTTTGAAGCTCTGAAAAAAGCTTTTGAAACTTCTACAATACTCCCTCACTTCAACAAGCTAGCTTGAATCATTGTGGAAACAGAAGCAAGCAACTATGCAATTGAAGGAGCAATCTTGCGGTTTTCTTCTTCTTTTTTCCCTTTTTCATCCCATAGCCTTTGAGTCCCAAAAAATTCTTGCAGCAGAACTTAAATATGAGATTCATTCAAAGGAAATTCTTGCAATTTTTTATTGCTTGAAGAAATGGCATTCATACCTTTTGAGTCTTATGAAACCTTCTAAGGTCTTAACTGATCACAATTCTCTTAAATATTTTATGAGCTCAAAATTACTTACACGCAGAAAGGAATGTTGGGCCAAATAACTCTCTGAGTTCAAGCTTAAAATCATTTAATGCCCTGCAAGAAAAGTTGTATTCCCTGATGCTTTATCATTTTGGGACAAAGTTTACCCAGGGGGGGGGAGCACCTTTTCCAATATCAACCCCAAAAAATTTAGGACAATTTTATCCAACCATTCTGCCCAACTAAGTTTGATCATCACCCACCCTCAAGAAAAAGCTTCCAAACTTTTAAAATACCAACTCAAAGGCTCCAAAATCAACAATCAATTTCTCTATAAAAAAAAAGGTTATTTATTTTATAAAGATTGTATAGTAGTACCCAATGATCCTTGCATTAAGTTAGATGTTTTGGATTCTTGGCACACCTCTTTGCTCACTGGGCATCATGGGCAGGATAGAAACTGAAATTTTATTGCATGAGACTTCTCATGGCCTGGTATGACCAAGGAAGCAGAATTCTATGTTAACCCATGCTATGATTGCAATTGTAAAAAGTCCTTGAAACACCAGAAGTATGGGCTGCTTCAGCCACTTCCAATCCCGCATATTCCTTGGCACTTGTTGTTGATGGATATGATTTCTGAATTACCTATTTCTAGTGTTTATGATTCTATTTTAGTAGTAATAGATTTCTTCTTGAAGATGGCTTTATTTCTTTGAAGTACTGTGATCACCTCTTCAGAAGACCTAGCCAATTTATTCATAGAATATTAATTTTTGAAACATGCCCTCCCTGATAATATAGTGAGTGATTTTGGATGTTTTTTTCTCTCTAGCTTCTGGAACGTTCTATGCCAGCATTTGAAGATTAATTGAAATTTATCAACAGCCTACCACCCAGAAACAGATGGAAAGACTAAGCAATTCAATCAGATTCTCAAACAGTATCTTCAAAGGTACGTCTCCTATCAACAGGAAAACTGGTCACAATGGCTTCCCCTAGCCAAGTTTGCATACAACAACTCCACTCATTCCTCCACCAAACAGTTGCCCTTTCATACTCTTTATGGAAGAAACCCAAATTTTGATTCTATTCACTTAGCACCTTCTCAACCTGCTAAAAATTATCTCACCCTCATCCAACCTCTCCAATTGCAACTTCAATCCAAACTTGAAGCAGAAAACCAGTGCTACAAGGAGCAAGCAGACCAACTTTGTACTATGGCACCAACCTTTGCAGTAGGAGATCAAGTATGGCTCAATGCTTGCTATATTTTCAGTACTTTCCCAACCCAAAAACTCTCTAAGTATAAACTTGGATCCTTCAAATTCAAATCAGTTATCTCTCCCAATGATTTCAAACTTTCCTTACCTGCACAATGGAATGGTATCCACCTGGTATTTCATGTGTCTCTCCTAGAGACAGCTTTTTTCCTATACCCAGGCAAGACTCATCCTCTTCCTAAACCAGTCAATGTCCAAGATCATTTAGAGTGGAAAGTAGGCCGTATTCTGAATTCCAAGTAATGCAAAGGAAAACTTCAATCCCTTATTAATATGACTGGCTTCCAGTCCAACAAAGATTGTGCCTCTTTCAAACCAGCCTGTCACCTTTGTGACTCTGCTGACTTGGTCCAAGACTTCCATCCCAACTACTGTTGTAAAACTTTCCAAGTTTGAATACCATTCCATTTGAAAATTCTATCCCATTCCATTCCATCCAATCCCTTCACATTCTCAACTCCATTCCATCCTAACCATCTTTTTTTTTCAATTTCCTTTTTATTACACTTTCCATGTCAAATCCTTTACCATCAATTACTTTTATTTTTCCCACCTTTAACTTTCCTTTCTCCACTTTATTGAAGTAACTTTTCTTTCATTTTCTCAATATATATATATATATATATATATATATATATATGAATATCAAAATAAGATCAAAAATATGAAAATAAATAATAAATTGGGCATCAAATTTTGGGTAATGTTAAATTCACGGCTCCAATTGTTTGGGAGTTGTGTAGGGCCCCACACAACCTGTGGAAGTTGTGTAGGGCCCCACACAACCAGTGGGAGTTGTGTAGGGCCCCACACAACCTGTGGGAGTTGTGTAGGACCCCTCAATGTGTGGGGGCCCATACATTACTCCAAACTGTTGTTCTAAACAGGCGGAAACACCTGAGGGGGCATATACCCCCCATAATGGGCATTTATTATTTTTGTACCCCTGTACACAACCATATTATTTATTATTTATTATTAATTATTAATTATTTATTATTTATTATCTATTATCTATTATTGATTATTTATTATTTATATTTATTATTTATTATTTATTATTTATTATTTATTATTTATTATTTATTATTTATTATTTATTATTTATGATTTATTATTTATTATTTATTATTTATTATTTATTATTTATTATTTATTATTTATTATTTATTATTTATTATTTATTATTTATCATTTATTATTTATTATTTATTATTTATTATTTATTATCTATTATCTATTATTTATTATTTATTATTTATTATTTATTATTTATTATTATTATTTATTATTATTATTTATTATTTATTATTTATTATTTATTATTTATTATTTATTATTTCTTATTTATTATTTCTTATTTATTATTTATTATTTATTATTTATTATTTATTATTTATTATTTATTATTTATTATTTATTTATTATTTATTATTATTTATTATTTATTATTTATTATTTATTATTTATTATTTATTATTTATTATTTATTATTTATTATTTATTATTTATTATTTATTATTTATTATTTATTATTTATTATTTATTATTTATTATTTATTATTTATTATTTATTATTTATTATTTATTATTTATTATTCATTATTTATCATTTAGTGGAGGCTACACAACTTGATTTTAGTTGTTTAGCGTGCCATACCACTCAAATGGGACGTTTAGCATGCCACACGTCCCATTTGAGTTGTTTAGCTTGCCACACGGTCCATTTGAGTTGTGTAGCATGCCACACGGCCCATTTGAGTTGTTTAGCATGCCACACGGCCCATTGAGTTGTGTACATAGTTGTGTAAACAACTCAAGGGGTCCTGAATTTAACATTAACCTTAAATTATTCAGGCCTCCAATACAGGGTTTCACATGTTTTTGACATTGTCACAATGTGGCCCAACATCCCCAATTCACATGGTAATCCTGGAATTCATGTGGTTTTTGGGGGTGTTCAAAAAAAATCCCAGGGGCTAGACAGGAATCTCAAACCCCTTTAAAACATTTATGAGAATGTTTTTACATTTTGAAGGCCTTCCAAATTGCACTGAAATAATAAATAAAATAAAAAATAAAATAAAAAAACATTTACGTCTCAAATCTTTTCACAATTTTAATTTTTTATTATTATTTTGGAAAATATGAAGAGACAGAAAGTTTCCAAATATTCCAGGGGTTTTAATTATAGTTTTTTAGAATTTTAGTCCTTCACTTTCCCGCCAGAAAATGGGATTCACATGAAATATAAGACATTTTTTTCAATTTTTGTTTCCTGGTTTTTCCATGGTATTTTCCAAATTTTGAGCTTGCATTCTTTTAGTGGGAATTTAAAAGGACCCATAAAAACCATTTGGGATTTTCAGGATCAATTTTTTACCTAAAAATAATTTATGCATCTAGAAAATTAATGGGAAATGTCTATTTTGGGTCTGTTTTGAAGTTTTTTCTGATACTATTTTGATTGTATTTATGTACAAACTGAGTTTATAGGTTTAAAATTCACTTCAAATTTTAAAAAAATATGCCTTTGTCATATTTTTTGGACATTTTTTTAGCCCTCAAATTTCTAACTTCAGATTACCATTTTAAAACCCCTTTTTGGGGTAGGTCCACATTTTTGGGCTCTCCTATATGAATAATCTGATATTCAATATGATTTTGAATTATTTAATGCCTCCTCCTCACCTCTTTGGGTGGTCAAATCCTCTCCTCAACCATAAAATCACCTGTCAAAATCCAGAATCCACTCCACACCACACCAATCATCACCACCATCACCAATCATCACAAATCAGCACCAATCAACCAATCACACATCACTACTCAACACAACACAACCAATTCAATTCAATACTCCACAACCAATCCAATTCAACACTTCATCAACCCTAATTCAACCCCCCTGAATCCAAAACTTCAATCAAAAATAATCATAAAATCCCTCCTCAAGAAAATTTTCTCAACTTTTTTTCACTTTTCTTTTAATCATACACAAATCAATCCAAAATCAAAAACTAACCAAGAAAAAAAATTTTACCTCCAACATCAAGTCTCTGAGCTCTTCTTTCCTCTCAAATTCTTGATTTTTTCCCTTAATATACTCTATTCAAAACTCCAAAGCCTCCATAAAAAAACCATCTCAAAATCAAAATCCCAAACAAAAAATGTTGGAACAACACATCAAACCACTTTTACTATCTGCCTCTGCTGCTTCTTCTTCTTCTCCACTATTTTCCTCTTTGTCTTCAACTGATTCAGATCACCCCCATGAATTCACCCCTTTGGCTCCTCCACCTATACTATCATAACATTCAAAGGTGGAACTTGTGGATGCTGTTCAGGAGTGGGCTCAATACCATGAATATGCATTTTCCACCAAAGTCTCCAATACTAAGGATAAAAGATATACTTAACAATAAGGCAAATCTGGGGAATATAAACCCAGTTTTGATAGCAAAAAACTTTCAACAACTAGAAAAACAAACTTTCATTTCAAATTATCTGGAAACTTTTACAAGAGTTTTGGTTTTTGGTAAATAAAAGTTCAATGCCTTGGTCACCATCATCCATGATCAACTAATCCATCCACCCATCCAGTTCATAGAAGGATTCAGGGGGCTCAAGAAAATATGGTCAAATCTTTTACAAAATCTGTGTTTCCTCCCCTCAAAATTTTTAATTCCTTAATGCAGTCCTCTAATTCTACTTTTCACACAAACCTTAGTACAACCTATGACAACAGATCAACAATTAAAAAAGAAAAACTGGAAGGAAGATCACCCATTGAAGCTTTAATAACGGAATTGAGAAACTCATCTTTTAAGTATGAAATCAATAATTTGCCAAACTATTTTTCGGGCCATTTTCAATGCCCAATAAAATAATGCAAGCTCAAAATTTGTAAAATCCCATGGAAAAACAAGGAAAAGAAAATTGAAAAAATGTCTAATTTTTTATGTGAATCTTGTTTTCTGGGGGGAAAATGAAAGAATCAAATTCTAAAAATAAAACTATAATTGAATGGCCTGGCATATTTGGAAACTTTTTGTTGCTTCAGAGTTTTCAAAAATGATAAAGAAAAAAATAAAATTTAGAAAAGATTTGAGATGTAAAGCATTTTTTTTCAATTTTTTGAGTGCAATTTTGAAGGCCTTTGAAATGGAAAAATATTCTAATAGATACTTTAGAGGGCTTTGATATGCCTTTATAACCCCTGGTATTTTTTTTTACTACCCTGGAAAAAAATTTTGAATTCCAGGATTAACACATGTATCAGGGATGTTGGGGGATGTTGTGGCCATTTCAAAAACACATGAAACCCAGTTTTGGGGGCGTGAAAAATTTAATTCACTATCAATTTTGTTTTACTTTTTCCTCTACACTTTCACAATTTGTATTTAACTCCCTTTCTATCAATTTGAATTCTTCAAGGTCTTCATCATTTCTTAAACCAGAGATATGTCTCATCAAATGGACTTGTGAAACCAACACCTCCCCAAAGATTTACTTGTACCTTGCAGTTCAAGCTCTCTTTGGTTGGGAATTCCATTCATCTGCCTCCAGGAGCTCTTCATGAGCTCTTTTTCTTTAAAATTTCAACAAAAACTCTCCAATTTTGCCATTAAACTGCCTTGCATCAGTTTTGATTGGCACCACAACTTGCACTTGGACTCCCTTGCCTTAATCTCCCATTGCATTTCCTCCATTTTTTTCCTCTTTATCAATTCTGTTCTACCCTTCTTTTTAATTTAATTCTTCCTCCCTTTTTTCCTCTGTGATTCCCTTGGCCTGCTCTTCACTTTGCTCTTCACCTTTCAACTTGGACTCCAGTTGGTTCATTTGAAATTTGGTTGGTATCCCAAAGTATGTTGGTGGTGGTGGCTTAATGGTGGTTTATCTTCAAAACTGTTGTAATACTAGAAGGAAAACAATTCCATTTAATTAGTCAAATTTAATCTTCTTAGCTTGTATCCAACCTTGCTCACCTGGGTTCTGCACTCCAAGAAACTCAATCTCCAGTACTGGTGGGATGTGACAATTGATTTGTGGAGCAGACCTTTGACTTTGGCCTTCACTTGTGGAAGCCTCAGGAGTATTGACCATAGGCTTGCTATTTAAATTAAACAAACAAGCCACCTCACAAAGGCAAAACTTATTGCACTTGCCTCAAAAACCACAAGCAGCGGTGCTTGGAACACAATGGTTGTTGCGGCAAATACAATTGTCACAACAGCAAGATGAGGATTACAAAATGATTGATTTGAATTTATTTAATCAATTAATTATATTGTATGAGGGTATACAGTAGGCTGAAAACTTTTTCAATTTTTTGGAATTCATCTGGACACTTGCAGGAGCTTGTGGCTTCATAACCAGGAAACTGTCACACTCCAAGGTTAAGTGTCATTATATTCATCATTTTGACATATCCTTTTCCTGAGTACCATCTACCTCAGTCCATAAGTGTGACAAAAATAAAGCACAACATCATTGGTGCCTTTTGCTTACTACCTCCGGCTTGCATAAAAACCTTACAATCTTGGCAACTCAGTATATACTTGCAAATAGTTTCATTTAACTCTATTCTAATCAACCATCCATTCAAGCTTTGCTCTTCTACCCCTGGATATCTCTAGCTCTTGGACTTCCATTCTTGGTCACACAACTACACTAGATTTCACCCATGCCTAGATAGCCACATAAACTTCATATTTTTTGAATGGACTAGCTCCCCTCCCTGCATAACTAAATCCATTCATTTGAATTTTCTTCTGTTGGAATCTCAGAGAGGAGACAGCTCAGTGAGATACGGGAAGCTGCCACCCACGGTATCCTTGTGGGGTTTGATTGACTCTCTCTGTGCATTATCTCACCTCTTGACATATCATTTTTTTATTTATTTTTTCTCTGTCTCACTTCATGTCTCCTTCATTTTTCCCCACCTTCCCCAACTCAATCCAGCCTCAACACTCAGCAGCCCAATCAGTACCAAACCCGACTCCAATTCCTCAACAATTTCTTGTCCCAATCCTTGGGCCAACTCCCTGGTGAGATTACAATTGACAGGACTCACTCAATCCCTTCTTAATGATCTGCCACGACCATAGCATAGGATCCACCAATTGCCCAAACCTTGACCTCTTCTTCATTAACCTCTCAGGATCAACATTGCCTTCCAGAATTAGGGCCTAATTGTGCTCATCTTATGTGACCTTCTCCAATCTTGTTGGTCTCATTAATTTTACCATCTCATCTATTCTTATTGCTGTTATCTCACTATTTTGCGGATCTTAATTAGCCCTCAGTTTCAGTGTCAATGCAATGTCAGAATTTTCATTTTCCTTATCACGGTTAAAATTCAAAGGGATCTCACTCTCAACAACTGAAACTGAGGATTATCCTAATTGGGCAAAATGAATATCTTTTGCAGACTATGCTCAAGACCGCCCTGGAGACCATTCCTCTCCTTGGCAACAAGAACTATGGAATCTGGAAGGATAAGATGGATGCAATACTCAATGTCAGAGGTTGTGCCCTGGCCATCAATGATGAGAACTCATTGCTCAAACCCTCTATCAATGATGAACTCAAACTTCTGTTTATCTCCAAGCTTGACTCATCCACTCATGACATCATCTTTACTCCTGAAGACTGGAACTCAGCTAAACTTCTCTGGAAGGCCATCATCAAAAAATTTGCCTCCTCTCAAGCATCAAACAGAGCCTGGGTTTTCAATAGGTTTCTCTATCTCTCCTTCAGTGCTGACAGCATCACGTACTTCATCACTTCCATCAAATTCAGCCTCAAGAAAATGGGAGAGGTTGGCATCAAACTTCCTGACAACATTGTAGCCTACCTCCTGCTGTTCAAACTTCCCCCCTTGATGGATGACTTTAAAAGGCAGATTATGCACTCCAACAAGGATCTCTCTGTTGATTTTGTTCTCAATCACCTCACTCAACTCAACAACAAATCCCTAGCTCAGTCCTCTGCCTCATCTGCCAAATCACAGGGTGATGTTGCTCTCTACAGTGTAAAATTGGCACAAAAAGAGTCATGGAGTCATCTGAACCCAAATGATGCATAGAGGGCTACCATCATCCAGGGCAAGACAAAAATCATTCTGCTCAAGACTGCTGGCATCTTCATCCTGATGCTGCACCAGAGTGGTGGAAAGATAATCAAGCCAAGTGGAAAGCCAAAAAGGGATCAGTCAAGGAGCAATCAAACATACCTCCCTCTGCTAACTATCTGGCTCTACTGCATCAATGGGTGGAACACAGGGATCCTCACCAACAATTCCTACTGGAAAGTGGCGCATTTGTTCACATGATCAACAACAGTTGCTTCTTTGTTGAAATGGAACCTTACATTGGTGACACTATCAAGACCGGAAAAGAAGGTGCCAGTCTGCCTATCAAAGGAAGAGGAGTTTCTGTGTTGCACTGGAAAGACTTCAACCTCAAGCTGACAGAAGTTTTGTATGTTCTGGATGTTACTATCAATCTAATCAGCTCAGGAGAACTCAACACAAAGGGATGCTCAATTTTTTCACAAAACAATAAATTCATTGTCTCTCACTGCGACCGTCCAATCCTTCACTGGACAATAACTCATAATCTCTACACGCTGCCAATGCCATCTCACAAGCCCAACAGAGAACTAGGGTTCCACCAATTGACTTTCTCAGTATCTCCAAGAGAAGAGCTTCTAGAAATCCATTGGAAATATGGTCACACATCCCTCTCCACACTGTCACCACTCATACAACACATCCCTGGGGACGTCAAGGCAAAATTCCAGTGTCTGGACTGCGTAATGAGCAAGATCACCAAATCCTCCTTCATTCAATCTTCCACAAGATCTTGCAAAGTTCTTGAACAAATTCACCTTGATCTTATGGGTCAAATTAAACCAATCTCTAAACTTGGCCATTGGTATATCCTTACCCTTGTGGATAACACCAGCAGAAACTTGGCTGCCTTCCCTCTAACCTCCAAGGATGAGACGGCCAACACCCTAATCAACCTCCTGGAAAAAAAATATCAATGGAGAGGCTACTACCCTCTGGAAGTCTGTTAGGACAGCAGTAACAAATTTTTCAACACCAAGATTGCCTCATATCTCAAAGAGTGCCAAACTACTCAGATCATCTCTAAGCCCCATCATCCCAAACACAACGGGCCATCTGAGCGCGCAAATAAAACCATCACAGAGTCCGCCAGAGCAACCCTAAAGGATAGCAGGCTCCCCATGTTGACCTTGAATGAGATTGGTAAGGGGTGCTGCCTCATGCTGAACCACATACCTTCTAACAGTGAATTTAAAACCCCCTGGTATAAAATGCACAATTGTCAGCTACCTACCATGTTTCTTTGCCCCCTTGGGACTCCCTGTGTTTTTCTCCTCAACAGAAGGGAGAGGGGAACAAAATTAAAATCCAAAGGCAAGGAGGTCACTCTTGTAGGCTTCAACCCCCTTTTCCACTCCTATGGTATTCTAACTAAAAGCGGCTCCATCATCTCCTCTAAACATGTCAAATTCCTTCAGATTCCTTGACCGCGTGAGCCTGCCTTCACTATTGAGGATGACCTGCCTTCCTCAGAAATTGTGGGAGACTTGTCCCCTGATCACATCACTCAGCCAAACTCACCTCCTACTACTCAAACTCCCTCGACCAACTATCAAAGCAAATTGCCCAAATGAGAGGTGTCCATCAGCTCAGCTTCCAACTGAGATTTATCATCCAGTTTTTCCTCTGAGGAAATTGGTACAAATGCAACCCAACCCTGTACTGGTGCAACCACAACAACTCAACTGCAACCTGCAATGAAGGTCAAAATTTTGATCCTCCCAGCAGGGCCCTGTGGGATACATCTATAATCAAACCTCCTGAATGGTATTGATTCTACCATTACTACAAGCCAAAGTTGTATGAAGACACACTTTCATGTGACAATCACCTTTGATGGACAGAAGCCATGGATCAAGAGCTGTAATCAATCAAGGATCTTGAGGTTTTGGAAGAGTATGTTGGTCCCAGGCCACAAAATGTCCTCAGAACCACCTGGACCTACAGAATCAAGCAAAATTTTCATTGCAACCCAGTCAGATACAAGGCCAGACTTTGTGTCCAGGGATTCAGTCAAATTGAGGGCTTGGAACATTTCAAGACATTTTCACCTACAGGCAAGCCATCAACTGTGAGGCTGCTCCTACTCTATGCCCTAGAATCAAAACAAAGGACCCGGCATTTTGAATTTAAAAGTGCGTTTCTCCACTCACCTATTGACAAGGAGGTCATCATCAAAACCCCAAAGGGTTCAAAACAGTCTTCACGCTTCCTCAAACTCAAGAAGTCCCTCTATGGCCTCAGACAGGCCCCAAAAAACTGGTACAAAATCCTCACAAATTGGATCAAGGAAGTTGGCTTCAATGATTCATATTGCAATACCTGTCTCTACCTATCCAATGATGGGAAGTCACAACTCTCCTTTCATGTCAATGACTTAATCCTAGTTGTGGACACTCAAGACTTTGAAAAGAAATTCCTATCCAGATTTTCTGGTTCTACCTTGAAGGATCCTGATACTATCCTGGGGATGAGAATAGAAGTTCATACTGATCACATCTTGCTCAGCCAACCCAACCACATCAAATGGGGTCTCAAAGAACTTGGGCTGGAGGAAGCTTGTACCAGCATAATTCCTCTTACCCAGAACCTGTAACTCAAACTGGCCTCTGAAAAAAAATTCAATCAATTCAAATCCCTCAACATTAACTACCAATTGTCCATTGGTCTACTGAATCACATAGCCTGTTAAACCCAGCCTGAAATCAGTTTTTCTGTGTTGATTGTGGCCAGATTCAACATCAAGCCTGGCCTACCACACTGGACAAGCTTCAGAAGGTCTGGAAGTATCTCAAGGAGACCTCCTGCCTCAAACTACTCCTACAGGTGAAGGCCACCAATTCACTCATCACTGCTTACTCAGATGCCTCCTGGGCTGATGATCCTGAAACCAGACGCTCTCAGGTGGGGTACCTGTGCCCCATCTGTGGGTTTTTTGTGTCTTGGAAAAGCTACAAACAAAAGAATATCACCTACTCCTCTACTGATGCCAAACTCAATGAACTGGTTGACCCATTCCACAAGGATACATATATTAGAGCTCTGGCATGCAAACCTTTCTCCACACGCTCCTCAGCCATTGAAATTTTCACCAACAACAGCGGCCTTAATGACAAGTTAAGAAACTTTGGTTTAAATTCAAAGACACAACACCTAGACCTCAAGAAAAAGGGAATGAGGGAAGAGCTCAAATCAGGCAAACTCAACGTAAAACTCATCAAATCAGAGGAAATGCCTTCCGACTCCCTTACCAAAATTCCCAGGCTGGCCGTCTCCGCCTACTCCAATCTGTTTCCTCAGACTTCTCTACTTAATGCTGTCTCAACTTCACCCTGTTACTCACTCTTGAAATCTTATCTCTCCATCTCACCAGGCACAGGGAATTTTGGAATCTCAGAGAGGAGACAGCTCAGTGAGATACGGGAAGCTGCAACCCACGGCAGCCTCACGGGGGTTGATTGACTCTCTCCCCACATCATCTAACCTCTCAACGTATCATTTTTTTTCTGTTTTCTTTGTCTCACTTCACATCTCCTTCATTTTTCCACACCTTCCCCAACTCAATCCAGCCTCAACACTCAGCCGCCCAATCAGTACCAATCTTGACTCCAATTCCTCCACAATTTCTTGTCCCAATCCTTGGGCCAACTGCCTGGTGAGATTACAATTGACAGGACTCACCCAATCCTTTCTTACTGATCTGCCAAAACCATAGCATAGGATCCACCAATTGCCCAAACCTTGACCTCTTCTTCATCAACCTCTCAGGATCAACATTGCCTTCCAGAATTAGGGCTTAATTGTGCACATCTTATTTTACCTTCTCCAATCTTGTTGTTCTCATTCATTTTACCATCTCATCCATTCTCATTGCTGTTATCTCACTCTTTTGCAGATCTTAATTAGCCCCCAGTTTCAGTGTCAATGCAATCTCAGACTTTTCATTTTCCTTATCATCTTCACATTTCATTCCTTGCATTTCTCACCCATTACAATCATGTAAACTCATATTCTATTGTCTTGCACCTATTCTATGAACTCAAAGATGACTGTATTCTTTGTTTCATTATCCCATTCTGTTCCTGTCATTCATTGAATCATTGCTCTCTATCTGCAAATGACTATGCATCAGGTTGTATCTAGTCACCATTGAATTACCATATAAAGGCTATGCAATTTGCCTGAAGAGTTTTTCCTCAGTTAGTTAATTTCATATGTTCTTGAATTTTTCTAAGACAATTAATCAAATTAAGCTTAACCTTGGTTCACTTCAATTTGGACAATTCATCCCTCTTACTGTTTTTCAAACCATTGGACCATCAGGTTTCACTTTGCTGTTAGCCTTGCTATCTTGCATTCATTCCTTACATTCAGCCTCTCCCCTTTGAGCTCACAATCATCTAAAGACTGCCCTGTAGTCCGTGGGGTGATTGTTTGACCGGAAGAAACAATCCACTTTGAACCTGAGAGCCAAAAGGAATTTCCAAAGCTCCCAAACAATCTCCAAATCACCAAGACGCAACCCCAAGACCAATCAACCAACATCCCCAGGAGCCAAGGATTTAATCTAAATGGGAGAAAACTGAATTTACTGAGCCCTGGACATCCAACTCTTATTGTAGGAGATCTGTACAAGGGAAAAATCCGGAACTTAAAGAAAAACCAAAGGCCCATAACACAATTGACCACAAGCTTAGTAGATCCTAGATTGCACAAAGAGGCAAGGGCAACAGTGTAAGACTCCAAACGGCGCAGGGCATTGGCAGTTCTGTGGAGGGGATAGGTTCTTTTTTAGGCTGCCCTCCTGAGTGTTACAAAAATATTTAAATGTAACCAAGATCAAAGTCCAGAACCTGGGAAACGGGGAACCAAATTTAAGAGGATAAAGATTATAGTAGTCAGTAGCTGGGAGACAACACTATCTGAGGCAAGATGATGTCAGGGAAAACTTGAATAGAAGGAGTCAAGAATTGTTCAGATTTCAACAAGACAAGGCAATTGTGAGTGACAACACCCACAAGCTAATAGCTCTGGTCGTCAGCAGGAGCTTAGGAAAGATCAACTCAATGCCAGACAACCTCCATTTTCTCAATGAACCTGCCCAACTCTCCGCAATCAAGTGCTTGAAGGGTACCAGATAACTGTGAGTGGCCGCACAAGACAAAGCTAATTGTTTGAAGAAGCTCTAGAAGCAAAAAAATAACTGATTCAAACAAGAATAAACCAACACTTCTCAAGGGACTCAAGAGTAGTGTGGTGGAATCCAACTTCAAAGAGATGAAGGGAGGTTTAACACTCCAGGTTTTAAGCTTAATAAAACCTCTTCAGTCAGACGTGACTGGTTCCAGAAAGATAATCAAAGGATGATCAGGACCAGTATGGTTGGATAAAGGGATCCGGAGTGGTGTAACACACTCAAGAATTCAATTAGTCAAATTCTTCTTCAACCAGCAAAGCTATTGGTTGGTGATAAGGATCAAGGATCAAGGTTTTTGAGTATGGAGGCTCAAGAATCAAAGGGCAATCATAGATATCTGATGTGATGATTGGATGTGCAGATCTGTTAAAAGGCAGGGGAGAGCCCCTCCTTATATGGGCAGGAGGCCCTGTTAGACTATGTACAACGGATTCTACAAATAGAGCGGAAAAAGAAAGAAAATCAGGTCATCTCTTGCGTCCGTCCATGGATGGGCGTCCCTTCACCATCTCTGGCGTCGGTCCACGGATGGGCGTGCGCGACAATACCGGAATCACCCACCCCTCACCCTAAGGCGGAAAGGGGTGGGAAAGGAAAATGAACCAGACCGCCGCGGATGTCCGCAGGCGGTAATCAACACTCTCCACCCCCACCCAGAGATGGAAGGGGGGTGGGAGAGTCCCAGGAAGGGTGAGGGATGAAGTTTGTTAGAGCTCAGATGGGCAGGTAGGAGATTGACTCAAGGCGATTGAGTAAATCCTGACGGGCTTGAGATTGGCGACTGACAGACTGAGTGAGGTGGGCAATTGATTGGTCCGAGGATTGGACAAGCGCTTGGAGGTGCGGTTGGGATGGGTTTGGTAAGGCATGGATGAGCGACACGCGACAATGACAATGATCAATGCGCAACAATGACAATGATGGATGAGCAACATGCAACAATGAAAATGATTGACGCGCGACAATGACAATGATGGACGCGCAACGATGACGATGATGGATGAGGATGAGCAAGGACCACAATGACAATGAGGGATGAGGATGAGCAAGGATGACAATGAGGATGAGGATGAGGATGAGGATGAGGACGCGCAACGTGCAAGGATGAGGATGAGGGAGGATGACAATGAGGATGAGGATGAGCAAGGATGCAAATGAGGATAAGCGACGCGCAAGGATGAGGATGAGGACGCGCAAGGATGAGGATGAGGACGCGCAAGGATAGGAATTTTTTTTTTTTTAGTTTTTGAATTCTTTTCCCATGGTGTCCCAAATGGTTCACCACAACGGCAGAGGCAGGAGAATGGTGGAAAGCAGAGGATAAGGAAATTCTAAACATGAAGAAGCATGTGTTTTGGGTAGAATGGAAAAGGAAATCAAATGACCGCTCAATAGCAACAACATGGGCTTACAGAAGGGAGTTTGGTGAAAACAAAAAAATAATTGAGCACAAAGCCTGTATTTGTGCCCAGGGATTCAGGAAAATGCACAGCCTAAAATTCAAATCCAAGTACACCCCTACTGGCCCCTTCCTCCTTACATCTTCTAATGGTGCATGTGGAAACACCTCAGCTGAGAATACACCAGCTTGATGTTGGAAGTGCATTTCTTACCTGCAAGCTAAACAAGGAAGTTTGCCTCCTTCCACCACAGGGATACCCAGCGGTGCCTGACACAGTCTTTGAGCTGAGAAAGGCCATCTATGGGCTGAAGCAATCTTTGAGGGTCTGGTACCTGCACATAAGTAGTTTCCTCAACTCCAGAAGATTTCACACAGCGCACTTTGACCCATGTGTATTTTGGAGGCTAGGCCAAGATCCAATCTGGATCTTTATCCATGTTGACAACTTAGCCATATTTTGTGGCAAGCCAGAAATGTTCAGAGACAAGATACTACAAGAATTTGATGTAAATTAAATTGGTCCTGCTGAGTTCCTACTTGGTATGCAAATACAGCAGCTAGCCAATTGTATCACCAGAGGTCAGCAACAGCATTTTGAGAGAAAGTTGGAGGAATTTGGGCTTCAAGGCCTACATCAAGTCAGCTCACCAATGCTGGTGAAAATTCAATTGTCTCTGGTGGTCAAAATGGAACATGAAGAGTAACTTGCCAGCAGAATCAACTACAGAGCCCTTGTGGGGTCTCTCAACTACTTGTCAGTACTGACTCAACCAGATACCTCATTTGCTGTGAGCCAATTGTTGTAGTTCTTGGAGAAACCGGCAATGAAACACTGCATGGCAGAAAATAGGGTCTTTCAGTACTTTTCAGGAAAAAAAAGTTGGGTTTGGATTTCATTGACGGCAACTACAAGTTAATTGTCCACATGGATGCCAATTTTGCCAATTTTCCAACAATGTGGTGGTTCATGATGGGCTTTGAAATAACAGGGGGACCTAGCCTGATCTCTTGGAAAACATGCTAGCAGACCACTGTTTCCTTGTCAAACGCTGAAGCAGAGTACAAGGCATTGGCTGATGCATGCAACAAGGTTGTTTGGATCAGGCAGGGCATCAAGGAAATCTTTGGTCCAAACTACAGCATAACCAGCATTGTTTTGGAGGACAACAAGGGTGCAATAGATCTAGCTAACAAAGGAGGCAAACACCTTATAGTCCTGGACCAATATTGTGGTGGACAGTAGCCCTTCAACCTTTTAATCACCTCTCATTGATTGTAAACTTAATTCCTCTAATTCCTAACTTTGTGTCATTCATTCAGAAATCAAAGCATAATTTCTGGCTATCCAGAAGCCCAAAGAATAATCCTTGTTTCCTAACTAAATTGTGATGCGTTCAAAATTCATCCTTAACATTCTCACACAATATCAACTATTCCTTTGAGGTCTTAATTCTATCATTATCAAGAGTCAGCTACACTGGAACAGTGGTAGGCTGACAGTTGAGGTGTATTATGCTCTTTTGCTTGAACTGAAATACAGTTCAATGTTGTTGACTAGGTTTGAGTTATTAGTTTTGAGATCAAGGAAGACATGTGTTGTCCTTAAAAGGGGCATGTATAGAATCAATCCATAATGAAAAGGAAAATGAATTCCTTTTGGGCTTCAATGACCTATAGCGGCTACCATCACACAGAAGCTTGATACCACCCCTGCAACGGTTATGCAAGTCCGGTGTTCGAATCCCGGGAGACCCGCCCCCTGGCCGCTAACCCTTCTATCTTGGCCGACTGCGCCCACCCCTTTCAAATTTCAAAACCCTTTATTGGTCGGTCCTCTGGCGTGTGGATGGAGCGTTATATTTCAAAACCCGTTACCCAATCAGAGTGGATTTAAATCCAACAGATGTTATTTGATCCCGCTTCGCCGCGGGGCTCTCTCATTCTTATGTGGCACCCTTGGCCTACAGGGAGTACTTGTACCCGCTACTTGAGATTCATCGTGCGTAATGCTAACTGCGAAACCGCACTTTAAAAAAAAAAAAAAAAAAGAGGTGCATTATCAGTGAGTCTGAACAGAGTCAAGCCAATGGAAATAAAAATAGAGTGCAGTCAACAGTAAAAAGCGACGTCGCTGAATTCGGGCGGAGAAATGGAGGTCTGGCTTCAAGACAACGGAGATCGGAGAACTCGAGCGATAGCTTTGGAGACGGAAAGGGAAAGAAAGCAAGCTCTTCCGTCCCATGAGTGATACAAAACTTTTCACTGCACTAGACCTGCCTGGCCTCGCCCAGGCAAACCAGATTCGGTGCTGCGTGATGTCGCCCTTCTGCCTTGGAAACAGCTCCTGTTTAATGACAGTTTTTTTCTCCCGTCAGAGGCTGCATTCGAGCCACGAGAGTGAGATATATAAATCGGTGTAGCGCTGGTCGCAGCAAAATGTATGTGTCGCACCTTCCTGTCATTTCTTCTTTTCGTCAAGTTTGCTATCGGACATTTGTCCGACTTAACCACAGACTACACAACATTCCTTTCATTTATTCATTGCACAAGTCCCACTCACCATCCTTTACTCAAAGTTTCTTACATCTCAACCTCCTTCATCAGCGAAAAAAACATGGGATTCATCCTATTTATAGGCATTGGTTTATCATTGGCGTTAACTTCTGCCGCCAAAGTTGGACTAACCGCTCAATACTTTCAACTTGACGGAAGTTCCCATGGCAGCATAAAACTCAGTTGGGTTTTTAATCCACCTTTTCAAAATTATACCATAATGCGCACAACGAGAAAGGCTGGACCAAAGGTCATCGCCACGACACAGGGAAATTCCTATGATGATTATAACGTCCCAAAAGGACATCTCACTTATCAGATTCTAGTCGATGGCAGGTCTGTTGATAGCTCGAACGCGGTGACTGTATCGAGTAGACCCCCTCTGCGTTCGAGAAACTTTAAGACATTCGACAATACCAAACCCTCTAGTCTCAAGACGATCTCAAAGATTAAACTTGGAAATACCTACTATCAGTATAATATCGAAAGCGACAAGGACGCCATGTCCCAAATTGTCGAGAGCACGTCAGTTGATGGATATACATTTGAAGGGAAACGAGTCGTCTTGACTCGCAAAGAAATATGTCAAGGAAGTTCTGATGGATTTTGCAAGCTTGAAGCTGTATCTTTCCAGCAGAACCCCCAGAGCTTGGAAGTAGTCATGTGGGCACATTGGGAAAACAAGCAAGATTATAGTCAAGCGCGGGTAGCAGTTGCATTTGGAAAACCGGGGGGTGATTGGGTTTCCGGAGGGTCCTTCAGGCCTCTTGGATACGACTCACGAGATCTCTCGTTCTTCATAGATGATGAAGGGAGCGGATATCTAATTTCTTCAACTTCGATGAACACAGATATGAACATCTACCAGCTTTCTTCCGATTGGCATGACGTGGCTAGTTTGGTTACCACCGTGTTGAAAGGTCAGAGGAGGGAGGCACCCGCATTGATCAAACACGAAAATAGCTATTATCTTTTCACCTCTCAAGCTGCAGGTTGGTATCCCTCTGCCGGTCAATACATTTCTGCCACCAGCCTCTCTGGTCCATGGAGTGAGAGTCGCCAAATTGGCAATCTTGCCGGATTTGGTGCTCAATCTGGTGGGGTTGAAAGGCTGGGCTCGACGTGGGTAATGCGTGCCAATATGTGGAGTGCTCAATGGCAGGATCCTGAACCCCCAAATCGTCAGATCGTCTTACCGATCTCCCTTTCGGATGGATTCGCAAGTTACCATTTTTATCAGCGTTTGAGATATTTTGAAGACGACTCACGAGGGAGCGTTTATGGTATTCAGAGTGGAAAGGTGCTTTCGCTCGGTCGAATTGGTTCCACCGCAGAAGGTAGTGTGAAAGGTAGGCTTGATTTATGACCTGAGTTGACGATATCTTGGACACATCTACTATTCCTTAATAGCTTGTCTGAAAACGAGGCTGATCTTGCATCCTCGACGCGTTGCTTTATTTCTATAAAAAGGTCATGAAGAGTTCAGAGCTACCGACGGAATCGAACTAGACCCTGCCAACTTCTACCAAGCTTCGACAGTACCATTTTCCTTCACAGTCGACCTCGGTGCATCTTATCATCCGAGTCAATTCGATCTGACGACTAAGCTGGTAGGTGGGAGCGAGACTGCCTATCAATTCACAATCATGGGAGCGCAGAGTATGACGCAGCCATTTGATACTATTGTGGATAAGCGAAAAAATACTAGAGTTGGCTTTGTCACGAGCTCCGTTGATTCCCGCCCCTATCGGTATATTAGACTTGACGTACAGAGTATTTTGAATGTTCACAACAAGCACGATGCCAACTGGGCTGCGGGGATTACGCAGTTCAAGGTTTATGGTTGGAAAGCGAGGAGGGAGAATAGAGTTCAGACAACAGGTGAAATTGAGCTTGATTGAATCTTCATAATCGCTTCCGAATTACAACTTGTACTTTCCGGCGCCTCTTGGCCGGTAGTCTCAGCTGCATCCCCATACATCGAGCTGGAGCATCATATATTCATGATTATGTACTATAAAATAACGACGGCGCAAGCCACATGCTATCCATATCCTTTGTATCATATATCAGACATCACATACAATCCTAAAAGCTGCGACAAATCACATTAAAGTTCAAAACAGAGCTTGCCACTATGCGGACCCATCTTCTCAAAGTTGACTGCTTTCACACCTTAAGTACGTACAGCCGTTTTTGTTAGAGAGATGAAAGAAAGAGGGCAAATCACATAAATCTGGCCTTGTCAAGGTTGAGGAATCAGACAGATCTCATCCTTCATCTAAGAGTACACTAGAGTCTAGGGGCGGCTGCGCCAGCTAGGGAGAAGGTACCAGTTTCACTCCTCATACTTACTACTTGTCTTTGGATCAAAATGTACCTCATCATCATGATTTGAGAACTATAGTCTGAGTGTGCATTCACACAAAATCTGATCTTGTGGGATAAAATACATCAATGTCTGAATCCTCATTAGGTGTAATTTCAAATGATATCAGGCTTTGTTTTTGAAAGTAAGGAGATTCCAATCAGAATTGAAATCCCATTCAATTCCACAAAATGAATTTTTTGAGTGGCCTTTCACTATTGAATTGAGTTTTGTCTCTTCTAAAACAAGAGAAACAAAAAGGTCAATTTCTGTTTCACAATTTCCCCAATCTCTCAGGAATTTTAATCACTCTGATTAACATCATCATAAACCTCATCACTTGAAAAACAACAACCAATATAATTTCACAATAATTCTAGTGGACCTCTTGAGGTTGACACATAGTTTGAAGTAAAATATGCTTAAGGCCAATTGTAACAGAAAATTCCACTCATAATAACAGACACAAGGTGACATGCTCATACACAGTTCCTGGAACTTTTATTTCCCTTTACCAAATTCTTGAATTCCTGATTTAGATTTTGTGATTGCATAAGAAGCTCTTCCAGGTAGTTGATCACCATAAAGCAAATCCAATCACATGGGTTTCCTTGGGTAGAAATTAGTCTCTGAAAGGAGAGAAGCTAACCATTTTTTTGCCATTAAAATTCTTGCATGTCAAGACGTGAGTAATATTCTCAAGACCATGAATTTTGTAAAATTTGATACTTGTAAGTTCAAAGGATGTGCAAGTATCAACACATGAATTTACCTTTGATTTTATAACTGAGTTTTCAACCCTGACAGGCTTTTACTGTGCACAAAATCCTAATGAAATGAGTGGGTGCTATTGGTTTTGGCCACGTTGATTGAGCTTTATGAAAAAACTTTAACAGGAGGCTCTTGCACAAGCTCTAATTTAAATTCATTGATGTCCTCATCAAGTGGAGTCACAATTTACCAGTCCAATAATTTCTGCAACAAAACTTCTGATTTGGCTCATCCAGGTGCTTTGAAAATTCCCAAACATATCTTCTTTTTTCATTTTTGAAAATTGATTCATGGTTCTTCACTCATAGTTTTCCACAATTTTGAAATAATTTAGCCATCATCTGTCTCCTGAAAAAAACATGTTCAAATTTGGAGGGCTTATTTAGATGTAAAGACTGTGTTTTTGTTTTTTTGCCTTCCCCCATCAGGATGAAGCAAGAAGCTTTTATGATAGTATAAAAAAACATTTTCCTACTATAGACAACACAATGATTTGAGAAAAAATGCTTTTAGTAATAACATAATTCATGGCCAGATTCCAATGTCTACTTCACTCCCTCAAGTCTTCTGAATGAAATTTCAAATTCTAAGAAAAGAATTAGAACACAAATTTATCTTTCTTAAAAAATGAAAATAGTGTAGGACAGAATTTTTACCTATGAATCAGATCAGAGCCATGCACAAGAAATGTCTCAAACTACAATGATTTAAATACAAAGGCCTCAATGGTTCCCCAAACATTTTTTTTAGAATCAAGCAGATATAATCAATGTTGAGAATTCTACTTTGGAAATGCAATTTTAGTTTCAAAGGGGAAAACTCTTTTTCAGGAAAAAAAATCTTTCTGGATGTTCCGGGTATATTAATGAATTACACGGTTCACTAATTTCTATCAAGCTTGAAATGAGGGCTTTTAATTTTTTGACATGCTGGAGGTATCAGATGCTGAATAATATTAAATTAATATAACTCTGAAAATTATTCAATTTAGTATTTTGAATATTCTATTGTCCTTCCCTCTCAATAATTTCAAAATTTGAACATTTGGCTTCTATCATCTAATTCCCAAGCTGAATTTTAATTCAAAGCTCCATGTCTCAAAATTATCTTATTATCTTTGGGAACAAGTATTTTTCAATTATTTCTAGATAAAAAGTTGGATACAAATGATAATCCCTTCTCAAAATAATTGGAATAATTTAAGATTGTGGAATGTTTTTTTTTTAAAAAAAAAATAATGCCTTCAGATTTTCTGGAGCCAAGGATAGAAAAAAATCTCTGGGGGGGGAATCAACAGCATTAAAGACAGGCTCAATTAGTGCACATCAAAGTTAGCAAAACCACCATTATAAAAACACCATTTTTTCTTACAAAACCCGCCATTTTTAATGGCAGGTTTATGAAATACAAAAAACCCCTCACTGGTGTATTTCAAAATGGCCGGTTTCATGAAAATAATGGTTTTCAAACATAAAACCCACCATTATCATCCATCCACCATCCATCCAATGCAAAACACCTATCCAAACCTCCACCTCAAAAGATCCATACCAATCCCATCTCCATTGCATCACACAAATCTCATCTCCTTGCTTCACATCTCCATCACTTCACATCTCAATTGCTTCACATCTCCATCACATCACACACATCCCATTGCATGCAAAACACCCATCCACACCTCCACCTCAACAAATCCATACCTTTCCCATCTCTATTGCATCACACACATCTCATCTCCATCACTTAACATCTTGATTGCTTCACACAAATCCCATAATCATCTTTTTCAACATGTTCAATCAAACTCCCCGGCAGCAAGTTGAAAACACAAAAAAGATGACTGAACTTTTTTTATTCATTGACTCTGATTCAGACTCTGATTCAGACTCCAATTTGGAATCAACTTGGTTAGCTTTAAATTCTCTATTGGAAAAGAAATACATAGTTCCAAAAAGACACATTCTCCACAACCCTATGTATGAAAGGCAAAAGATTCAGGTACTCCCCAACTTAAACTTCCAGAAACTTCTCCAAACTTTATTGCCTTCATTCATGAAACTTCTGGAGATGATTGAAGACCACCACATCTTCCAGAACAATTCTCAGAATCCTCAATGCAATCAAGCTATCAAACTGGCTTTTTCTCTTTGTAGATTGGGATCAAATGGAAATGGAGCAGAAATTCATTGATTAGAAAATCTATTCTCAGTCAGTTATGGAACCATTGAATTATACACCAAAAGAGTCATGATTTCTATCCTGTCTTTCCATTGCTCAGTCCTTTGTTGGCCAACCAAAGAAGAATGCAAGGAGATATCTCAAGTAATGGAGAACAAAGTTTTTCCCATTTGCATTGGTTTTGTTGATGGAACCACTATCCCAATGATTCAAAAACACAGGTTAGATGGCAACCACTATTTTGATTGGAAAAAAATGCAATTGATTCATTTCTTTTTCAAAGCCTTTGATAAAACCTTTGATAAAACACTGATCAAATATGTCTTATTGGTTTGTATAGATACTCTGTGTTACTACAACTTGTTTGTGATAACAAAAATAAGTTCATATACCTCCATTATGGCCTTCCAGGTTCTTGTCACAATTCATATGTTTTCACCCAAATGCGGATTTCCCAACAAACAGATAACCACTTTGAGCAAGATCAATACCTTTTGGCCAATTCAGCTTATTCTAGTGGGAAATATGTGGTTCCAGCATACCGCAATGTTTCATCCAATGATCAAGCCAAAACTGATTTTAACTATTATTTTTACCAATAAAAAGTTTGGATTGAGCATGCCATAGGAAACCTAAAAGGAAGATGGGCCAGCTTAAAGGAGATGGGAAACCAGCCACAAAATTCCAAAGACATAAAGTTCCTCATCAACTGCATTATCAATTGTGTAATCCTTCACAACCTACTGGCCAACATCAAAGATGAATGGGAAGAAAAATTTGAAGAATATATTCCAAATCCTCCTCAATTCATCCTGGTCTCATCTTGTACCTCATATTCTGCATTGAGAGAGCAGATTCTACCAATCACACTGGCTCAATTTGATGAGTAGCATTCAACTGTTAAATAGGTAAAATATAAGATCACAGAATTTCTTGAGTTTTGGTTGTTCAAATCCTAGGCTGACTCAGTTTTTTTTTTGGTGGACTTGAACAAAAAACAGAACCATAACTTCCAAATCAACCACATCACCCAACCAACCCACCAGTCCATTCCTCCCTCCTCCTCACAAAACAACCTCACCCACCACAACCACCTCCTCCCATCAAACCACTGGTCCACACCTCCCCCCTCCTCACCAAACCAACTCAACATCCACCTCCACCTACCTGCAAGTTCACCCAGTCATCCTCCTCTTTATTTTTCTTTTCTAAGCTCCCCAGGTAAGCCCCCCTACTCCTCCTTGATTAATTGGAGCTGACCTCCCCCCTCCTCCTCTTTGATTCATTGGAGCTGACCTCCCCCCTCCTCCACCTCCTTTTAGAACTGTTGATTTCTCATTCCTTGGCACCCCAGGTAAGTTCCCCCCCTCCTCCTCCTGTTCCCTTTAATCCCCCTTGTCATTCTCCTCTTCAGCCCCTGCCTCTTTGTCAATAAATTGGCAAGCAAACAACTTTTTGCTTGCGGTTTGTTTGATCAATCAAACGGTTGTTTGTTTGCAGTTTGGTCAATTTATCAAACCACAAACAATTGATTGATTGATCAAACTGCAAAAAACCAATTGTTTGCTTGCTATCTGGTTGATTGTTCAATCAATCAACCAGAAAACAAGCAATGTTTTTCTGGCCAATCAATCAACCGGTGTAAGACTCCAAACGGTCCTAGGCTGTGGCAGTTCTGTGGAGGGGAAAGGTGCTGTTTAGGCCGCCCTCCAGAGTGTTACAAAAATATTTAAATGTGACCAAGATAAAATTCCAGAACCTGGTAAAAAAGGTACCAAATGTGAGAGGATAAAGATGATAGTAGTTGGTGGCTGGGGAAACAACACTATCTGAGGCAAGATGATGCCAGGGAAAACTTGAATAGAAGAAGTCAAGGATTGTTCAGAGTTCAACAAGACAAGGCAATTGTAAGTGAAAATGCCCACAAGCTAATAGCTCTGGTTGTCAGCAGAAGCTTAGGAAAGATCAACCCAATCCCAAACAACCTACAGGGTCTCAATGAACCTTCCCAACTCTCCACAATCAAGCGCTTGAAGGGTACCAGATAACTGTGGGTGGCTGCACAGGACAAAGCTAATTGTTTGATGACGCTCTAGAAGAAAAACAATAACTGATTCAAACAAGAATAAACCAAGACTTCTCAAGGGACTCAAGAATAGCGTGGCGGAATTCAACTTCAAAAGAAATGAAGGGAGGTCTAACACTCCAGGTTTTAAGCTTAATAAAACCTCTTCAGTCAAACGTGACTGGTTCCAGAAAGATAATCAAAGGATGATCAAGACCAGTATGGTTGGATAAAGGGATCAGGAGTGGTGTAACACACTCAAGAATTCAATCAGTCAAATTCTTCTTCAACCAGCAAAGCTATTGGTTGGTGATAAAGATCAAGGATCAGGGTTTTGAGTATGGAGGCTCCAGGATCAAGGGGCAATCATGGATATACCCAGAATTCAGTCTCAGATAAAGGGGAATGAGACCCCACAGATAATATATTTCAAGAAGGTAGTGATGATGTTCCTCTCTTCAGATAGGATGCTATATGATACTCCCCCCCAAAAGGCAGGGGAGAGCCCCTCCTTATATGGGCAGGAGGCCCTGTTAGACTATGTACAAGTGATTCTAGAAATAGAGCGGATTTTTTTTTTTTTTTTTTTAATTTCAGATGATCAGAAAAATTGATCACGCGGGCTGGTGGAAATGCGGCCTCCCTGACTGGGGTGGGATCTTTCTCATCCCTTCACCTCTCTTGCATCCATCTGCTGATGGGCGCGCGCGACAACATTGGGATCACCCACCCCTCACCCAAAGGGGGAAGGGGTGGGGAAAAAAATGAACCAGACCGCCTGCGGATGTCCGCGGGAGGTAGACAATGTTTTTTCCACCTCCAACCAAAGATGGAAGGGGGTGCAAGTTATTGATGGATTGGTGTTGGCCAATTTGCGGACCAAGGGGGGGATTGAGTGGTTGATGAGGAGGGAGGCACAGCTGTGGACAATGGTGATGGGAGTGAGAGAAATTTAAAAAAGGAGTGGATTGTCACCACTAGATATTGGTTTTATGGGATAGATTGTGGATAGGTGACTGATCAACTTGGACCGTTTTTGGTTTAATTGCTGTTGACTATCAGCTTGATGGGGTGATTTGATTTGGTTTAGCCTTGATCTTTGTTGCAGGATATTTTTGTTGATAAAAGCATTGAGCAACAACCAACAGGCTTGATTGACTTCCCGCCTCCTATTGAGCTCTCTTTGTTGCTCCCTAAGTTGGTCCTGTAGCTTCATGAGCTTGATCTCATTCAAAGTCACTTGAGAATTTAACAAATCAAGATTTTTGCAAATTTCAAAGTACTTTCTGGACTAGATTGGGTCCAAGAAGGACTCGAGTGAAAGTGACTAGTTTGTCTACCCTTGGGGTTGTTGGAGATAGACCGTAGGGATTCTTCTAGATTGCTAATCTTTCAAAGCGTTTGATCCAACTTGAGCTGTTTCTTGATGTACCTGATGAGGTTATCAACCAATAGACTTGAAGTACAGTCATGAGCGCAATAGGGATGATAGTGATTGATGGCAAGAAATTGATTCTGGGGATGATGGTTGATCAAAGCAGAGGTTGAGGGACAAGGATGAAGATCAGGATCGGCATGGGAGTTTGGGCCAACCCGGTCTTGGCCTGCGCGTTTGGCCAAAAGGAAGGAGGGAACAAAGAGAGAAGGAATCAAACGCGATGCCTAGGTTATGAGACCAAGAGAGGCCTGCCCTAGACCACTAGGACAGAGGAATGTTTTGCAGGATGAGGAAATTGGAGAGATGATACTGATAAAAAAAATTTCAATTTTTTTTTTCTTTTTTTTTTGGATAAATGACACCTAAATAAAAGAATCGTAGAAAAAAAAATTTTGAATTTTCTGCATCTGGTCCAGGGTGTCCAGATTTGGTCACCACATCTCTCCCCAACTTACAGACTGTCCCTAGTCTGCATGTGAGCTTGATGTCATAAAAAAAGAAGGGAAAGATGATTGAACACAAAAAAATGGTCATTTGATCTTGAGGGTGATTGAAAAGAATATCTTGATCCATCCAAAGAAAATCCTAGAGTTGATTCTACCCCAATTTGCCTCCACTGAAGCCCATATTCTCCCATACCAAAGCCACCAAAAATAGGATTGAGATTGGGATCTAGTTTAGACTCATTGCAGAGATTCAAACCAGAACTGAGAGAAGATTGATTAGGAATAAGAGTACAAGGAAAAGAAGAAACAATGGACAAAGAAGAAATATTTTTGGATTTGTCCATTTTGATTTGTTTTTGATTTTTGATATTTTTGAGATCGGAAGAAAACATTGAAAAGAAAGAGAAATAAGCCTCTGGGATGAGAGTTGAACCTTGAGTTGAAGTTTGAGGCTGAAAAGAACTACAACTATTAGTAGGATCAACTACTCCCATAAAAAATGAGAGGAACTGGAATTATCCTTCTGTTTTCCTTTTAGGGATGACTTAGGAAAATGACGGGGGAAATATCTTTCCCAGAAACCAGAATCCAAAGAACAAAGAGGAACCTCAATTTTTATACCATCTTAATCAGGGAGGAGGATTCTCTCCCCAACTTGATTGGAAAACATAAGAGTTTCTTCAAAATTGATTAAGAAAGGTTGACCCAAGATCATAGGTCCATCCAGGAGTGTGATCCAGAAATGACAAGTTCCAATGATGTTTTGGCCAATCTGGACTGGAACCTCTTCAACAATTCCAACCAATTTGCAAGACTGGTTTCCTATTCCATACACTGAAGAGGTGAAGCTGACCCTAGGGCTGAGTTTAATTTTGCAGGCCATAGCATCTGAGATCAAGTTGAGCTGAGAGCCAGAGTCAACAAGGAGTGAGACCATTTTTGCTGATTCACCAAGATAGCAGGGAAGAAAACCAAGAGGACAAGAGTAAAGACTAGACTCAGGAGAGGGATCTGTTCCACCAGAATCCTCCATCAAAGTTCCAGAGGAGACCATGAGTTCTTCAGGACCAATTTCCACACATCAACAAGAAACCCATTTCTTCATTCCTTCAGCAACAGATGGAGAGATTGACAGGAGTTCAGCCACAGATAGATCAGGAATTTTAATATCAGAAATTTTCTTTAATACCCCTTCCACAGCATTGGGGTGATCTTTGGAAATTCCCCTCTCAAACCAAACTTTGGGCTGGGTGGAGGGAGGAAGATTGGGTGAAGCAGGAACAGGATTGGGGGATTGAGGAGGTTTAATAGATGAGGGATGAGGATCAGGGTGATCTTGAGAACTTTCCATGAGTGGTTCTTTTTCTACCTCCATGTCTTCTACATCAGAAGAGGGCTCCGGTGAGGATTGTCATTTGGGTGGCTTTTGGAGGATTGAGGTTGGCAAGGAAGGAGCTTTATGATGTTTGGGCTCCTCATGTTGCTTCCTAGCTGGATTGGATTGGTAAGTACCAACCAGAGAGCAGGAGGAAATAGCTGGGGGATACCAGGGTTGAAGAGTACCACAAGAAGATCGGAAATCCACAGAAGCCAAGGATGCCTTCATAGAAGGGGGTGGCTGGTAAGAGGCCACCACATGACAAATAGGGCAAGACAAATCAAAGGGGATTAGGGCACCATTAGGAAGGAAAAAGTTATTCCCTTTTTGCTCTACCAATTTCTTGTCTTTTTCCTTCTGGAGCCTGAGACATCAACCGGTTCCATGGCCTTCCCTGTGGCAATAATAGCAGACTAGAGTATTTTTAGGAACAGCAATAGAAGTTTTAGGAACAGCAAGGGAGGAAATCTTTTGATCCATTTTGTTCTCAAAGGCTTTGAGAAGTTTAGTGATCTTGTCCATTGTAGCAGTTTCTTGGTTAGGCTGAGGGTTCTTGGGCCTGCAATCAGATTCCATTTTATTCATAATCTCATTTGACTCTTTGAAAGAGGGAGCATGGACTGGTTCAGTGGTTTTAGATTTTTCAAAAGTGAGGGCTGTTTGACCTTTCATAACTTTATCCACCACTCACCTAAGGATAAGAAAAGCAGGGAGCTTGAATCAATTATCCCTGTTAGTGATCATGGATCCAGACTTGACCAGTTCATCCTTGATCCTTTCCTGCACTCCAACAGAAAAAGATTGGAAAAATCAGACTCAAATTTTGTCCACTGTGTCAATGTGATTGTTTTGGACAAGGTAGGATTGGATTGGATCCCAAGATTTCCTAAAATACTGATAATCAGAAGCTGAAGCCACATCACCATTGGAGATTCACTGGGAGACAAGGTTATCTAGATCCTGCAAAGTAAATTGTGATACATCTATTTTTCCCCAATAGGCCAACATTGCTTCCCGCAGCAGGGCCCAGTTATGCCATTTGAAACCTTCAAACAACTTGATGATTCCATAACTACATCAGAGGAGATAAAAAATTGTAACTTGTAGGCCATATTGAATTCACTAGCCCCGTCCACCAAAGCAGCCATCTTTTACAAGTCCAAGAAGAGTTCCACATTTGTCCCATTGAATCCTAAGCTCTTGTTCTGGGGCTTGATCTTAACCATCTTAGGATGAGTAGAAGGGGCGCTGGTAGATTCCATTTTGACAAAGTTTTCTAAAAGATCCAAGGAGCATATTTCCAAAGTGGCTCACAAATGTGGCAAGAGTAAGGTTTCTTGAAAAACAACAAGTATCTTTCCCAGATGGTGCACAATTGGGAGGACTTACTTCTAGAACAAGTTTCCTCCACGGATCTAGATGATGACAGAAAAAAGAAAGAGATTGGATTTCAAAGTTGATGATTGTTGGGACTGTAAATCCCAAGGTTTCTGGTTTGATCCCAGCCCGGGGGACCAAATTTAACACTCCAAACGGTGCTAGGCCGTGGCAGGCCTGTGGAGGGGAAAGGTGCTGTTTAGGCTACCCTCCTGAGTGTTACAAAAATATTTAAATGTAACCAAGATCAAAGTCCAGAACCTGGTAAACAAGGGACCAAATGTGAGAGGATAAAGATGATAGTAGTTGGTAGCTGGGGGAAAAACACTATCTGAGGCAAGAGGATGCTGGGGAAAACTTAAATAGAAGAAGTCAAGGATTTTTCAGAGTTCAACAAGACAAGGCAATTGTAAGTGACAACGCCCACAAGCTAATAGCTCTGGTTTTCAGCAGAAGCTTAGGAAAGATCAACTCAATACCAAAAAACCTCCAGGTTCTCAATGAACCTGCCCAACTCTCCGCAATCAAGCGCTTGAAGGGTACCAGATAAATGTGGGTGGCTGCACAGCACAAAGCTAATTTTTTGATGATGCTCTAGAAGCAAAACAATAACTGATTCAAACAAGAATAACCCAACACTTCTCAAGGTACTCAAGAATAGCGTGGCGGAATTCAAATTCAAAACAAATGAAGGGAAGTTTAACACTCCAGGTTTTAAGCTTAATAAAACCTCTTCAGTCAAACGTGACTGGTTCCAGAAAGATAATCAAAGGATGATCAAGACCAGTATGGTTGGATAAAGGGATCAGGAGTGGTATAACACACTCAAGAATTCAATCAGTCAAATTCTTCTTCAACCAGCAAAGCTATTGGTTGGTGATAAAGATCAAGGATCAGGGTTTTGAGTATGGAGGCTCCAGGATCAATGGGCAATCATGGATATACCCAGAATTCAGTCTCAGATAAAGGGGAATGAGACCCCACAGATAATATATTTCAAGAAGGTAGTGATGATGTTCCTCTCTTCAGATAGGATGCTATATGATACCCCGCCCAAAAGGCAGGGGAGAGCCCCTCCTTATATGGGCAGGAGGCCCTGTTAGACTATGTACAAGTGATTCTCCAAATAGAGCAGAATTTTTTTTTTTTTTTTTTTTTTTTTTTTAATTTCAGATGATCAGAAAAATTGATCACGCAAGCCGGTGGAAATCTGGCCTCCCTGACTGGGGTGGGATCTTTCTCATCCCTTCACCTCTCTTGCATCCATCTGCTGATGGGCGCGCGCGACAACATTGGGATCACCCACCCCTCACCCAAAGGGGGAAGGGGTGGGGAAAAAAATGAACCAGACCGCCTGCGGATGTCCGCGGGCGGTAGACAATGTTTTTTCCACCTCCAACCAAAGATGGAAGGGGGTGCAAGTTATTGATGGATTGGTGTTGGCCAATTTGCGGACCAAGGGGGGGATTGAGTGGTTGATGAGGAGGGAGGCACAGCTGTGGACAATGGTGATGGGAGTGAGAGCAATTTGAAAAAGGAGTGGATCATCACCACTAGAGATTGGTTTGATGGGATAGATTGTGGATAGGTGACTGATCAACTTGGACCGTTTTTGGTTGAATTGCTGTTGACTATCAGCTTGATGGGGTGATTTGATTTGGTTTAGCCTTGATCTTTGTTGCAGGATATTTTTGTCGATAAAAGCATTGAGCAACAACCAACAGGCTTGATTGAATTCCCGCCTCCTATTGAGATCTCTTTGTTGCTCCCTAAGTTGGTCCTGTAGCTTCATGAGCTTGATCTCATTCAAAGTCACTTGAGAATTTAACAAATCGAGATTTTCGCAACTTTCAAAGTACTTTCTGGACTAGATTGGGTCCAAGAAGGACTCAAGTGAAAGTGACTAGTTTGTCTACCCTTGGGGTTGTTGGAGATAGACCGTAGGGATTCTTCTAGATTGCTAATCTCTCAAAGGGTTTTATCCAACTCAAGCAGCTTCTCCATGTACCTGATGAGGTTATCAACCAATAGACTTGAAGTACAATCATTAGCTCGATTGGGATGATAGTGATTGATGGCAAGAAATAAATGACAGGGATGATGGTGGATTACAGCAGAGGTTGAGGGACAAGGATGAAGATCAGGATTGGGATGGGAGCTTGGGCCAACCAGGTCTTGGCCTGCGCGTTTAGCCAAAAGGAAGGGGGGAACAAAGAGAGAAGGAATTGAACGCAATGCCTAGGTGATGAGACCAAGAGAGGCCTGCCCTAGACCACTGGGACAGAGGAATGTTTGGCAGGATGAGGAAATTGGAGAGATGATACTGATAAAAAAAATTCCTATTTTTTTTCTTTTTCTTTTTTTGGATAAATGACACCTAAATAAAAGAATTGTAGATATTGTTTTTTGAATTTTCCGCATCTGGTCCAGGGTTTCCAGATTTGGTCACCACACCGGCAAACAAGCAATGTTTTGCTGGCCAATCAATCATTCAATCAAACCAAGAAAAATGATTTGTTTGCTGGCCAATCAATTTTTCAATCAACCAGAAAAGAATTGATTTATTTCCGCCAATCTTTCAATGAGGAGGCCCCCCCCTTCACCTCCTCATCCTCCTCCTGATACAATTGCCCTTTGATTGACAAGGAGGATGGGGGGAATGATGTCCTGCCCCCCCTTCACCTCCTCCTTCCTGATGATTAGGAATGGGCTAATGATTGTTTTTTTTTTAGGAGAATTCCCTGTGATTTTTTTATTTTCTATGTTTGTTGATCATCTATTTTGATTATACCAGACTGATGAATTTTTTTTTGTATTTTTTATTGACTCCATGCAATGCAACACATGTTTCCACCGCTTTTTTGGCCAATTCTTCTCCCAATAAACTCAAAATGCTATACAATCATTTGAATCCTTCCTTGATCCTCAACCCAATGGAAGTATTTGGATGGGATGGTACAAGGTGGGAGCAAATGAGTTGAAACAAATATAGAGAGGTGGGAAAAATCAGGCTTTTCAGCAAAAGAGGGCTCAAAACCAAGATTCTGAAATCTCTTTGGAGATCCAAGAGGGACGGATAAATGAACCGGTTGTATGGTCAGAGCAAAGAATATGGCATTTGGATATATATCCTTCCATCACTGCCAAAAAAAGAAAGAACCTTCAAAAACCCTTCTCTGAAGAGTTTGAACAGGCCAAACAGATGATCAAACACTTCCATTTATTCTCCTCTGGAAAATTTTTTGTTCATGATAAATCCAATCATCAGGCTCTGGTGGAAATAATCAAATTTATCCCTTTGAATAAACTCCTGGAGGAAGATAAAAAGCACATCAAATTTGTGACAAATCTCCTTCACTGATCAAAAAAATTAGTCAACACTTTTGGTACCTCCAGATCTTGTGCTGGAGAAATGTGAGCAATTGGATGGCAAAAATTGATGCATCCATCTGAATTATTTGGATGATATTTGAAGAAAGCTGCCATTTAATTTCCCCTCAAGAGTATACTTTGCTCAACCTTAGGTTTTAAAAAGCATCTCAAATCCTAGGCCAGGTGTTGTTCTCTTCATTGGAATTTGGATCTGGCCTCACTCCTTCCTCACATCACCTTCAGCTCAGACTCCTTCTACAACTCTCCCCATATTGACAAAGGTGATTCATCCTCCTATTCATTTTTACTGGTGGTCCCAAGCAAAAAATCAAATGGAAAAATTATTGACAACAAGGATGAATATCAAGTATCTGATGGCCAATTCATTTTCCCTGACTTGGGATTGGGAATTGGTTTCAAAGAAAAAGGTATTGTAAAAATGGTTTGGGCAGCAAACCAGTACAAGCACTGGAATTTTCCTGCCGTGGATACTGCCACCCATACTAGGATGGCTATGTCTTTGAAAATTGAAAATACCACTCTAAACACATGCAAATACTTAAAAAGTGGTCAAATAAGTTCTAGACCAAAGAATATTAAAAAAAATCATTGGTGGAGTTAAAAATAGGCTCAAACATTGTTGTATTTGAATGTATTTTATTTATTTATTTTTAAAACATTTATCAAAGCAAATATTTTACAAGCAAATCAATCAAGTAATTTCCTTTATTTCATCAACAGTTTTACTGCTACCAATAAATGCCATGGTTACCAATAACCCATCTTTTTTTTCTGTGGCTAGCCTTTCCCTCTCCTTTTGGAGTCAGTCTTCCTCTCAATCCTTCTCCTTTTCCTCTTTTTGAAACTCCATCTCAGCCTTTTTCATTTGTCACTCAGCATCTAAATTTTGTTGATGAGCCAAACTCTTGGCTTTTGGCTTTTGAAAATCCATAGCCAGTTGAAAATCCCACTTCTCCTTTTCAAATTGAAGTTTTTCAGATTCAATTTGTGATTTCACTGTTTTTTAGAGGGGAATAGGAATGAGATTGATTTTTAAAGCAAGGAGAATCAACCAATTCACTTAATTGAATCTCTCTTCTCCATGATATCCTCAAATCCAGCAAAATTTGAAGTTTTTCTCCTCTTTTGATGCTATTGGGGTTGAGGTTGATGGAATTGGAGGCCTTTTGCTTTCCCTTTGCAGAGGAGGTAAGTGTGGGAACCTAATTGCTCTCATTTGAACGGGATTTGGGAGGCCCCATTGGCTTGAGTATTTGGCCATTCAAGAACTGTGTGGAATTCAGAAGAGGACTTCTCCTTTGATGGTTCTCAATTTCAGAAGTTATTGATCCCTTGCATCTGTAAACCCTGAGTGCAACTGTTCACCCTTTGACTGAGAGATAGATAATTGAGAGTAAAGATCCTTCCAGAGCCTATGATAACCAAATGTGATCACTTGTGATCTGATGTCTCATGATCCATCTTGGTTGAGGGTGCGGTTTAAGTAACCTCCCCATCAACCCTAACCTAAGTAAAACCAGAAACAAGCAAGAATAATGAAATACAACCCCTAAGCACAGAGCCCTAGCCCCAACCCTATCCTTCCCATCCCATAATCCACAACCCATATCCCATATCCATCTGTATTGCCTGCCTGCCATAATGTCCACCCCGTTTGTCCTTCTCATGACGCGGCCCTTGCACCGGGCCCAAATCAGAGCCCCCCGCGCATTTCTGTATCCGCCCAATGCGCCATTCCAGATATCCAAGATATATCGGCACAATTGGATCTGCATCTTGCAACGCACAATCCGTCCAATCCAATCCGATCCATCCCGCATCTCCAGATGCTGAGCCCAATTTGACTGCTGCTGAGCCCGCAGCACGACTTGCTGCGGCAAAGCTGCACCCATTTCTGAGGGCGCTACCCCTGCTGAGCCCGCTGCTACTGCTGAGAGCGCAGTGCGCAGCCAATTCTTACTGGCCTCTATAAAAGACCACCACATCCCCCCCAACTTGAGTTCTGTCCCCAGAGATCCACCACTATCTCACCTACCCCCAATTATACCACATCTATCCCACCTTCCCCTCTGCACCCCTTCATCAGACCAAAGAAAGAAAACACCTCTCATCCTCCACTCTTTGCCAGCCATGTCCTGCATGTACTGCAGCCAGAAAAGCCTTTTGTGCCATATCCTCCCGGGCCGGTGCGCCTGTGTCCCATGCTGAGCCAGACACAGACGCTGCTCCCTATTGGAGGGCATGTCAGGCGCCCGCCCTCAAGGTTGCCGGCGCAAGAGGACCCTCCGCAACTCCTTTGTGATCTTGAGCAACAAGGAGATCTCAACCAACAAGTGGACCCTTCCCGGCTTGCCTTGCAACCGTCTGCAACGCGCCGCTCAAAATCCTCCATTGTGCAAGAGTCAAAACTTAGGCTCACCGTTCCGCCGGGATGGACCTCCAAGGCACCAGGACTTTCCGGACTTTGCGGCCTTCCGGAAAGCCGCCCATGAGTGGGCCGTGTGGTACAAATGAATGTACCAGAAATGGACCCAAGGATCCCAAACCATCCAGCTGCGCCTCCTCCACTACCACCAAGGCCAGCTCCTCCTGCTCCACCACCGCGTCCTCCTACTCCTCTGAGACCAGGTCCTAATCCGGTTTCATCTCCACCACCGCCATCACCATCACCAGAGGCAGCACCCGCGCTGTCTCCCGTGGTGATTGAGTCATCACCAGAACCCGCAGCCGCTGCAACCCCTCCGGCCGCAACTCCCAAGATCCTGGAGATCCCTCTAGTTCTGGAACTTCCCTTGGAAAGGTTTGATGCCCACAAACTCCTCCGGCAATTTCTAGCAGTTCCCTAAGTGCAAACTGCCAATGCGCAACGCAAGTTCTTGGCGGTTTTCCAATCCCTAGCTGCGGCAGCTTGCGCGGACCCAGAGGAAGTGATGAGGACTTGGCCAACATAGGCGGATTGCCCCCTTTTCTTCCTTTCTTCCTTCTATCTTGTTTTCATCCCTGAACCTATGCAAAGATAAGGACTTTTGCCCTGCCATCCTGAGTAGCCTTTGGGCTTTGTGAGAACCTTTGAGATAAATAAGAGCCGCGCGCAAGATCCGCAATTTGAGAGCAACCCGCAAGAGTGAGAAATATGCACCACTGAGAGTATCCTGTGAGAGAGAACATCCGCGCGCAAGATCTGTGCTTTTGAGAGCAACCCGCAAGAGTGAGGAGTATCCGCTCAAGGTACCTGGACTGCCCCAGAAAAACTGCCACACAGTTCTCCGTACCCATCTACAGAACAGAGAGAGTACAAAGAAAAACAGCCGCACGCACAACCTTGAGAGATAGAAAGAAAAAGAATCCGCCCAAACCCATTCACACCTTCCATCTATAAGATAACCAAGAAAACTTAAAAAGATTTTTTTTTTTAAAAACACTGACCCATTGCCAAGCCTGGGCCTTTGCTCTTTGACCCACATCTGTTCCGCGCCATGCGATTTCCTAGTTCCCTGAATCATCTGTTGGAAATTGTCCATGCGTTGTGGTGTCAATTTATAGACATGGATTGGGGACTGCTTCGCGGCTGCGCGCTCAGCATTGGAGGAAAGCGGGCTCAGCATTAGGGTATGCGGAGTGCTCAGAAGCGGCAGCTGCTGGATCAGCAGCAGCCCCTGTTTGGCTCCGCACCTGGTGGATGGGTCGGGCTCAGCATCGAATGCGGCATGGGCGGCAATCCGCCCCGGAGATCGGATTTGGAAGGTAGTGCGCTCAACTAGGTTTGCGGGCGCGCCGGTTTGGATACGTAGGGGCGGAGCAATCCGCGGGCTATGAAGGAACAGATGGAGCGCGCGCGCAAGCGCGCGGATCATGCCGGATATTACCGAACACCCACGACGGGCGCAGGGGGCTCCGAGTAGGGCGCAGTGCGAGAACCGCGTCATGAGAAGGACAAACCGGATGGACGGAACGGCGCACGGACGACGGGGGGAGTTTGGTACGGAGGAGGTGGGGAGAGGAGGCTAGGGTTTCTGTTTTGGGATTGTTTTCTGTTTCTTTGTCATACTGTCATTTGTGTGTGTACTTAGGTTAGGGTTGAGGGGGAGGACTTATCCTCACTCCCAACTCCGGGTTAGAGGAGGGGCATGCATGCATCAATGCAGAGGAGGAAGAATCACATCACATCATTGGATTGGATCACTCATCTCACCAGGAGATTAAAGGAACTCATACCGGATACACATCCAGGTGGAAAGTTCTTAGGATTGAAGGATTGGCAATTTCTCTCTCTCTCTCTACTTTTCTTTATCTCTTTATCTCTTTATTTCTATTTCTCATTTGAGTGTGACTTTGGACATCCTCATCTCCTTTCAAACACAGGGAACCGTTAAATTCCAAACCTTTGGACAATTACAGGGGGATAAACTTTATTCTTTCCACATCTGGGGGTCTGGCCGGGAAGTAACCTTCCGTTTCTTGTCTTTCAAAGGTAACTGGGCGCGATGTCCTATTCATACCTCCCTACAGTCGCCCCTTCTTCTTCTTCTTCTTCTCCTTCCGCCTCCCGGTCCGCTACTCCGACCCAACTCTCGTCTTCCATCCCTCCTCCTCCCCCTCCCTCCGCTTGACCCAGGACAAGCTACGCCATTCCCCCATTGGTCTCCAGTGACCATGAACCCACTCGTCCGGTTTGCATCAGGCCGCGCGAGTACCCTCACATCCGATTGAACACCGCGGATGTGGAGCGATTCATCTCAAGATACAAAGGTATTGCAAATGCGGAAGGTGCGTTGGATGCCAATAAGGCCCGGCTTGTTGTCCTGTTCATTATGGACAAAGAGAAGCTACGGGATGTGGAGGAAATGGAAGGCTATGAGAATCAAGATTGGCCAAAACTGAAGGCGGAGATCCTAACGCGGTGGGACAGGTGCAAACCTCGATTCTGGGAGAGCAATTTTGACCGCGTGGCCTTGGAGGCGAGCGCGCGCGGAGGGGTTGGAACGCGGGTGGAGCTGGCAGAGTACACCTCAACATTCAATTGGATCTATTGGTACTTGTCAAAGAACAAGGTGGTGGAGGGACAGACGGGGGCCATGAAACTCGCGTTTCTGGGCAGTTTAGGCGCTCAACTCCGGGCAAGGGTGCAGCGGCATCTTTACAATCACAACTTGGTAAAGCGGTCATTGGAAAGGAGCATTGCGCTCCTTCCGGAGTTGGCTGTCATTTGCCGGGCTGTGGAGAGTGAGCTTGACTTAGAGGAGCTTATCAAGGACACCGCTAAGTCCTTCCCAGCGGGACCAAAGAAATCCGCCCCCCAGGTTCCGGCTCCGGCGCAATTTCCGGCCCCAGTTCCACCTACTTCCACGCGTGTTCCGGTTCCTCAACCCGAGCCAGCCCCTCTGGTAAGCGAATTGACGGAACTGATGAAGGACCTGAAGATCTGCATGAGCCGTATGGGCCAGCAGCAGCCGCGAGGGCCTCCACCTCACATGGTGGAAGGGTTTTGGCCGCCCGGTACCTTTGTGCCGAGGGGGTGCTCTTACTGCGGGGCAAAGGGTCATTGGCGATTGGCGTGCAAGGAGCTTACAAAGGATCTCAGCGCGGGATTGGTTTGAACGGCGGGGATGGGGTACATGTTTCTGACGGGCAAACAGATTCCAATGGAGCCAAGCCAGCCAACCGCAATGCAGCAGGTGCGCACACGGGGTCAGGAGGCGGGAACAACGGCGCAAGCATCACTGGGCATCGTTACCGGTCCCGTATTGTGGCAACCACCTTGGGTGGAAGCTGGGGTAAGGGTAGTGGCAACGGAAGAAAAGGTAGCGGTCTCCAATAAAATGGAGGTGGACGCGAAGGAGCAACCCCCGTTGGCCTTTCCGAAACCGGCCGCACGCGTGCCCGGAACCAAGGCGCCGGCAGCAAACCCTGTAGGGAAGAAGAAAGCGGCGGACATTGTGCAAAGGGTGATGGGTAACGAGACTCCAGTTCCGCTGACCTTGCAGGAACTGGCAGCCGTGTCTCCGGTGGTGGTAGACAAGATGGTTCAGGCGTTGCGGGATTGCGCTCAGGGCCGGGTACCTCAGACGGTGCAGCGGGTTCATGTGGCGCGGAAGGAGGAGGGGCGCGGGGAGTGCAAGTTGAAATCGGTTTTGACTCCGCTTGCTTACGTTCCAATGGTCATAGCCGGAAGGAAGGTGTGGGCTACGGTGGACAGCGGTTCAATGGTGAACCTGCTGCCATTGCGGATGGTGGATGATTTGGGGTTGGTTTGGTGGAAATGCGCAATGGGTCTTGGTGCGCTTAACGGAGGGAAGTGTTGTGTGGATGGGGTAGTCAAGGAGGAGGAGTTTGAGGTCGCAAGGGTCTGTAGGCCCCTTTCTTTTCTTTTGGTTGATTGTGGGGATGTGATTTTGGGAAGGCCGTTCATTTTTGGGTTTTGAGCACAAATGGTTTTGATCCGGGGACGGGAATGGAGGCGTTGACGGTGGAGGATTTGTCCGGTGGGAGGTTCAAGACAACAATCTGTGATCACGGGCAGGGAAAGCAGAGGATAGTGTCAGAGTATGAGGAGGAACCGGACGCAGCGGTTGCAACCAGCTGGGGAAAGTGGCCAAGTTGGGGGGGGAGGTGGTGGGGGTAGGGGATAAGTTTTGATTTGGTGAGGGGGCGCTCTAGCCGGTTCACAGCCGGAACGACTAGAAACCCCAGAACGTTTGTTTCTCTATGTTTCTTTCTTATCTGGATGGTGGGGTCTTTGATGGCTTGGGGTTTTTGCAGGAAACGCGGGCGCGGCACGAAGCCGGGTCCGTAAATGCAAGGACAAGCCCCGCAGAACCAGGACACGTGGGCAATCCCGCGGATGGGGGAAGCGGGGCGAAGAGCAATTTGCGGGCAGTCTACGGGCGTTGCGCAAAAAAAAGGGTATTCTTTTCTATTTTTCTTCTCTGTTGGTTTCTTTTTCTATTTTTCTTTCTCTCAGGATATCTCAAGAATGGGTGGCTGGTATGGGAATAAGCTTGATTTGGTGAGGGGGTGCTCTAGCCGGTTAACAGCTGGGACAACTAGACACCCCAGAATGTCCGTTCTCTTACTCTCTCTCTCTCTTCCCTTACGGTGGCGCGCGCTGGTGTTTTGGTTGTTGTGTTTGTTACAGGAAGGGTACAGGGAACTGTGTCACAGTTTTTCTGGGGCGGTCCAGGTGCCTCTTTTGGAAGGGCTAGTCACTTACGGTCGCTCATGAAGCAAGCGCGCGGGCGCGGACTCAATCTCAAGCTCACTCTCACAAAGCGCGGTTGCGCACTTTTTCTCAGAAGGATAGCACCTCGCGCGGATAAATGTATTTTCTTAATGGAAAGGGAAGCGCGGTACAACAACAAGAAGAGAAGAAGTAGAGGAAAGGGAGAAGGGGAAAAGGGGGGCGATGCGCCTAAGCCATCTTCATCATTTCCTCCATTTCCGCCCTCAAGGCTGCCAGTAAAGCCTGGAAAGACGCCAGGAGTTTGCGCCGGGATTCCAAGGATTGTGCGCCGGGGATCGCAAGGAAATTCCGGAGCATTGTGGTTGACCTTTCAGCAAAAGCTTTGAAGCCGGCTGCCGGGAGCGCCATTATGATTGGAATCTCCGGGATCTTGGGAGGGCTGGCTGGAGGAGCAGCCGGTGGAGATGGGGCTCCCGGGGAACCAACAGGGGGGCTTGGTCCAGCTGGAGGCAATGACGGGACGACTATAGGTGACGGAGGCGGAAGGACGTCGGGGGTCGCAGGCCTCTCATCTGAGGCCGCTGGTGGCGCAGGCGGTGTTGGCGGTCGTGGAGGAGGAGAAGGGGGTGCTGGCGCGGCTGCGGGTCTTCCAAAGAGTCTCGGGTCCAGTAACTTTTGGTTCACTCCAACAGCGGCAGCCCAAGCGCGGGTCGCCGCGCGCCATTTGTCCAAAGTTTCATATTTTCCCCGTTGCGGAGGGGTGATGCCAAGTCGCGGCTCACGTGCAAGGTGGTGGGTGACAGAGCTTGGGGGCGGCGGGATGGGGGTGAACCGGGTGGTGTCCACAAGCCTTCCGAGATCAACTCGTCGTCCAAAACCACGAACGGGTCCGGACAAGCCCTCTTGCGCGGCCTGGGGCGAGAGCCGGATTGGGAGGGAGCTCAAGGGATGCTGTCGCTAAGCAAGCAGCAACAATGGCCGCGACGGCAAGCAACACAGGCGCATCAACCGGGGATGATTGAACACGCGTGCCCGTTCCGGGCGCAGAACTTGCATGAGAGCATGATGGCAATGGATAGGAGGGAAGACGGGGAAGGTGGTAGTGGGAGTGGTGGGGGTGGAGTGGAAGTAGCGGAGGTGGTGGTATGGTGAAGCAATGGGAAACTTCTGGGGACAGAACTCAAGTTGGGGGGGGATGTGGTGTCAATTTATAGACACGCATTGGGGACTGCGTGCCGGCTGCGCGCTCAGCATTGGAGGCAAGCGGGCTCAGCATTAGGGTATGCAGAGTGCTCAGCAGCAGCCGCTGTTTGGCTCCGCACCTGGTGGACGGGTCGGGCTCAGCATTGAATGCGGCGTGGGTGGCAATCCACCCCAGAGATTGGATTTGGAAGGTAGTGCGTTTGACTAGGTTTGCGGGCACGCCAGTTTGGATACGTAGGGGCGGAGTAATCCATGGGCTATGAAGGAACGGATGGAGCGCGCGCTTGCGTGCGCGGATCATGCCGGATATTACCAAACACCCACAACGGGCGCGGACAAACGGATACGGACAGGCGCGGGGGGCTCCGAGTAGGGCGCGGTGCAAGGACTGCGTCATGAGAAGGACTAACCGGATGGACGGAACGGTGTACAGACAACGGGGGGAGTTTGGTACGGAGGAGGTGGGGAGAGGAGGCTAGGGTTTCTGTTTTGGGATTGTTTTCTGTTTCTTTGTCATACTGTCATTTGCGCGTGTACTTAGGTTAGGGTTGAGGGGGAGGACTTATCCTCACTCCCAACTCCGGGTTAGAGGAGGGGCATGCATGCATCAATGCAGAGGAGGAAGAATCACATCACATCATTGGATTGGATCACTCATCTTACCAGGAGATTAAAGGAACTCATACCGGATACACATCCAGGTGGAAAGTTCTTAGGATTGAAGGATTGGCAATTTCTCTCTCTCTCTACTTTTCTTTATCTCTTTATCTCTTTATTTCTTTTTCTCATTTGAGTGCGACTTCAGACATCCTCATCTCCTTTCAAACGCAGGGAACCTTTAAATTCCAAACCTTGGGACAATTACAGGGGGATAACCTTTATTCTTTCCACAGTGTTTGCTTCCAGAATGCAGGGCTTGTCCTTGTGTGTGCGGACCCAGCTTTGCGCTGTGCCCATACCTAAAAGAAAACATCCATAGCCAGCAATAATCCCAAAGCCAATCCAGAGAGAAGAAAATAAGAAAACAAAAATTCTGGGGAATCTAGTTATTCCCGCTCTGAACTGGCTAGAACACCCCCTCACCTAATCCAATCATATCCCCTATTAATCCATCATTCCCCCCCAAATTTGCTGCTGTCCCCAGCAGTCTGCAGTTGTTTACTTTGCTGGATGCAAAGCGCGCGGAAGCTTGTCCTTGGAGGAAGGATCCGGATTGTTGACCCCTTTGCTATCTAAACCAGCCGTCTTGTTGAATGAAGTTGAGCCCCACGCAAAGAACCGTTTCACGTGCAAAGCCGCGGCCTTCTGTTTGAGCGGAGTTCTGTCCAATTCCTCCAACTGGTAGATACCTCTGGTGAACTTGGACATCACGCAGAAAGGCCTGTTCCATTGATTAGCAAACAGCTTCCCCCATTGAGTTTCCAGGCTCTGGTTGTAAAGCAGAACCAAGTCCCCCTTCTGCAACAGATCCCAGAGTTTATGCGCGCAGCGCTTGTCCCAGGAGCAGACAGACTTTGTGAAGGTTGCCTTCAGTCTTCCAGCCGCTTTCTCCAGCATCTTGTCCTGTTTCAGGAATTGCTTGGCGCGGGCCTTGACTAGATCTGGGGTCGTCTTTACCTTCCACTAGTTGATACCCAGAAAAGTTTCCAGCTCAATGTCAATTGGCAGCACGGGTTTCTGCCCAAATAGCAGCTTGTATGGCAAATAACCTGTTGATCTCTTCACAAAAATCCAATCCGCAAAAAGAACAACCGGAAGGGTTTCCTGCCACCACTTGCCATCCTTGCCGCACATCTTTACCATTGCATCCTTTATTGGCTGGTGACCATGCTCAATCATCCCTGCGCCTTCCAGATAGTACTCCATCACTTGCCCAAACTTTGCTCCGCTTTGCACCAACTCTGCCAACCGTCCCCAGAACTCCACACCCCCATAGACCATTACCAGCCAAAGTGATCCGTAATGTGCAAACCAATATTCCTCCAGAAACTGACCAACTTTTTCCGCCAAAAGCTTTTCCAGAAGCTGTGCTTCCACCCATCCCAACAGATTCTCCTGCGCAACAAGGAGGTACACAAACTTACCTGCCTTGATGTGCACAACATCCATGGAAACCCGCCCAAACAAAGCGTCCTCTCCAGTGGGGATACCTACTTTGCAAGGTAGCGTTGCACTCTGCTTCTGGAACACTTTGCACAAAGGTACCCACTCCCGCACCACGTGTACTACCCCTGGCCACCAGAACCTTCCTTGCGTCCGCTTCTGGGTTTCAAGCTTGCCGCAATGGCCAACATTGTCATTCAGAATTCATAGAATTACCTCCTCATCCGCCCTCAACGTGCTGACCACAAGCGGTACTGGCGCGCTCCGTCGCCACAGCTGTCCGTCCTGCAGATAGAAATTTCCCACTCTCCGCCAAATCCATAAAAAAATCTTGGCTGGTGTGTCATCCAGAAACCATATATCGCGCAAATAAAAACTGAGGACCACATACCTCCCAGACTGCTGGAGCAGAGGTTGCACGCCTACTTCAACCAACCCTACCTTAACGGTTGGGGCCTCCACATCCAATGGTTCTGCGCCTTTGTACGGGTCATTGTGCAGGTACTGGGAAAGCATGTCCGGCATTGTAAAGACCTTCCCTGGAACATGTACCACCCTGAAAGAGAACAACTGAAGAAACACAACCCACCTGGTCATAGGCGCATTTGGCAGCATTTGAAAATTGATCATCCGCACCAGCGCCTCGGCTTCCACCAGAAGAATGAATTGAATCCCCCATAGCAAATGCTGCAACCTCTGCACAATCTTAGTGAACCCGCAAAGCTCCAACTTCAGGCTGCAAGTACCGGCTCTCTGTTGGTATAAACGTAAATGACTTGTGAAGAACCAGACAATCTTTCCCCTCATCTTCCTGGGTCAGCACCGCCACCGCGTCAAGCTTGCTTGAATCCACGGCCAACTTAATTCCTCCGGCGTCATAATCCAAGTTGTGCAGTACAATATTGCGCCCAAAAATCTCCTTCAGTTTATCAAAGGCAACATCACAGTTTGAACCCCAGGTCCATTCTGCGCCCTTACACATCAATGCCCGCAACAGACTAGCAAACTCTGCAAACGCTCAATGAACATCCGTACATAGCTACAAAATCCCAAGAACTGGAGAATGTGCAATACAGTCTTTGGCCTTGGCCACTCAAGGACTTTGTTGCGTTTCTTTTCCGCAATCCGCCTTCCATTGGACGCCACCACATGTCCTAGAACCCCCAGCGCGGGTACGCAGACCACTAGCTTTTTCCCCAACACCATAAGCCCCGCTTCTTCAATCCAGAAAAAAATCTGCTCCAGCGTTTGCGCGTACTCCCAGACAAATTGGCGAATTTCCGGAGCGTCTATAAGCGTTTCCCCTCCGTAATCCCTCTTTGGGCCTTTGATGCCCGCGTTGTTGATGAAAATCTGCACCCCCTCTGGAAGATTGTCCTTCAGAATCCAGGTCATTTGCGCTTGGTAAACCGCAACCAAGTTAGTTGCACCTTGCAGTAGCCGCGTCAGTTGCATCCTGCCCAATCCAGTTTCAAAGGCAGTCATTGGAGAAAAACTCCAATTGAGTTTGCACTGATTATATCCGCCCATCACATCCACAAGCCCATAGCATGCGCACCCTGCCATAGATTCCAAAAAATTGTCCATGCACGGAGGTTGTCCTGTGTCTCAGATTGTAAACAAATTGAGCCGCTGCAGATCATGAACAATCTGTGATGAATTCCCATCCTGCTTAACCACCGCAAAGATTGGACTTGAGTAACTTGATGTTGATTTCTTGTAAAAGCCCATCCCCACATTCTTGCACAACAGCTCCAAGAAGGGCCCCCAAACCTCCTGCGGAATTGGAATTGGCTTGATCTGCCAAGGTTTGTGCAGAACCGTTGGAATCACATAAGGTTTTCCTATCTTGCTCTTTAACAGTCCCCGATCTCAAGCGCTCTTTCCCAGAGAACAAGTACCAAAGTCAGAAAATCCCATTCCTCCATGCTTAACCAGCCCCGCAGTCCAAAGTTAAGGGATGCAATCTGCTCCAATTGCATTACCCATCCTGACAACTTCAGCGGAGATTTTCAAGGGTCCTGCGACCAAGGGATTGGTCACAGTGGTCCCTTTGGATCCTGCGGCATTGCTTTGTTCTGGGGACGGACCTTTTGCGCAACAGGCTTATACTTCCCAATATTGCACCGCGCCATCTGCACGCATCCGGTACCATAGGTCATAGTCAAAACCAAACTGCAGCTTTTGCCTTTGATCACAAGCATGGAAGAATGATAGTTTTTTTGTGAAGTACCTCCTGGCAATGCACACTGAGGAAAGGAACTTACTTCCAGCGCTTCCTCCCTTCTTCCCACCTGCTCCTCACTGGTTGACCGCCCGCAAAAAGCCGGAGCTTGCTCCATGCGGTAACCTTGGCCCACTAATCAAAATCCGCCTCCGGACCACCCTCCCAAACCAACCCCGCGCCAGGGTCCTCCTCCTCCTCTCTTGCCAAATCCCGCATCCACTTCCCCAACCCCTGATTGCAGATTTTGGTTTTGAATTGCCCGCCAGACAAATCTTCCACCGTCAACACTTCTGTCCCTGCCTCTGGATCAAACTTCTTTCAAGCTTGGAACCCAAGCATGAATGGCTGTCCTAAAATAGCCTCCCTGCAATCAAAAAATAGAAAAGAAAGTGGTTTACAGACCCTTGAAACCTCAACCTCTTCCTCCTCCACAACCCCATCCATGCAACACGCCCACCGTTAAGCGCGCAAAGCACCATTGCACATTTCCTCCAAACCAATCCCATTTCATCAACAAATCTAGACAGAAGGAAGTTCACCATAGAACTGTTATCCACCAGCGCCCACACCTTCCTTCCAGCAATCTTCATCAAAACGTAAGCCAGTGGACTTGAAACCAATTTCATCCCCGCTAGCTTGCGCTCTGCATCATCCCAAGCCAAGTTCACCCGTTGCACCATTGGAGGGATCCTATTGTGTCTGCAATCCTTCAGCGCTTGAACCATCTCATCTACTACCACCAGCAACACCGCTGCCAACTCCTTCAAGGTCAAGGGAATAGTTTTTTCATTCCCCATCAGCCTGCGCAAAATTTCCACTGCCTTCTTCTTCCCCGCCAGATTCACCGGCCGTCCATCCGCTTCAGGAACGCGCGCAATTGGCTTAGGAGCTGCGGGAAGTACCCGTTCCTTGGCATCCACATCCATCCTTTCCACCTCTGCCAACTCCTCCATTGCTAACACCCTCACTTCCTCTTCCACGCGTGGTGGTTTCCATAAGACAGGAACAGTGAGGATCCCCAGAAAAGCTTGAGAAGTTACCACTGGTTCCTGTCCTTGCGCGCGCACTTTCTCCATGACAGTTGGATTCCCAGGTTTTGAGGAGATCCGCTTGCCCGTTGGGAACATGAATCCCATTCCCACCGGTCAAACCAATCCCGCCTTGAGGTCCTTTGTCATGTTATCCCACCCCAACCGCCAATTTCCCTTGTCTCCGCAGTAATTTCATAACCACAAAACCGGCGGATTCAACGGTGGAAGCGGTCCCCCAAGGTGAGGAGGGGGATTGGGTGGCCCAGAAAACATTTGACTCAGGAAGATCCGTAAATCCTTCATCAATTCCGTCATCTTGCTAACCTCCGGGCTTGTCATTGGTGGTGTTTCTGGAGCCTGTTCTGTTTTTGAGGGGCCCGCGACCGGAGCTTGCGTTGGTGCCTCCGGAGAAGCGGAATTTTTTGGCACGGTTGGGAACAACCTTGCCGTGTCCTCCATCAGTTCCTCTAAGTCCAACTTGCTTTCCACTGCGCAACCAATGAAAAGAATTTCTGGAAGAAGCGCAATACTCCCATCCAACAAACTCTTTACCAAGTGGTTGTTGTACAAGTGCCGCTGCACCTGCCCACAGAGTGGGGGACTGAGTCCTCCCAAAAACGCCCTCTTCATTGCGCCTGTCTGCCCCAATATCACCTTGTTCTTTTCCAGGTAGCAATAGATCCAATCAAACATTGCTACAAAATCCCCCAAATGCGCTTGCCTCCAGACTCCGCCATTTGCGCTTGCCTCTGGACTCCGCCATTTGGGCTTGCTTCCGCTGCGGCTTACTCAAATTTGCTTTCCCAAAACTGAGGTTTGCGCGTTCCCCACCGTGCCAAGCTTTCTGCCTTCAGTTTTGGCCAATTGAGTTCCTCATACCCCTCCATCTCCTCCACATCCCAAAGCTTCTCTTTGTTGTGATGAAGAGGACAACAAGCCAAGCCTTATCCAAACCTGTCGCACCTTTGGCGTTGGGGATTCCTTTGTATTGCCTGAGGAATTGCTCAAAATCCTCAGTGTTGAACCGGATATGAGGATAGTCCCGCGGCCTGATGCAAACGGGCTTGTGATTGGCGCCATTGTTGGAACAAGGGAAAATGTATCCCACCCCTGATGAGGGTTGCTTCCGAGAAGCCGGAGGAGGAGGAGGAGGAAGAGGTGTGGGGGTAACATTAGATGACCCCACAACGGTCAATGGGTGGTACTGGGAAATCACGCTTGTTATTTTTAAAAGACAAGGAACAAAAGATTACTTCCTGGCCAGACCCCCAGATGTGGAATTCAGAAGAGGGCTTCTCCTTTAATGGTTCTCAATTTTGGAAGTTATTAATACCTTGCGTCTGTAAACCCTGAGTGCAACTGTTCACCCTTTGACTGAGAGATAGAGAATTGAGGTTAAAGATCCTTCCAAAGCCTATGATAACCTAATGTGATCCTTTGCAATCTGATGTCTCATGATCTATCCGGGTTGAGGGTGCGGTTTAAGTAACCTCCCCCTCAACCCTAACCTAAGTACAACCAGAAACAAGCAAGAATAATGAAATAAAACCCCTAAGCACAGAAACCTAGCCCCAAACCTATCCTTCCCATCCCATATCCCATATCCATCTGTATTTCCCGCCTGCCATTACGTCCACCCGGTTTTTCCTTCTCATGACCCGGCCTTGGTGCCACACCAAACTTGGAGCCCCCCGCGCATTTACGTATCCACCCAATGCGCCATTCCAGATATCCAAGATATATCCACGCAATCCGCGCACAATCCAATCCATCCCGCGTCTCCAGATGCTGAGCCTGATTTGACTGCTGCTGAGCCCGCAGCGCGACTTTCTGCGGCAAAGCCGCACCCATTGCTTAGGGCGCTACCCCTGCTGAGCCTGCCGCTACTGCTGAGCGCGCAGCACGCGGCCAATTCTGACTTGCACCTATAAAAGACCACCACAATGGATGAGGCTGTTTTCTTACAATCTCAATCATTCAGGATTTACCAGACAGAGGAGAAAATAACTTGGTTCCTTACTTGAGCAGATGTTGATGGTAGTGGCAATACAGGAATAACTGGCTCCTCATATGCCAAGTCATTAATTTCTTCCACCCCAGGAAGAGAGAAATCCAAAGAAAGAGTTGAGGGGTGCAAGGAAGGATTTGAATTGTTGATAAATTCTGATGTAGATGTGATTGGAGCTGTTTCTGTCGGAATGTCCTCCTCCACATCAGATTGGGGCCACTCATACGTTTCATTGGGATAATCATTGCTAGGCTGATCATCCACAGCCAGCTCCTCAGCATCAACTGAATCTGATTCTTGGGAATCAACAGCAGCTCAAGGGGTGATATTGGACTTCTTTCCAAAGATTTTATCCATTTGAACATAAAAAGGACAAATGGAGTCCAGATTATCAACCACTGATTTTATTCCTTTTGCTTTATTGGAGTTGGTGATAACAAAGCCAGTGGAAATTGAAATTGAGTGGGCTTTTTTGTACTTGGTTTGATAGTTCTTGAATTGCTATCACATCTGTTTGGATGAAAGATCCAGCCTACCTTTGGTTTTATTCTTCAGTGCATTGGCTACCAGGAGATAACCATTAACCTTAAAGGATGGAGGCCGGCCAACTTGTGTTTCATTGTTGGATCCAAAGCAAGCATCATAGTTGGAGGGGATTTTGAGCCAGTTTATAAGGATGATGTGATCAGCTCTCTTGAGATGACTTGACCCTCTGGAAGCTGATGGGGAAAAATTGTTGGATTTTGATTTCCTGGGGGATGTTTGCTTTGGTCCATTGGATTTTTTAGTGGACTTGCGGGGGGAGGTTTGCTTAGGGGACATTTGAAAAGAGTAAGAGCAATGGAGGTATGAAGCAATAAACTGATGAATTGATGAAGGGATGTGTTTAATGCAGGGATGAATTGATTAAGCAATGAGAGTTAGGATGAGAAAAAGGCAGGGATGAAGCAATGAAGTGATGAGAGGATGGATGTGATGAAAGAATCAATATGTGAGAAAGTGATGAGATTGATGAATTGATGAGGTGAGAAATTGATTAGAGTGATGAAGAAATGAGAGTGATGAAGTGATGAGGATAGCAATGAAGAGATGAAGAGCAATGAATCAAATTTTTTGGATGAGGTTGGAGGTAGAATTTTTCCAATGAGGTTGGAAGTCAGAAGCAGGGGTGATGATGTGGAATGATTGGTTGAGGTGGTGAAATCCTTTGAAAAATTTATTTGAAAAAACCAATCTATTTTCAGGTAACTCTAACACTTCTGATATGAAATAAGTGGGTTTTTATTTATTTTTAAATGCAGGTTTGAAATGGCGGATTTGAATTGAAACCTGCCATTAAAAATGGCGGGTTTGATTAACTTTGATACACCTTATTTTTGAAAATTTCTGTACCTATTTCAAGAAAACAGAATTCCCAGGGCCTGCTCTACTTCTGAAAAAATTTGGATTCAACCACCATTTTCTGTCTTTTATTCATTATATTTTAAAGATCCACACTCATTCCGCAGGAGTTGGTTGGGAATAAAAAGATTTAAAAATTCCATTGAATTTATTAGGGAGAGGCTTGATAATTTATTTAATTCATTTTTTACCCCTTTGATCTGCATTGGTGGAATTTTCACTATCAGATAATGTTCCTTTGAACTCCTCCTCTTCAACAAACATACCAGAAAAATGTTCATCCCTCACATGTAAATCTTGGCTTGTTGTATTTTAATTAGGTTTATTGGCCAAAATTCTGAACCAGATTCTTTGGATCTGGTTGCAAATGAGGCAGAGATAACTCCAATACATGACATCCCTTGATCCACCAATTTTTTAATAAGTTTCAAAGAATTTCAAATGTAACTACCTTCCAATCAAAGCCAATTTGAGGTACTTAAATAAGCACTTACCTCACTGTCCCGGCTCATATGAGGTATTTTACTTGTGTTATTATGTTATTTGCTTTTGAAATATCAGAAAATGTTCAAATTTTATACTTTTTTGGATTTTATTGAATGCTATTAGATGTGATACACAAATTTAACAAAATACGCTTTAAAATCCATCAAAGTTTAAATATCTGTCACACTTGAGAACCAGAATCACATCCTCAAAAATTTCAACAAGACCATGGGAAAGGGTAGGATTTCTCAAGTGTCTTTGAGTCAAAAAAAAATTTGAAAATTCTTCAGAAATTCTTGAGAATCAGGATTGAATGAATTCCAAATTACTCAAATTAAAAACTCTATCTATCTGTCCTCCTAAAAAAAAGCTTCATTTCATGGCTTCAAAGACCCATTAATTCAACTGAATCCATGGTTCTTTTTTTTTTGAAAGATCAGGAATGAGGATAAAACCTTTAGTATCAGGTATTTGATACAAGTATAGGGGCATAAGAATCAAATGAAGATTCTATAAGATTCCTAGGGAATTATTCTTGTGGAGAAGATGCATTAATACAGCTGATGGACAGTTCCCTTTTTTTGAAAAATAAGGAAGGGGGATAGAAATGTTGGTATCAGGTGAATGATACAAGTACAGTAGTGTAGTTATCAAATTAAAAGGCTATAAGCTTCTTGCAGGATGATTTAATTTGAGGTTTTGAATGTGAATGATGGGGAGTAATGACTGATGTTCCAATAGTACTAAACCTAGATATAAAAACATATGATTATTTTCCCAAACCAAAGGAGTTTTAATAATTGAAGAAGGGAACGGTACCCAATTGACAGGGATGTAAAGGAGGTAACAGTACAAATTTGTCTGTGAAAGATGGTCATGGCTGGAATTTTCAAGATATTTGAGAAATATGAAATGATAAAAATAGCATAACAAAGCCCAAAACATGGTTATCTAATTTAAAAGAAACAATCCACAATTGTGATCATTGATATTGTAGCACTTTTCCAGTGCCATGAATGAGGTCTGTTGTGATAGATCATGCAGCACATGGAGGTTCAAGGTTGAAGGATTTTCAATATATAAGCAATAATTCCATGTGGAAGGCTGTCAAATTAAGCAGAAAAAGGCAGAAGAGGGAAGTGCTACCATCAAGTAAAAACCAATCATGGGGTCAACCACTTTTTGATCCTTTCGGGAAACTATTGCTCCCTGTGGCTGTGTTTCTCAGCTTTTTTGGGGTGGGTAAAAATTCAAAATATAGCTGGGGTGGGGTGAAATATATGAAAATGAGTCCAAATAAATGAAAATCTAAGGGTAAAAAGGTTTGTATATCATAATTTGTTTTCTGAAAGATGATAAAATTGATGCAATTGTGTGAATTTGCAGAATAGAATAATTGCATGTTCCTAATCAGATGTAACACTTGGTTTCTGAATAAATCTAAAATATGCATCCAGTGTCTTCTACATAATTTGAAACCATCCCTTCCAACTGATAATTCCCATTGAAGTGGAATCCAGTTGGGAATATGTTGATGAGAAGTTTGGGGTCCACAAGTATTCAGTTTACCACTTGAATTTGTTTTAATCAAAGTAAATGATAAACTTAGTGTTTCATTGTGAGATTCATTGATTTGTTTAAATTATTTGCAATCATTCACATAGAAAAAATGTAGAAAGCACGAATATTTGTTCAGGACCCCAATACTTAAATTCACATATTTTCCTTTTTTCCAAAATCTTTCACATGCATGTGGCTTTCTCCAAATTATTGATTTTGTTTTTGAAAAACCTGATTTAACATACCTGTATACTGGCCTCTGAAAGGCCCAAAAAGAATCTTTTTTCATTCTTGGGGGGTTTTAGACCCTCAAGAACCTTTAAAACAGTGGCCAAGGCTAAATTCACACTTTCAAATTTACTAAATCCATGGATTTTCCAAAAAAGGAATTATTTTATCATTTTTTTATAAAATCATTGCTCTTTTGAAGAAAGGTGTGAATATTTCACTGGAATCAAACCTTCAAAATGGCCAAAATTATCCTTTATTTTTGAAAAAGGCATCATGTTACCATTTGTTTTCCTAAAATCAGGCCAAAATAGATCATTGGCATGATTAAAGTAGTTTTTACCATAACAATGCCATATGGAATGTTTTCCCACACAAGAAAGTCTTTTAAGCCTTGAAAAGACATGGAAATTCAAAATAAGGATCAGAATATAAATTGAATGTTTTCCATGCTTTTTAAGGGTTTAAAACAGTGCTTGTGGTGGCAGAAAACGACTTTGCGGGATGTGTTGGGCCTCCAAGGCCTTTAAAAATTACTTTTGGCCCTGGGGGTCTGATTTCTAGGCTGAGCATCCACAGCCAGGTCCTCAGTATCAACTGAATATGATTGTTGGGCATCAAAAGCGGTGTGGTGACCAAATCTGGACACCTCAGGACCACTGCGGAAAATTTAAATTTTTTTATGGCTATCATTCATCACCAAAAAAAAATCTTTTCTTGAATGATTTCCTATTTTAGTTTCCAGTTTCCATCCTTCCCTTCTCCTAGTTTTCTAGGAGGATCTATGAGGTGTCTAGAACCCTGTGCCCAGTTTTCAAGTCCTTCCGCTCCACTCCTCATCCTCTGGTTCCTTTTTTTGCCTACCGTGCGGGCAAGACCGGCTTGGCTTGGCTTGAAACTTGCCGGCATTGGAATTGACCTTCTGGAGTGCCAATTCTGATTATTGATCATCATCATAAGTCGGAGGCCTCAATTGGCTGGTGGTGAATTACTCGGGGATGGACCAACCAGCTCTAATAATTGACTCCATCATTCCCAACCTGTTTCCAACAACAATTACCTTGCTCATCAATCCCTCTAGAGAGTCATCAACATCCCTCTCCAATCAATCTATCCAGACAGTATCTACCCGCCAATCCTTTGGTATATCATCTTTGAGCCCATCACCATCATCATCTTCATTGTTGAATGTTGACAGGGCCCGAGTCACTCGCTCACAATCACAACTACCATCAGCGCATTGGTCAACACTTGTGGTCAACAATTGTCCACTGCCCCCTGTTGACCATCTACTGCCTCCTTGAGCTCATCTTCCATCTTGTCTTTGTCCATCAATCCCAACTGACTGATCTCACCTCCATCCTCATCTAGGCGGTCTCTCCAACCAATGCCTTTTCCCACAATCATCACTACCATCCAATCTTTCTCAATTGGTTGGTTGGTGCTCTCATCTCTTGTTCCACGCTTGTCATCATCTTCCCCCCTCAAACCCATTCCAATCCATCATCTCTTGGTCCATCAAATTGGATCAATTGATCCTCTTGCCCAAATCTCCCGATTAAGATCTCAATAATCACACCAACATCACTGCACTCATCCATTGCTCAACCCCTGCGCGGCTTTTCTGTTGCCCGCGCGGGTCTCAGCAGTTTCCCAGGCCCGTCAGCCTGTCTGTGTGGCCCCTCACCTGCTACTCTCCTGCCGGTGCCCATCATTGGCACGGGCTGGTGTCTTTCCATTCCTGTTCATTCATGATTTTTCATTATTTCAATTTTTTTTTGTTGTTGCTTGTTTCTTTTTTTTTCTCGTCAGTTTATTTTGTTTTCTCATGATCAAATTGAAAAAAAAAAGAAAAAACAAAAAAAAAATTCCGCACTCATTTGTAATTATCTCTTGTAAATAGTCTACAGGCCTCTTCTCTATAAAAGCAGGGGCTCTCCCCAGCCTTTTTTTTGGGGCATCATCCATCTCAGATAGGAATCAGTAATCTAATCATTCCAGAGGGCTTCTTTCCCTTCATCTGAAACTTATGTGCTGGGTATATCTTTTGATTGCCCCTTGATCCTTTGGGCCTCCATACTCAATCTTTGATCTGTCCATCTGTGACCCTGATCCTTATCACCAACCATAGCTTTGCTGGTTGAAGAGAATTCTGTCTTCTGTAATTCTTGAGTGTGTTATACCACTCTTGTTGCCTTTTTCTGACCATACTGGTCTGATCCTTCCCTGATCATCTTTCCAGATCCAGTCACTTTTGACTGAGAGGTTTCTTTAAGCTTGAAACCTGGAGTGTTAGACCACCCTTTATTCTTCAAAGTTTAATTCCGCCACGCTACTCTTGAGTTACTTGAGAAGTGTTGGGCTATTCTTGTTTGAATCTGATATTGCTTTGCTTCTAGAGCTTCATAAAAAAATTGCTTTTGTTTTGTTCAGCCACCCACAGTTATCTGGTACCCTTCAAGCGCTTGATTGTGGAGAGTTGGGAAGGTTCATTGAGAACCTGGAGGTTGGTTGGGATTTAGTTGATCTTTCCTAATCTTCTTCCAGAAACCAGAGTTGTTATCTTTTGGGCATTGTTACTTACAACTGCCTTGTTCCATTGAACTCTGAACAAAACTTTGACTTACTTTGTTCAAGTCTTTCCCTGCACCATATTGCCTCAGATAGTGTTGTTTCCATTGCTACTGACTATTCCTGAACTCATCCCTTTCATTGAATCCTTATTTACAAGTTCCTGGATCTCAATTCCGGTTACATTTAAATATCATTGTAACTCTTAGGAGGGCAGCCTAAACAGCACCTTTCCCCTCCACAGAACTGCCTGCGGCATAGCACTGTTCGGAGTCTTACAGCAGCTAAAGGGGTGATATTGGCCTTCTTTTCAAATATTTCATACATTTGAATATAAAAAGGGCATATGGAGTCCTACTTATCAACCACCAAGTTGATTCCCTTTGATTTATTGGAGTTGGTTATACCAAAGCCAGTGGAGATTGAAATTGAGTGTGCTTTTTTGTACTCGGTTTGATAGTTCTTGAATTTCTCCTGCAATTTTTCTGGGCGGAAGACCCAGACTAACTTTGGTTTTATCCTTCAGTTCATTCAAAATCAGGAGATAACCATTAAACTTAGATGATGGGGGTTGGCCAACTTGTGTTTCATTGTTGGATCCAAAGCAAGCATCATAGTTGGAGGGAAGTTTGAGCCAGTTTACCAGGATGATGTGATCAGCTCTCTTTAGCTGACTTGAGCCTTTAGAAGAAGATGGGGGAGGATTGTTGGATTGTGAGTTCCTGAGGGATTTTTGCTTTGGTCCATATGATTGCTTAGTGTACTTGCGGGGTGAGGTTTGCTGAGGGGCTATTTAAAAATAGTAAGAGGGATGAAGGGATAAAGCAATGAAGAAATGAAGTCATGAAGGTATTTGTTGAAAGTGGGGATGAAGTGACAAAGCAATGAAGCAATGAAGCAATGACAGTTAGGATGTGATTAAAGCAAGGATGAAGCGCTGAAGTGATGAGAGGATGGATGTGATGATAGCAATAATGAAATGAGGGTGATGAAGCAATGAGAGCATTAAGGTGGTGAGAGTGATGAGGGGATGAGAGTGATGATGCAAAGAGGATAGGAAGAGATGAGAATGATGAATTCACAAGAGGGATAAAGCAATTAGAGTCAGGATGTGACAAAAGTGAGAAAGTGATGAGAGTGATGAAGCAATGAGAGTGATGAAGTCATGAGGATACAAATGAAGAGATGAAGAGCCATGAATCAAATTTATGGATGAGGTTGGAGGTATAATTTTTCCAATGAGGATGGAGGTTGAAACCAGGGGTTATGATGTGGAATGATGGTTTGAGGTGGTGAAAGCCTTTGAATACTATATTTGAAAAAACCCATTTATTTTCCAGTAACTCTGGCCCATCTGATGTGAAATAAGTGGGTTTTTTGATTTTTAATTGCGGGTTTGAAATTGCTGATTTGGGTTGAAACCCGCCATTAAAAAATGGCTGATTTGGGTTGAAACCCTCCATTAAAAAATGGCTGGTCTGGTTAACTTTTATACACGCTAATATGAGGCCTCCAAGCCCCTGTGTGGTGTGTCTTGGGAAGAATTTTTGAATAATAAAATGATGTATTAAACTTGAGTTAATTTGACATGTAAAAATGCAATCAAAACATTTTTTTTGCAAGCAATTCAAATCTGAAGTTAGACTTCAGAAAAATTACTTCCAATTTAAGAAAAACTATAAAAATGATAAGAATTTGTTTTCTTTACAAAAAATGTAATATTTAAAGAGGAGTTGAAATTCCTTTGTACCAAACATAAAAGAATGTGGAAAAATGATGGATATACCTGTTTTATTCTGTCAATATGAATTTTTTGAAGTATGTGAACAAAAATATAATGAAGTAAAAAAAATAATTTTAAAAAATATTGAAAACATTTCTTTAAATAAAGTTCAAGATTTTGGATTGAATTTAAATACGTTTGTACCAAACATAAAAAAAAACATAAACATTCTGCATATATCTCTTTCTTGAGGAGAATTCAAATATTCTTACCAAAATAAATTCAAAAGATACCTATTTGATCAGGAGAATCAAAATGATTTCAAAAATCTCAACAAGGAATTAATTGAATAAAATAATAATGATTATAAAATAAAAATTGGTTTATTTTAAAATTATTCAATATTTCTCATGGAATTTAAGTATATTTCTATCATCAATAAAAAATGGTGGTGTTTAATTCACAACCCTGCATTGTGCATGGGTGTGAAATTCCCTTCACAACCCATTTAATTTGTGAATGGAATTTCATAACTCAAAGAGATGTGACCAAAACCCTTCACAACACACACAACCCCTGTGGGGCTTCATAATACTTGTTTGCAAGGGTTCATAACTCATTTGGGGAAAAATGGCCCCAAATGGGCAGTTGTAGGGGGTAATTAGGGGTACCTAGGCAACCCTGGACCACATTTGAGTGCCATCAATCCCAATTTGGGGAGTTTCATACATTGTGACACTACTGGACCACAAAAAGGACCGTGGAAATCAAAGATTCTGCCTGTTGGAAAAGGTTAAAAACTCTTTTCCAAAACCATACACAATACTTGCCCATTGGATAATTTTATCTTTCTCCACCCAAAAGTGAGCAAAATTTAGAGTTGTTGTAACAGTAGGATTGAATAATGATTCCACTTGGGAGTTTTTTTTGATTATGGGAACAGTGGAAAGCCCAAGCCCCCCTGGTTTCAATATGGCTGCATTGAAAAACTTAATTGAGAGTGCTTTTAAAAAAGCTGTGGCAGGAGCTAGGGATTAGGGGAAACATTGGAAGCCCTGATTGCATCCTCATCTAGGGTTAAAATTGAGGAAAAAGACTTTTCACAACTGGAATTTACTGGTGTTGGTGAAAAACATTTCATGTGCAATTTTATTGATTTTATTTGATGGAAACTAATGTGACTATGGCAGATGTAACTATTTAAATATGAGATTCAAGAAATCCTTGAACCTCCTCCAGTGAGATCCTTTCCTATTAGGTAATAATCCAAATATTTTTTTTCAAAAATGGGTGTCCATGCATGGCTATGCTTTGACAAAATTCAAGTCAAAAAAGAGAAATATGTTGAACCAGCATGCAACAGAAATGGAATATATCTGGAGCAATTTCTCACCAAACAGAAAAGGAAAACTTGCAGGATGAAGTTTGGGTGTCAATTCATGATCCATGTAAGTTGCACAGTAGCAGATCCCACATGGTGCCTCACCATTAGAAATGCCAAACATAATCTGCAACCAGTGCATCCTCAGCCGAGGAGAATCTCTGCTTTGTCCTTAGATCAACTAAATGAAGGGATGCAAGATTGGCTCAATAGGGTGTATCAGAGTTAGAAAACCCGCCATTAGAAACCTGCTATCTTTTTTGAAGAAAAAATCATAATTTTTTATGAAATAAAATATATTTTAAAGATAGTACTCAATTTTTCAATTTATAATTGAGCAAAATTCCAGAAAAATAATAAGATAATTTAAAGAAAACATAGAGGGAAGATCCAAAAACAATGGGGTGTATCAGAGGAGAAATTTTGTAAAATTTAAATGGCTTATTTCAGGAAAAAAATAAATTTTTCATAAAACATTTTTTTATCAAAAAAAAAATGAATCAATGGCTTTAACTGAAAAAATAAAAATTTTGAAAAAAAATGGATAGTCCTAAAATCAGCCATTTAGGTTTTTTGAAAATTTTAACTCTGATTTGCCCTAATCAGAAAAAATGAGAAAATGAGAAACTATCAAATTTAATGACTTTCTCACTTATTTTTGTTGCTGTTTGAACTATTGAATTCCTTCTGCAAGGATGGTAAGGAGAATAATAATCTTAATTTGCTTGCTATTTTCTCTTGATTCTTGCAACAGGATTGTATTCATGAGAAGCAACCCACTTATGCACAATGGTTCCAGACCTGCAATAAAAGATTAAATCAAAAAAATTAATAAACAATAATATCAAAAAAATAAAAGGAAATTAAATCCCAAAGAAATAATAAAATCCAGATCTGGAAGCTATTCATATTCTGAATATTACTCTGCAGTCACAAAATCATCCTATGCTAAAAACATGAGAAGGAATTACTAAAAAATCAATTTGATATTCAGAAAAAATCAGTATATATGAAGATTAAAATTTTCCTCTGATTCCTCCTTCTTCTTTTCCTTCACCTGATCTGTTTTTGCATTCCACTTTCTTTAAAACTCAATAAATACATAAAAAATATTACTTATGAAAGTTGATTTTATATATTTTTTCCAAAAAATGGTGACTGACCTTCAAATTTGCTGTGAACTTTGTCTTGGGAATTCCTGTCCTCTTGGTTTCTTCTAAATATTCAAAACCAGATGGATCTCTTGTAATTGAGGAATGATATGTATTCTTCAACTTATTGGCTTCTCCTTTTGTTCTTCCTCTTACTTTAGATCTTTGAGGAGAATTTGGCTCTTGAATCAGAATAAGTTGATATTTTCCACTTTAAAGGATCTTGGTTTCACCCAGAAAATATTGTTTTTCTCCAGGTGGAAAATTGTGGAATCCTTCAAATAGTTCAGTATGAAATATATTTTCATTAGTGGTTTTGGAGGTATTTTTTTCAAATTTTCAAGGGGTGAACTCCAGCTTTGGTCAAATTTTCAACAGTCTACTATTGCTTCCCTTGAGTCATTCTTTCAATTTAATGAGTTTAAGGAAAATTTGAAGGTGTATGGTTGTGTTCTGGAAATATTAACTTAACCTTCCAGAGACCCAATCTTTTGAAAAAATTGCCAGATCATCTGAAGGTAAAATTTGTATTTCTTGATTTTCCCAACCTCTTGGTATCTTGGCTGGTTTTATGTTCCCCAGATTTATCACATTGAAATGTGTAGGTATTTTTCTGGAAATTGGATAATCTGGTAGACATGGAATATCCATGGGACTTTGCCCATGATTAGATTTCATCAAGTAGCTCCTCCTTTTGATTGTATGATATTTCAGGAGGAGGGGCCAAAGGGGTGGAATTGGGAGTTTTAGTAGATGAGGAAGGAGAAAGAGGATTTGAATCACTATTTTGATTATATCAGATGATGGAGGAAGGGCCTGGTGAAAAATTTCTGGAGAAAGGGTAAAGTTTCTCTAGATCCATAGTGAAAACAGATTTCATTTTTAAAAAGTGAAGTGAAGGTAGGGTTTGATTTTTCAGAAATAGATTGCGCAAAAATTGAATGAAAAAATTTATTCAGAGACTTGAAATAAGATGTAAAATAGTTTTTGGAAGTATCTATTGAGTTTTATTGATGAACAAAATATTTCAGCAAAGAAGTTGATAATTTTACAAAACCATTTTTGAGGATATAGATATTTGAATTTTTGACAGAAGATTTGAATCCAGGAGGATTCATTTGGTAGTTTTGGTGAGTTGATTTTGATTTATTTGTGGTGATGGATGATGAGTAATGTGTTGTTTTGTGATGAGTGAAGTGGATTGAAGTTGTGTGGTGTGGTTTTGTGATGAGTGAAGTGGAGTGAAGCTGTGTGGTGTGGGGAAGTGTAGTGTGGTGTGGTGGAGTGAATTGTTGTGGTGTGGTGTGGTGTGGTATGGTGTGGTATGGTGTGGTGTGGTGTGGTGTGGTGTGGTGTGGTGTGGTGTGGTGTGGTGTGGTGTGGTGTGGTGTGGTGTGGTGTGGTGTGGTGTGGTGTGGTGTGGTGTGGTGTGGTGTGGTGTGGTGTGGTGTGGTGTGGTGTGGTGTGGTGTGGTGTGGTGTGGTGTGGTGTGGTGTGGTTTGGGGGGTGTTGGGTGGGTGGAAGGGGTGAAGGTGATGGTTCATAAGATGATTGGAATTCTCCAAATTGGAAGGTCCCAGGAAAAAATTCAAATTAATATTGAATTTATGCACTCCAAAGGGCTCAAAAAAGGGGGCCTGAAACGCAAAGGGGTTTATTGTGATGCTTTTTTGGTTTGGTTTTTGAGACAAAAATAGCGCCTCAAAAATCACCAAAAAATCATTTTTGGAAACCACCAATGGATTACTTGGAACCTTCAGCTTCAAATTTCTTCATATCATAATTCATTTGTTTGAAAAAAAAGGAAATCAAAGACAGACTACCCCTTTTCTTTTGAATTATTTGCATTGTGATGTATATCTTGAGGGGTAGAAAATAAAAAAATAAATAAAAATAATAAATAGTTTCATCTGTGGATGCCTTTGCAAATTTCTGAAAAAAATTGAGGGAAGCTTTCTTGCCAGATGTGAAAACAAAAATTGAAATGGATGTGTTATTTTGAAGTTTTTTCAAGTTGGATTCAATTTTTGGAGGCCAAGAATAACTGCAAAAAAATCCCAGAAAGATATTAGAATGCTGTATTGTTGTTTTTTAAACTATCTGAGAGCTTGAATTGCCAAAAAAGGAAATGAAAATAAAAGGATCCAAAATTGAAATGAGAAATTCAATTTTTTTGAATTCTTTGATTTTTTTGAATGGATATTTTACTGTGTAAGAATACATGTTAAAATACATTCAAAAAATACTATAAAAAAATCAGAAATCTCTTTGGCTTATTTTTCAAGCTTATGGAATCTTGAATAATCAAATAAAATTAATCAAAAAGGCAAATTAAAGGATCCAAAATTGAAATGTGAACTTTGATTTTTTTTGAATTTTTGAAAGGATTTTTTGAAGATGTAAGAAAACATCCCAAAATTCCCAATAAAATATTAGAAATATCTTTCATCTTTTCCTTTCATTTATGAAAGATTAAAACACCAAACAAATTACTTCAAAACTCAAACAAAACAGCCCAAAAATGGAATGAGAAATAGGGTGTATCAGAGTTAGCAAACCCACCATTTCATCTGACCAAACCTGCCATTTTTAATGTCAGGTTTCTGAAATAAACATACCCCCTAACTGGTGTATTTTAAAATGGCATGTTTCATGGAAATAGTGGATTTAAAACATAAAATCTGCCAATTATTCACCATCATCAATCCACCATCCATTGCATGGAAAACACCCATCCACACCTCCACCTCAGAAAATCCATACCAATCCCATCTCCATTGCATCACACAGATCTAATCTATTTTTCTTAAAATATCCATTTCTTCACACACATCCCATCATCATCTCATCACTCCAGATCAAATCACCATCCTTCTCAACATTTCCAATCAAGCTTCCTGGAAGCAAGTTGAAAACACAAAAAAGCTGACTGAACCTATTTTATTATTTGACTCTGATTCAAATTCCCATTTTGAATCAACTTGGTTAGCTTTGAATTCTCTACTGGAAAAGCAATACATGGTTCCATTAAGAAAGACTCCAAAAAACTGGTTATGAAAGGCAAAAGCTTCCTTTCCTGTCCAACTTAAGCTTCCAGAAACTTTTAAAAAATTTGTTGCCTTCATTCATTAAAAGTTTTTAGATGATTGAAGACCACCACATCTTCCAGAAAAATTCTTGAAATCTGAAACGCAATCCAGCTATCCAATTTTCCATTGCTCTTTGTAGATCGGGATCAAGTGGAAATGGAGTAGCAATTCATCAACAAGAAATTCTATTCTCAGTTGGTTATGGAACCATTGACTTCTACACCAAAATAGTCATGATTTCTATCCTATCTTTCCTTCTCTCAGTCCTTTGTTGGCCAACCAAAGAAGAACTCAAGGAGATACCCCAGTTAATTGAGAAGAAAGGCTTTCCTGTTTTCATTGGTTTTTTTGATGGAACCACTATCTCCTTGAGTCAAAAACCCAAACTAGATGTAAACCACTATTTTGATTGGAAAAAAGGCAATTGATTCATTTTTTTCCCAAAGCCTTTGATAAAAACTTTGATAAAGAACTGAACAAATATGTTTTATATGTTTTTATAGATAATCTGTGGAACTACAACCTTTTTGTGATAAAAACAAGAAATTCATATCCCTCCATGCTGGCCTTCCAAGTTCTTTTTACAATTAATATGTTTTCAATTGGATTATGATAGCCCAAAAACCAGAGAACTAATTTGACAAAGATCAATAACTTCTGGCCAATTCAGCTTATGCTAGCAGGAAATATGTGGTTTCAGCATACCAAAATTTTTCATACAATGATCAAGGCAAAACTCATTTTAACTATCATCTTGTATAATCATGAGTTTGAATTGAGCATGCCAAAGGAGTCCTGAAAGGAAGATGGGCCAGCTTGAGGGATATGCAAAACCAGCTCCAAAAATCCAAAGACATGAATTGTTGAGGATGTAAGCCCTTTTGAGTGAAATAAATGTGAAAATATTGGTTTGATCAATCCAACTCAATTATCTAAGGAAAGAGGAGAAAATTTGGATCATGATGAAAAAAAAGAATTATATAAATATTTTTAATAAAGTGGAAGTTATTGAGGAATCAATTTCTGTGAAACATAACACAGAAATGTTGCAGAGACTCAGTCTCAGTCAGGTGAATTGAGCAGAGGAGTAGCATTATGGATCAAATGAAGAAATTCCAAGAAAGAGAATAGATGCAACCCACCCATTAATTAAGAATGAAATTAATAATTCAAATGCTGCAAAGAAAGCATACCAAGAAATCAAAAGAAAAACTCCTGAAGCTTTCAGGTTCACTGCTATTCCAGCTGTAACACCAAGAAAGAGAAAGGTGCATTCCGAGCGGGTTTGGAATAAGAAAAGAATAACTATAAAAGCTATTGAACATTTCAAGTTAATAGCAGTCCTGGTTGTCTCTCCAAGAAATAGAGTGATACATAGTGCTATTAAAACTAAAAGGAAGAAAGCATAGTTTCTTTAAGCCTCATGTTGTAAATTTCTCTACCCTGTAATTCATGTTGTAGATAGCATTCACCTTGTGTTCATCTTGTGCTCCCAGTTTTTGGATGAGATGTCTCTTAAATATAAAAGGACCCCTCATTCCCCCCTCATTTGTATCTGTACACATTCACATCCATATACACATCCGCTATCTTACCAATCAATATCATTAGTTTTTTTATTAATCACTCTACCACCCAAATTTCTAATTGCATGATGAAGATCCTCATCAGCTGGATTATCAGTTGTGTAATCCTTCACAAACTTCTGGAAAAAATAAAAGATGAATTGTAAAAAATATTTGAAGAAGATATTATTGATCCTCCTCAATTCATCCCTGTCTCATCTTGTTTCTCATCTTCTTCCATGAGAGAGCGGATATTACCCCTCACACTTTCTCACTTTGATGAGTAACATACAGTTTTTAAATAGGTAAAAAATAACTTCACAGTAATTTTTTTTTTGTTCAACCAAGAATCCTAGGCTGACTCAATGTTTTTTTTTGGTGTTTTTTTGTGGACTTAGACAAAACAAAACAAAACCTCCACCTTGTACCTCACCACTGACAAAACTACCCACCTCACCCCACTCACTCACCAGTCCAATCAAGCCTCCTCCTCACCAAAACAACAGGTCCACTCCTTCATCCTCCTCACCAAACCACTTCACCAACCACCTCTACCTCAACACCCACCTCCACATCAAGGTCCCCCTTAGTCATCCTCCTCCTGCTCCAGCTCCCCATTGATCCATCAATTTTGGTAAGAGCCCCTCCTCCTCCTCCTCCCTTTGAGCAATTTATCTTTTTCTAATTGTATGATCAATTGAATCCAACCCTCCTCCTCCTCCTTTAGCCATTACTTTTCACTTGTTGCTCAATCTTACTTCAGCACCCCAGGTAAGCACCCCCCCCCTCCTCCTCATTTTCAGTCAAATGGCAATGGCAAGCAAAAACTTGATTTTTTGCGGTTTGATTGATCAATCAAACAGCAAGCAAATGATTGATCAATCATTTGCAAACGTCTTCCCCCCCCTTCCCCCCCTCCTTTTTGTTTTCCATCAAACAGCAAGCAAAAAATTGATTGATTGGTTTCAAATGGCTCCCCCCCTTCCCATCCTTCCCCTCAAGCTCCTCCTCCTCCTCCCTGATGATCAAAAAAAGGGATGTACCATGTTTTTTTTCTTTTTTTTTTGGGGGGGGGGGTAGGATAATTGAACATTATTTTTTGATTTGTTTTCCGTGTTTTTTGATCATCTACCTTGATTGTTACTGAATAGTGACTGTTAAATTGTTACAACCCTTTCTCCTTCTGCAACCGCACTCCCAATTCTTCTCCCACTAGACCCAAAACTCTACACAACAACTTGAATCCTTTCTTGATCCTCCCTACAATTCAAGTATTTGGATGGGAGGGAACAAGATGGGAGGAAATTATATGATAAGCATACCAAGAGGTGGCCAGAATAGGGCTTTTCAGCAAAAGAGGGCTCAAATGAGGGATTCCAAAATGTCTTTGGAAGTAGCAGAGGGGGGGATTGATGAAAATTTTGTGTAGTCTGAGAAAAAACTACAACCTTTGGGTCTGTATTGTGCCATCATTTCTGAAAGAAAAAGAACAGTTGAAAACCCTCCCTTGAATAGTTTGGACAGACCAAACAGAAGATCAAAAAGTTCCATTTCTTCTCCTCTGGAAAATATTTGTTCATGATCAATCTAATCATGAGTCTGTGATTGCAAAAATAAAAATTTTCCCTTTGAATAAAATCTCTGAGCAAGAGAAGAAGGACATCAAATTGGTCACCACTTTCCTTCACCAATCCAAAAAATTTGTCAATACTTTTGGTCCCTCAAGATCTTGGGGTGGAAAAATGTGGCCTATTGGATGGCACAAGTTGATTCACTCTTCTGAACTGTTTGGATGATATTAGAAGAAAGCTGCTATTCAATCTTCGCCTCAAGAGTACACTTTCCTCAACCTTAAGTCAGACAAAGTCTTTCAAATTTTAGGCCAAATGTTCCAAAATTCAGCCAGAGTGGCACATGATTCCAACTTTCAAACAATGCTGGACAACAATATCCCCTCTTTCTCTTCATTTTAATATTGGTCCTGACTCACTCCTTTTGACTGTGCCCCCCACATCACCTTCACTTCAAATTCCTTCTATAATTCTCCCCACATTTACAAAGGCAACATCTCTTCCTATTCCTTTTTACTGGTGCTTCCAGCAAAAAAGTTGAATGGACAAATTATTGAAAAGGAGGAAAAATATCAAGTATCTGATGGCTGATTTTTTTTCCTTACTTGGGTTTTGGAATTGATTTCAAGAAAAAAGGTATTGTTGAAATTTTTTGGGAAGCAAATAAGTACAAGCACTGTATGTTTCCTGCTGTTGAGACTTCCAATCATACAAGAATGGCAATATCTATGCAAATTAAAAATACAACTTGGAACACCTGCAGGGACTGGAACAGTGGAAAAATATACTCAAGGAAAAAAAAAATTAAATACAAATAAAAAATATTTGTTTATTGGTGGGGTTAAAAATAGTCTCAAAGATTTTTGTATTTGAAAATAATGTTTCTGTTTTTATTTTTCAAATTTTTATAAAATTGAATATAATTAAAAGCCAAGCAATTGAGTGATTTTCTGTATTTCTTCTGTTATCTACTACTACCAATACATTCTATGGCTACTGATAAAATACCTTGTGGTTCCATTGCTAGTCATTCCCTCTCCTTTTCCAGTTTCTCTTCCTGTCAATCCTCATCCTTTTCCTCTTTTTGAAACTCCTGCTCAGCCTGTTTCAATTTCCACTCAGAATCCAATAGTTTTTGATGAGCCAAACTATTGGATTTCTGATTTTGAAAATGAATATCCAGCTGAAAGTCCAACCTTTGCTTTTCAAATTCAAGTTTTTCCAATTCAATTTTTAATTCTACTTCTTTTTGTAAGGGAATATCAATGAGATTGATTTCAAAAGGAATGAGGTTTCATCAATGCACTTGATTGAATCTTGCTTATCCATGATATCTTCAAAGCCAGAAAAATTGGAAGTGTTTCTCCTCTTTTTGCTGCTATTGGGGTTGATGTTGATAGAATTGGAGGCCTTGTTCTTTCACTTTGCAGAGGAGGTTTTTGTAGTAAAATTGTCACTCTCATATGAAGGTGATGTGGGAGGCCCCATTGGCCTGAGTGTTTTGCCATTCAGAAAAGGATGAGCCTGTTTTTTTACAATATAAATCAGTTGGGATTAAATGGAAATGAAAGACAAGTAATTGCTTCCTTACTTGAATAGATGTTGATTGTAATGGAGATGGTGGAATTATTTTCTCCTCATTGGCAAAGTTATTGATTTCTTCCACCCCAGGAAGAGAGCAATCCAAAGAAGTAAGTGAGGGGTTCAAGGAAGGGTTTTTAGGGTTGATCAATGCCAATGTGGACATAATTGGAGGTGGTTGAGCTGGAATATTCTCCTCCACACCAGATTGGGGCCACTCAAAGATTTCATCAGGATCATTGTTGCTTGGCTGAGCATCTACAGCCAAGTCCTCAGCATCAATGGAATCAAATTTTTGGGAATCAAAATCAGCTAAGGGGATTATTTTGGCCTTCTTTCCAAATTTTTCATCCATTTGAATGTAGAAATGATGAATGGAGTCCAAATTATCGACCACCAAGTTGATTCCCTTGGCTTTATCAGAGTTGATGATACCAAAGCCAGTGGAGATTGAAATTGAGTGGGCCTTTTTGTACTTGGCTTGATTTTTCTTGAATCACTCCCTCATCTGTTTGGATGGAAGATCCAGCCTGCCTTTTTTTATTCTTGAGTTCATTTGCCATCAGGAGAGAACCATTAACCTTAGAGGATGGAGTTCAGCAGACTTGTGTTTCATTGTAGGATCCGCAGCAAGCTCATAGTTGGAGGGAATTTTGAGCCAGTTGACCAGGATGATGTGATCAGCTCTCTTGAGATGACTTGAGCCTTTGGAAGCTGATGGGGGAGGACTGTTGGATGTAGAGTTCATTGGGTATGTTTGCTTTGTCCATTGGATTTTTGAGTGGACTTTCAGGGAAAGTTTTGCTGAGTGGCCATTTGAATTAAAGAGTAAGAGGGATAAATTGATGAAGAAATTTGATGAAAGCAGGGATGAATGAATGAAGGGATGAAGCAATGATGTGATGAAGCAATGAGAGTTAGAATGTGATGAAATCAGGGATGAAGGGATGAAGAAATGAAGAAATGAGAGTTAGGATGTGATGGAATAAACAAAGCGATGAGAGTGATGAAGCAATGAGAGCATGATGGTGGTGAGAGTGATGAATTGATGAGGGGACAAGAGTGATGAAGCAAACAGAATAGGAAGAGATGAGAGTGATTAATTGATGAGAGTGATGAATTGATGAGAGCAATGAAGCAATTGGAGTGATGAAGTGATGAAGCAAAGAGGATTGGAAGAGATGAGAGCAATGAATCAAATTTTCCAATGATTTTGGAGGTAGAATTTTTCCAATGAGGTTGGAGGTTGAAAACATGGGTGATGACTTGGAGACGTGTGGTTGAGGCGGTGAAAGCCTTCAAATAATTTATTTGAAGAAAACCATTTATTTTCAGGTAACTCTGACATGTCTGATGTGAAATAAGTGGGGTTTTTTGATTTTTAATGGTGGGTTTGAAATTGTGAATTTGGGTTGAAAACCTGCCATTGTTTGCTTAACCCTGATATGCCCTATTATGTGCCACTGGGATGAAATTTTTTCTTTGAGGAGACATAATGCAAAAAAATGAGTCTATAAAAAATAAGTAAATTTCCATTTTGTGAATATAATATACCAAATTTAATTTTGAAGCTTGATACCAATCAAAAAAAATTGTTCCTATAACAAAGCTCTGAACAAAGTTCCTTAGCACTTTTAAAACAAAGATAGAATTAAAAATAAATACATAAATCCCAATTCTTCCTGTTATGTAAAAATTTTTGATTCAATTCATGAATCAAGTAAATCTGGTGCAGACAACATCTGAGACCATCCAGGTTTCAATTTTATGTTTGACTGGAAAACTTCAAAAAATTCAAAACATTCTTCACTCACCATCACAGATGCTACACTTTACAGCAGGATCAGCCATTCTTTTCACAGTAATTTGGGTGTATCAAAGTTAGAATATCAACCATTCAAAACCCACCTTTTTTGAATGAAATACACCATTTTTAATTTTGGGTTTCTGAAATACACTTACCCCTTAACTGGTGTATTTCAAAATGTCTGATTTCATGGAAATGGAGTATTTCAAATATCAAATCTGCCATTTATGCATCATCATCTATCCACCATCCGTGGAATGCAAAAAACCCATCCACACCTCCACATCATCAATATCAAAACCAAATCCTTATACCAGAACCCCATAAACCTCCTAATCACTTCAAATCACAAACAGCATCCTTCCCCAAACTATTCACTTCTCAGAATTTCAAAACTGACCTCCAGGAAGCTAATGGAACATGGAATCAAGCTGAATGAAAATTTATTACTATTTGACTCCAATTCAGACTCTGATTTTGAATATGACTATTTATCCTTGAATTCTCTCTTGTAACACAGCTAATCAATCCCCCAAAAAAATCAAATTCACCATCCTATTTAAAAATTGCAGAATCTCCATCTCCTCTCTGACTTAAGCTTCCATTAACTCTTTCAAACTTCTTCAGCATCATTCATGAAGCCTCTGGAGATAATTGAGAACCATCCTGTCTTCCAGAATGAACCTTGGAATCCCCAACACAATCCTGCTATCCAACTTGCTGTTTCTCTTTGTTGGTTTGGATCCAATGTTAATGGTGCCGCTGTTCATCAATTAGAAAATCTTTTCTCTATTGGATTTGAAACAGTCAAATTGTACACCCAATGTGTTATCACTTATTTCCTAGGATTTTGTTGCTCAATTCTATGCTGACCAAAGAAGGAAGGGTACATGAAGATCTCAAAGGTCATGGGCACTGAAGGTTTTCAAGGTTGTATTGGATTTGTTGATGGAACCACCATCTCTTTGAGTCAAAAACCCAATATTGATGGAAAACACTACTTTTATTGGAATAAAAGGCAATACAACCTCTTGATAGAAAATTTTTTTACACAAAACTGACCAAACATGCTTTCTTTGCTCATATAGATACTCCATTTCTGTTCAACTTGTTGGAAACAACAACAAAAAGCTCATTGGCCTCTATTCTGGCCTTTCATGTTACTGTCATTGTTCTTATTTATTCAACCAAATGCAAATTTCTCAGCAACCTCAGAGCTACTTGGATGAATACCAATACCTTCTGGCTGACTCTGCTTATGTTAGTTGTAAATATGTGGTTCCAGCATAACACAATGTTTCATCCAATGATCAAGCCAAAAATAATTTGAACTATAATCTTTCCCAATCACAGGTTTGGATTGAGAATTCCATAGGAGTCCTGAAAAGAAGATGGACCCTCTTGAAAGAAATTCAAAGCCAGCTCCAGAATACCAAAGACATGAAGGTACTCATCAGCTGGATTATCTGCTTTATTACTCTCCATAACTTATTGCCCAACATCAAAGATGAATAGGATGAAATCTTTGAATATTATGTTCCTGATCCTCCTCAAATCATTCTAGTCTTATATAATTGATGCTCTTTTGCCATGATAGAGAAAATTCTATCTCTAACCTTTTCCCATTTTTAATCATGATGGTCTGATTTCAGACTTGATGAAGAGACAAACACACAAGTATGTATCTTTTTTTTCTTTTTTCATCCCACAATTACTGAATTTATCTTTCAAGTCACCCACAAGTGGACCCCAGTCACCTCCTCTCCCACTCATTGGAACCAAACACTCAACCTTTTCCTCCTCCTTCTGAGAATTATTGGCCCACAAGCTTAGTCAAAGAGCAGTACTTAAAGCAAAAGAAATGCTGAGACAATAATGTCTTATAATTGATCCTTGATATTAGGTAGAGGCAATGAAACAGTTGTGAATGTGAATGAGTTGGTGAATAAATGGATGGAAAAAAGCAGGGAGAAGAGCTCCTTGTATCCAAAAGATGATGCTCATGTGGAGCTCATGTAATGACAAGCAAAAGGCAAAAATTCCGCCCCAAATGGGCTCTACAGGCTCTACAAGCCTTGCTAATTGGTTTGGGCTTACTCATCCCACTTGGGATTAGTCCCTGAACCCTCATGACCAGTCTTTACCGGTTGAATTTGGTGTTTCCACCCTTACTGGGCTGAAACAGCCCTTGTTTTTGTTCATACCCTGGCTGGTTGTACCTTACAACCACCCTGTTTTAACTCTGTGACCTCATTGGTCCCTATTACCAACTTACATGGCTGGTTGCCTCCTGCAACCAGCCCCTGGCCCTCAGATTAGCCAGGGTGGACCCAGAAACACCCTGGGTCCGGTCAAACTTACAGCGGGGGGAGAGTGTAACCGGCAGAAATGCGTGCCCCCCCCTCTCTCTCTCAATCCCTGGAGGGAGCTGTCAAATCCCCCCCCCCCAGGGAGCCCTGGAGGTTGATACCCCCAGGGCAACACAAACGGTTTAGTGGGCTGGGCAGTGGTCAAGCCCACCCAGCCCCAGGTCACCTCCCCCTCTGTAACAGGGGGGAGATGGCCCCTGTGACCTTGCTTTTGCTCCACACATGAGGTGGGGGGGTGATCAAATCCTATCCCACCTTGCTGGTTGCCTTGTTGCGGCCGGCCTGGTTGGTCCATACATGAGGTGGGGGGTGATCAAATCCCCTCCCACCTTTCCAGTCACCTTGTTGCGGCCAGCCTGGCTGGTTGAGGACCAGCCAGCCTCATCTTCCCTTTGCAACCAAGCGAGGGGAGTGAGGGGGAAAGGGGCCGCCGGCCCCCTGCAGGGCCGTGGCCTTGCACACAAGCAGGTGGGGGGACTCCAAACGGAGCTACCTTCCCCATACAACGGCCCTGCGCGGTCTGTTGGGCCCCAGAGAGAAACAAGCGGCCCCAATGGGCCTCTGAGGCCCAAAGACCACAAATTACATACTTTGGCGGGCCTTCCCGTCTGGCCAAGTATGTCCAAAATAAACCTTGGGCCCAGTTATGCCCAGATAAGCCGTTTGGCTAAGGTGGCCAATCCACCCTGGTGGGCACGTTAAGGCCCCTGTCCCAAAGGACCTAGAAAATGTGTTTTGGTGCACAAATGCCCAAAACCAATAACATCCACATAGGCGCACGTGGCCCACGTGATTTCCAATGGGCCGTGGAGGCCCATTTGTGCATCCCATTTGGATTACACAATAATATGCACATTAACTGAGTGCATCTATATTTTAACACACCCCCTTAATCCAAAAGGGATGCCATATGCATACTAAACACAAAACCTTGATGTTTGTTCCTATCTAAAGCCTTAGTTAAGATATCCGCAATCATTGCTCCAGTGGGCATGTACCGTAACACTATCTCTCTGCAGTTCACTCCATCACGTATATAGTTATAATGAACATCAATATGTTTTGTTCTTGAATGGAAAACTTGATTTTCTGACAATCCAATGGCACTCTGATTATCAGAATACAACAACGCAAACCCTTGTGGTTTATGAGTATCCTCTAAGACCTTTCTCAACCACTTTGCCTTCTGTGAAGCTGACAGGTAAGGTCTGTACTCTTCTTCTGTTGATGAAAGACTTATTGCTGGCACCTTCTTAGACATCCATGACACTAGATTCTTTCCTAAAAAGAATAAAAAACCACTTGTTGATTCCCTAGTGTTACCATCTGCCCAGCTTGCATCAGAATAACCAACTAAATCAAAATTTGCTGACTTTGAAAACTACAGTCCCAGACTGCTTGTTCCTTTAAGATACCTCATAACTCTCTTAAACGCATACCAATGCCTCATGCTTGGTTTCTCTAAGGGTTGTGACAAGATGCCAATTGCATAAGCAATATCTGGCCTTGTAAACTGCCCAAATAATTTAGCAATCCAATAGCTGACCTATAATTGTTCCCGGATTGGACAAACTCCTGATGCTCTTCATCTGTAGACTTTTCTAACCAAATGTTAGAATGCATTGGAGTACCAAACTCCTTTGCATCCTCTAAGACATACTGCTTAAGTAGAGCTAACACATAATGGTTTGATCCAACTTGATCCCATTATTGCTCTTACTAACTTTCATTCCCAGAACCTGTTGTCCCAGGCCAAGATCTTTTATCTTGAACTCCTTTTTGAGTACCTCCATGACTCTCTCTTTACCATTCCCAATAATGATAATGTCATCCACCCATACAAACTAAATTGCAAACTTTCTCACAAAGAGACAAAGGATGTCCTCACTTCTCCTGAAACCAATCTCTATTAGTTTCTTACTCATGGTGTTATACCATGACCTAGCTGCTTGCTTCAACCCATACAGGGATCTACACAGCTTGAGGACATATTCCCCTTTATCCGCTGAGAGGAAACTTCTCACACAGATTTTCTTCATATTTTCTGGCTTGGTCTCTTCCAGCCATTCCTTGAAACAATCAGGAATTGACATATAAACAGTCTCCTCTTCTCCAAGTTTTGCATTAAAGTATGCAGTCACAAAATCAGCCTGTCTGATTTATTCACCCAACTACACTTCCAAAGAAATGATGTACCTGAAGGTGGACAGCCTTCCAGTTAGCAAAAAATCTTCTTGATAATAAATACCTTCTTTCTGCTTGAAGCCTTGTGTGACGCATCTAGCTTTGAACCTCTTCAAAACTGCATTAGTATTGAACTTTTTATTCAACACTAACCTAGACCCAACAATGGTCTTTCCTTTTGGAACCAAATCCCCCTTAACCACTTTAAACACACTATTACTTTTCAGAGAATCAAATTCCTCAAAAATAGCTGTCTTCCAATTGGCTCTATCATCAGAATTCATAGCTTGGCCAAAGCTATTTGGGTTAACCCTATTACCCATTTCTGAACTTAACTGTAGAATCTCATTAAGCATACATTTTTCCCAAAACGTATCTTCTTCTTATTCTGCAGAAGCATAATGGGACTTCCATTCCCCATACATATCAACAGGTATCCTACTCCTTCCACTCCTTCTAACTGCAGGTGGAGGCTCATCAGGTTCTGATTCCACAGACTCCCCTGAAGCGGGTACTGAAACCTCCTGTGGAAATTCTGCCATCTCAACATCATCACTAATGATATTCTCTACAGAATCTGCTGGTTAAATAGGCTACAATTCTATTTCCTGCTGTGATTCCTGAACATCACTATCTTCACTCCTTTTGAGTGGAAAGGTACTTTCTTCAAATTTTACATCCCTACTACAGATAACCTTTCTTGTCCCTGGAAAAAAAAATCATGTATGACTTAATTATTAAATCATAGCCTACAAGTGCCCCTGTTCTGGCTCTAGGATCTAACTTTCCAACTATTTAATTATGGTGGACACTATAATACACTAAGCAACCAATTTTTCTTAGGTGTGATATTTTGGGGTACAACTTCCAAAACAGATAATGCGGACTTTTCCCATTAACACTTACAATATTGTGCAACAGACACACTGTTCACACCAACTCAGCCCATAAAAAATTTTGCAAACCAGATAAAGTCATGATAGTTCTGACTTTTTCCAATAAAGTCCTATTCATTCTCTCAACTATTCCATTGTTTGGTGGAGTACTTGCAGTAGTAACTATATGAGTGATACCATAATCATTCAATAGTTTCTCAAACTCTCTACTCACAAAATCACCCCCTTCATCAGTAATAAACCTCTTGATCTCCCTCATCAAACCATTTTGTTTCAAGACTTTGAAGATTACTGAAACCTCCTCTGTGGTCTGATCCTTTAATCTTATTGGTTTCAACCAAACATAATTAGTTGCTTTATAAACCAAATTGATGAAGTACTTTGCCCCCCCCCAAGGGACACTGGTGAAAATGGCCCTGCCAAATCAATGGAAAATTCCTCTCTAGGAATTTCTGTGCAATCTCTACTCTTTGAGAACACATTCCTGGTCTTGGCCCCTAAAGTAAAACTTTCAAAGTTGCTGTCCTCTACCTTATGGCCACTTCTATTGTGAGCAACAGTGCTTAGAGCTGAAAACTTGAACAAGTTTGCACAGAGCAACTTATTATGAACTTTTCCACTCAGGATAGGTCTCCCATTCAAATCAATAACAAACTTATCTTCTTTAAGATAACAAATCTGGAAACATTTTTTCCAGATAAGTCCAAGAGACACAAGGTTATAAGGCAAATCTGGTACATAGAACACTTTATCAAAAGATATTTTGAAACCCAAGTTATTTGCAAGAATAACTTTCCCAATTCCTTAAATCTGAATTGTTCTTCATTTTTGGCCAATATTTACAACACCATCAAAATCTCTAAGATTTGAAAACAAGTTTGGCTCAAAAAACATGTGGTCTGTACAACCAGAATCAATCAAAACAAGAAAGTCCTCCTTCAATCCTCCTACAAGGAAAGAATAATTATCAGCCACTGATAAGTTCTTATCATCAAGTTTAAGATTACATACTTCATAATCAATCAAGTCCATTTCTTGATCCTCATTGATTTTGGCCTTCTTTTTGGGGACTTGTTTCTCAACAACTTGTTCCATTGAAACATCCACTGCCACCATAGCAACATTTTCCATGGAAAGGTTGACCTCTTTGTCTTCCTTTTCACTTTCCTCGTACTTCTTTCTCTACTTGGCCTCCTTGCAATCATTTGCATAGTGCCCCTTCTTCTGACAATTATAACACAAGACCTTTGATAAATCCCTTTTGGCCTTTGCCTTCTTCCCGGATTTTCCTGTCTTGCCCACCAGAGTAGTTCCTGTGCCCTCCTTCATTTTGAATTGAAGATCATCCTTTTCAATCCTTCTGAGCACATCCTCTTCTCCAGGAAGGGGATCCGATTGAGATATAATCCTAACCAAGGACTCATATTCTTTTGGTAGCTTTTGAAGAATTAAGAGTGACAAACACGCAGGATCCATGTTCATCCCAAATGACTTGAACTTGGCAATACTTGATCTTGCCTCCCCCGCAAATTATTTGCAGTTGACAAATTTCATTTTGAAAAACTTATTGAGAGCAATCCCCTTCTGATGGACAGAGTCACCAGCATACTTGGACTTGAGCATTTTCCATACAATGCTACCCATACTTTTCTGTTCCTCCTTTAAAGTCTCAGCAAACCATGCCATATGACTTTCATCCAAATTTCTAAGAATGAGATGATAAGACTTCTTCTCTACCTCTGAACTAATCAAATTTTCATCTGCATCCATAATCTCCCCACAAAAAATGTTGTCCAACTCACTGTCCATTAAGACAGACCAAGCACTATAGTTTTGGCCATTCAAAACAATCTTGGTGGAGCTTGAATCTGGGATATAGGAAATCTTCTTGAAAAACTTGAGGTCTTTGAGGTTGACCAGAGTAAGGTATAAGGGTCTATTCTGCTTGGAAATAATGATGATGATGGTACTGATAATGTGTGAGAGTTATTGGCCCACAAGCTTAGTCAAAGAGCAGTACTTAAAGCAAAAGAAATGCTGAAACAATAATGTCTTGTGATTGATCCTTAATATGAGGCAGAGGAAATGGCATATTGGTGAATGTGAATAAATTGGTGAATAAATGGATGGAAAACAGCACGGAGAAGAGCTCCTTAAATACAAAAGATGGTGCTCATGTGGAGCTCATGTAATGACAAGCAAAAGGCAAAAATTCCGCCCCAAATGGGCTCTACAGGCTCTACAAGCCTTTCTAATTGGTTTGGGCTTCCTCAGCCCACTTGGCATTAGTCCCTGAACACTTATGACCAGTCTGTACCAGTCAAATTTGGTGTTTCCACCCTTACTGGGCTGAACCAGCCCTTGTTGCTGTTCATACCCTGGCTGGTTGTCCCTTACAACCAGCCTGTTTTACCTCTGTGACCTCATTGGTTCCTATTACCAACTTACATGGCTGGTTTCCTCCTGCAACCAGCCCCTGGCCCTCAGATTGGCCAGGGTAGGCCCAGGAACATCCTGGGTCCGGTCAAAATTACAGGGGGCGGAGGGTGTAACCAATGGAAATGTGTACCCCCCCCCCCTCTCTCTCAATCCCTGGAGGGAGCGGTCAAATCCCCCCCCCCCCAGGGAGCCCTGGAGGTTGATACCCCCAGGGCAACACAAATGGTTTAGTGGGCTGGGCGGTGGTCAAGCCCACCCAGCCCCAGGTCACCTCCCCCTCTGTAACGGGGGGGGGGGAGATTGCCCCTGAAAACTTGCTGTTGCTCCACACATGAGGTGGGGGGGGTGATAAAATCCCCTCCCACCTTGCTGGTTGCCTTGTTGCGGCAGGCCTGGCTGGTCCATACATGAGGTGGGGGGATGATCAAATCCCCTCCCACCTTGCCGGTCACCTTGTTGCGGCCAGCCTAGCTGGTTGAGGACCAGCCAGCCTCCTCTCCCCTTTGCGACCAAGCAAGGGGAGGGAGGGAGGCAGGGTCCACTGGCCCCCTGTGGCCGCAACCGGGGCTGCAACCAACTGAGCAATGCAACAGGGGCTGTGACCGACTGAACAATGCAACAGGGGCCGCGGCCTTGCACACAAGCAAGTGGGGGGACTCCAAATGGAGCCCCCTGCCCCATATGACAGCCCTGCGCGGGCCTTTGGTCCCCGCAACGGGCCCCTAGCGGGCTGCAACACAGGCCGCGGCCCCAATGGGCTGTCAAGGCCCAAAGACCACAGATTACATACTTTGGAAAGCCAGCCCGTCTGGCCAAGTATGTCCAAAATAAACCTTGGGCCCAGTTATTCCCAGATAAGCCTGTCTGGCCAAGGTGGCCCATCCACCCTGGCGGACCCGTTAAGGCCCGTTTCCCAAAGGACCTAGAAAACATGTTTTGGTGCACAAATGCCCAAAACCAATAACATCCACATAGGCACACATGGCCCACGTGATGTCCAATGGGCCATGGAGGCCCATTTGTGCATCCCATTTGGATTATACAATTATATGCACATTACCTGAGTGCATCTGTATTTTAACACTCTCCCCCTCCAACAACAGCCTCACCACACCCACCAACACACCATGAGCAATCTTTTTAATCTCTGTCATTGGTTGACCACTACTTACACAGGAAATTGCCAATGAAAATCTATCCTTTTTCTCTGATTGAGAACAATATTTTGGAAAAGGACACTCATCTTTTTTCATATTCCTTTCAGCATCCATCTCCTTCTGCTGGGCTGGTGCCTCTGCCTCTATTTGTTTCTCCTGAGACATAAACTCTTATCTCTTTTTTTTCTCTTCAATTTCCAGATTAATGTCCCACTTTTCCCTCTCAAATTCAAGTTACTTCATTACAAAAAGATTTTTCACTGTTTTTCAAAGTCAATAAATCAATTTGATTTTCATTTTTGGGAAGATTTAGCAATCCAATTTTTTTTCCTTACTTGAATCTTGCTTCTCAATGATTTCTTCAAATCCTCCAAACCTAGAAGTTTTTCTCCTCTTTTGATGAATTTTTGGGTTTATTTTCATTGAATTGAAGGCCTTGTGCTTTCCCTTTGCTTAGGTTGATGAAAGCTGACTGTCTTCGCTCAGATTGGAAGGTGATTTAGGAGGCCCCATTGGCTTAAGCTTTCTGTTATTTTCAAGAAAAGGATGATTCTTTTCATATGAAGTCAGTTATAATTTTTAAGATGAATTGAAATTGGCTGTGATAATTTCTCAGTTTGGAGGGACTAGGTACATTCTGGTAACAAAAAGTCAGAAGATTTGAGGAATGGAAGAAGTAAAAAATGAAGAAACAGAAGTGAGAAAAGAGATTAAATCATGCCAGACAGTCAAAGTTCTGAAATGAGCAATGAGGATTTGAGCGGATTGAGTGGTTGACAAGAGGTTGAGGTAGGTTGCAGTGAGTTTATGTTGATGGGGCTAGTTGGTGTTGGTGAAGTGAAAGGTGAATGAGAAAAAGAAATAAACAGGAAATTGAAGTAGAAAGGAAAGACCAAATAAGATAAAAAACAAGAAAGGAGATAGACAAAAGATGAACAATTGAACTTGAGAGACTTATACCCAAGAGACCGCCAAGGCAGACCTCCGGTGTGTTGAAGCTGTTATTTGGCCGTGGAGCAAGTGTGCTTGTGTGGTGCCTGCTGCTCTGGAACTATAGGGTTGGCTTCCAGGTGTTTAGTGAGTTAGGAGTGTGGACTGGGAATTGACTGTGTGGGAGTCAATTGAGTGGGAGTTGTAGAGAGAGAAGAAGGATGGTATTTGACACCCCTTGTGGCTGGTAGGATTTCAGGGTAGTGTCACACAACCACCCCACGTACTATAGGGCAAATCTTAGATGATCGTGAGCGCAAAGGAATGCTGAGTGCAAGGGCAAGTGCAAGTAGAAAGACTCAATTGCAAAGTGAGAACTTGGTTATGCCACTCAACAAACAGCGAGAGGAATGGAATGTGTTCCAAAGAAGGAAACTTCAACCTGAGTCCGATGTGATTACTAGGTTGTAGCAAAAGGCAAGAACATATGAAATTAACTAACTGAGGAGACAATCATCAGGCAAGGGGATAGCCCTTATAAGGTAATCCAAAGTGACTAGATAAAACCTGGTGATGAGCTAACTACAGTTGAAGCGGTGAGGCAATGAATGACAGGAACGGGATAGGAAATGAAGCAGTAGTACAGATCCAAGGTCATAGCGTAAGTGCGAGACAATAGAATCTGAGCGTACAATTGTATGACAAATTGGGACAGGAGAGAATGACGTTGAAGGTAATGCAAATGAGAAGTAATAGTGTATGCAGGGTAGGGACTAGTCCAATTGCGAACTGTACAGTAATGATGGCTTAGTTAGACGTAGATGCGAACTAATGAACAATGCATGACCAAAGATGGAAGTCCAAGGCTGTTGATTGGCCAGGGAAGGAGATTGGATCTCATAATGGATGGCCAACAGGTATGGAGTTAACCACAAAGTTTGCAAGTATATACTGAGTTGGTCCCCGAGATTGGAAGGTCAACGCGAGCCAGAGGAAATAGCCAATTGCACCATTGATGTTGTGCTTTATTTGTGTCACACTTTTAGACTGAGGTAGATGTTACTGAGGAGAGGACATGTTGAAGTGATGAAGACAATAATCCCTAAGTGCGAAGCGTGAAAGTTGCCCGGGTATAAAGACGCGAGCTCCTGCAAGTGTTCATATAAATTTTCCCATTGATTTCAAGTTGTTAATAATTACTGTATACCCTTTAAATTATTTAATTCATTACTTGATAAATTTATAATTTATATAAAATGTTTTCATTGTTGTCCCACCATTGCAAAAACTGTATTTGCCAAAACACGCAATGTGTCCCTAGTACTGCCGTCCAAGGCCTCCGAGGCAAGTGCAAGCAATGTTGCCTTTGCAAAGTGGAATGTAGTTTCCCTATAAATGTCGAGTCAACTGTTGAGGATCCCGTGGAGTCATTGAGGCAGATGCGGAGTCGTAGGTCCGCGCCAAGGGTTAACTAAAAGATACCACTGTTTCCGGAGATTGAATACTTGGGGACTCGAGTTCCTGGTGAGTACTAATCTGGACTGACTAATGATCATAAAATAGTAACTAAATTTTGCTTGTTTTGCTAGTGTTGCCCCGTTTCCAAAGGTATACCACAAATACACCACCACCACCACCACCTTACTGGGGACCGCCGGCTGAACTCCCGGGGGCCCAAATGAATGCCAAGGTGCAAGGAAAAGTGCCCAGTACGGAACTGGTAGGAGTCATAACCAAGGAAGTGAGGGAGGAGGAAGGAAACAAAGTGGAAGGAGAATCGGGAAATGGAGGGAGAGAAGGAGTGGATGAATTAGGAGAAGGAAATGAAGGAGATGGAAGGGATGGAGTGGATGGAACAAAAGGAATGGAGGACCAAGGCAAAGCGGATCCGGTTCAAGTCGTAGGGCCGGTCAAAACGGATGTGAGGCGGCTGACGGGCGATATTGGAGAAGGCACGTCGGGAGGCCAAAGGAAGAGAGCGTACAAAGAGCTCTTGGAGGAAGGTGGATGGAATGCTCGGCCAAAGAGAGCTCGGATTGCAAGGTGCAAGGAAATCTTTGAGAGGCATATTGTAACGGAAGTGCTAGTTCTCCAAAGAATGTCCGCACTAATCAACAATGAAGACCTGGATACTTTTTGATCCATGGTTTCGGAATTGACTGCAAATTGGGAGGATGCGGAGAAGGAAGTAAAGGAAACTTTGTAATTATTTATTATAAATATATATTTTCTTTTCTTTTTTTTATATATAATTAAAAATAGAAATATATATATATATATATATATATTTTTTAATAAGGAATGAAGTTTTTATTTAGTAGAAATTAAAGGGAAATGAGGAAAAGGAATAAAACGGTGAGATGGAGGATTGGACTGATGGGATGTTGGTGTGAAGTAAAATGGGGTTAGATGAGATGGAATGTGGAATGGAATGGGAATGGATGAGATGGAATGTGGAATGAAATGAGATTGGATGAGATAGAATGTGGAATGAAATGGGATTGGATGGGATGGAATCATGATTGTCAAGGTTTGCAAGGGTATCTCGCATGGAAGTCTTGAATCAGATTGGGTGAATTGCAAAGGTGATGGGCTGGTTCCCACAAGGTGTGATCTTTGTTGGACTGGAAGCCAGACCATTCAACAAGGTATTGAAGTTTTCCTTTGCGTAACCTGGAATCCAGAATACGGCTTACTTCCCACTCTTGATGATTGAGGAAAGTGACCGGTTCAGGAGGGGGATGAGTCTTGCCCGGGTATAGGACTTGAGCTGGCTCTAGGAGAGACACATGAAAGACCGGGTGGATACCTTTCCATTTTGCAGGTAAAGTAAGTTTAAAGGCGTTAGGGGAGATGACTGATTCTACTTTAAAGGGGCCAAGCTTTCTTTTGGAGAGTTTGCGAGTTGGGCAAGTGCTGCAAATGTTGCAAGCATCAAGCCATACTTGATCTCCTACTGCAAAGGTTGGAGCCAAAGTGCAAGATTGGTCTGCTTGCTCCTTATAGCGCTGGTTTGCTTCTTTGAGGTTGGTTCAAAGTTGCGATTGAAGGGATTGAATTTGTTCAAGGTAATTGGTAGCAGGTTGAGAAGGTGCTACGTGAAGTGAAGAGAAATTCGGGTTTCTACCATAAAGAGTTTGGAAGGGCAACTGTTTGGTGGAGGAATGAGTGCAGTTGTTGTAGGACGATTTGGCTAGTGGGAGCCATTGCAACCAGTTGTCTTGTTGATAGGCAACATACATTCAAAGATATTGTTTGAGAATCTGATTAAATTGCTTGGTTTGCCCATCCATTTCCGGGTGGTACGCCGTTGATAAATTGCAAGTGATCTTCAAATGTTGGCATAGCAAGGTCCAGAAGCTTGAGACAAACAGAGATCCACAATCACTAACTATATTATCAGGGAGACCATGTTTCAAAAATACATATTCTATGAAAAAGTTAGCTAAGTCTTCTGAAGAGGCCGTCACATTACTGCGCAGAAATAAAGCCATCTTCGAGAAGCAATCTACTATTACTAGAATAGCATCATATCCACTAGAAGAAGGTAATTGAGAGATGAAATCCATAGAAAGCAAGTGCCAAGGACAAGGCGGAATTGGAAGGAACAGGGGATCTATGATGTGGAGAAGAATGGAAAGTGAGAGTTTGGGAAACACTTAGGTTATTCCGTCTTCTAACATGTTGCCTGAGGGAATGAGTTTTATCACAAGGTTGTTGTCTTTTTATTCTTTGCAGATGGCTTTTGTCTCTATCTCAATGTAGCCGGTATTGGATTTACAGCCAAATTTCTTCAGTTTGTTGTCCAGTCCCTGATTTTCTATGTAGTGCAGGCTGGGTTGAATGGGCTTGGCCCTAATTTCTGACACAAGCTGTCTTATCCAAATGGCTTTGAGATAGGAGTCAACAAGAGGATTGAGTTCAGCTTTGGTGGTTGAGTGTGTGATGTTTTGCTGCCAATAGCTGCTCCATGAGATGGGAGAACCAAACAGAAGAGTTAGGTGAACGGATTGAGATTGTTTCTCCATGTTGCGTTTCTGTAGCAGTGGAGTTGAGCTTCAGGGTTCTTTACTTCCAGAACAAGAGAGAGTCCTTTGGTGGCCTTTAGATATTTCCAAAAGCTCTTGAACTTGCGCCAGTGATTGATTCCGGGTTGTTCACAGAATTGAGCAAGACTGGAGAAAGTGTAGCTTATGTCCAGTCAAGTGAGGCAGGCAATATAGTTCATTAAGAAAACGGCAGACCTTTAGTTAATGTTGAGCACCTTGAATTGATTGTGTTCTTCATATGTGGCGGGTAAAAGGTTGAGGTGAGAAGTTAGCAGAATCAAGGAGGGATGGCAGTTGGTAAGCTTGAGTTCTTTGAGACAGTGTTTGATGTTTTTAGGTTGGGAGAGAAAGATTTTATTTTCCTTCCTAGAGAACTTCATCCCAAAGATTGTGTTTGGTTTGTGTGCAGTCGGGTTGGGAAATTGGGAAAGAAAGTTTTCTTTGAATCAATTTCCAAGTCCAATTAGGATGAGATATTCTACATGGAAGAAAATGATTGACTGGTGTTGGGGATTCAGGTACAGGCAAGGATTGGATCAGGATTTGTGGAACCCCTGGCTAGAGAGCCAGTCAGTCAGGGTTTTTAACCAATTGAGGGGAGCTTTTTTAAGCCCCTATAAGGATTTGTTAAGCTTGAGATACTTAGATTCCCTTGTTGATCCTTTTGGCTTTCAGATGATGACTTGTTCTTTGAGTGGAGCCTGAAGAAACACACTCTTGACATTGAATGGAGTGATGGGGAGTGAGTGGTAAAGACCTTACAGGAGAGCTATTCTGAGAGAAGTGGCTTTACCGGTTGGATAGAAGGTATCTTGATATTCTAGACTGTGAATTTGATCAAAACCTTGCATGCACAATTGGCTTTTTTAAATTAAGGGATCCCTGTGGCATTTGTCCTTGAGGCAATAGACCCACGTTGTGTTGAGAGGGTTGGCTGGCTTGGGACAATTTTAATTGTCCCATACTTTCATGTTTAGGATCCCATTCAGGTCAAAATGCATTGACAGGTCCCAGTGTTTGGATTCTTGACATTTCTTGGCTTTCTCAAATGATTTGGGAACAAAATAGTGATGGTATCCATAGCGGTCAGGCTTCTTGAGTGTTGATTGGTTGCGCAGGGCTCTAGAGGGAACCAATTCTTCAGAAATCTCCTGTGAGGATTGAGAAGACCAATCATTTGCAGAGTCAAAAGTTTTGTTTTCAGTGAGATTAGGATTGGCAGATACCAAGAGAGGTGGGATATCAGGTGAATTTCTTTGAATTGGAGTGGAGTTGGAAGTAGGAGATGAAAATTCAATATTGAGTGAAGCAATTGTTGGGGAGTCATTGCTGGCTGGCGTGCTGGGATGCGATTTGACAAACTTGATATGCTTCAAATTAAAGATGGAGTTGTCAGGCTTGAGGATAAAATATGATAAGAGATTGGGGTTAAAGCCTACAAGTGTCCCTTCCAGGCCGCAATCACTGAGTTTATCCCCTTGCAAAAGCTTCATGTTTAAGTACACAACCTTGGATCCTAAGGGATGGAAGTACTTCACTGGTAGGTTCTTGTTTTTGAAGGCTTTGTACGGGAATTTCTGATTTGGGTGTTTTGGGATTTGATTGAGCATCAGAGTGGTGGCTTTGGCAACTTTGACCCAGAGTTAAAGAGGGATTTTGGATGAGCAGAGAATGGTTCTGATGGATTTTTCTATTGTGTGGTTGGCGCGCTCCACCCAACCATTATGCTTGTGGTGGTAGTGCTCAGTTACAATGTGTTGGATCCAGTTTTCTTCAAAGAATGAACAGATCTTGCAAGAAAAAAATTCTCCTACGCTTTCAGAACAGATGGTGGAGGGGTAGCATCCTTGTTCTTGCTTCTCAAATCTAAGAATGGTCATGAGTTGAAGGGAAGCGTCAGATTTGGAGCAGAGAGGGATAGCAGAGAGATATCCTGAACAATTTTCAACAATGGTCATGATGTACCTCATCCCATTGCAAGATTTGGGATTGATTGGACCCATGAGGTCAATGTGAATTTTTTTGAAGGGTCTATGAGCGGGATTGGACTTTTTTTGAAAGGTGTTTTTGTTATTTTGGAGAAGACGCAGTAAGAGCATTGGAACTTGTTGATTAGTGAAGCTGGAATTTTGGGTTTGATGTTTTTCAATCAATGTGGACTTGTGTGATCAAGAGATTGATGAAGATAGAGGAGTTTGTTGTGGTCAATTGAATTCTGGGTTAGAGAGCTGATTTTTGAGTTGTTTCCAATAGAGTGGGGAAGGTTGAGAGCAAAGAGTTTGTCTTCAATGAATCCTTTGAAGGCCAGTGTTTGTTGTGGATTACTTTGAAGGAGTTTCCACTGTCAAAGACCCAGCGTTGCCTTTTGGCAACCAGAATGCCAGGGCTGATGAGATTAATAACAAGGTTGGGTACAGACAGACAATACATGAGTTGGATTACGGAGTTTCTCCAAGTCAGAATCACCTTGCCTTTTCCTTTGATTTGGAGGTTGGCTCCATCTTTCCCAGTGCTGATGTGTTCACCATTTCTTTCTTGTAGATTGGGGAATTATTTGGTGGAGTTAAACATGTGGCACAAAGCCCCCAAATACAGGATGATCCGGTGATCTGCATTCACTTTGTTGATCCAGGTGGTGAGAAGGGCGTGATAGTGAGCTATCTCATTGCTCTGGGGTTTTGTTGGAGCCTTCCACTTGGCCTGAGCTTCTTTCCACCAGTCGGGTGTAAGGTGTTTGTGCTTGTGCCAGCATCTTTCCTCGGGGTGGTCTGTTGTGAGTGGATTGTGATATCCTTCTCTACAGCGTGGTCCCTTGGACGTCTGAGTTTTGTATTTTTTTACAACAAGGGCCGTTTCTTGAGCAGGGGTATTGTTGAGTTTTGATTTGGATTATTAATTGAGCTGCGTGAGGTGGTTGAGAACAAGTTTAACTTTGACTTCCTTATCTGAGTGCATAATATGTTGTCAAAGCAAGTCAAGAGAAGAAGTGAATTTTAATAGGACAAGGTATGCCAGGATGTCAGTGGGCAGTTCTATACCAACATAAATCATCTTTTTGAGTGAGATTTTTATTTTTGTGATGAAGGACGTAATGGTGTTGGGTTTGAACGGTTGATAGAGGAAGTCATTGAAAACTTGAGCTTGATTTGCAGTTTGCAATGAAGCAAAACTCTCCTTGATGGTCTTCCAGAAACTTTTAGCAGAGTTGATGTTTTCTTGGTTCACAAAGTTTTTGTGAGTTACAGCATCAATTGTGGAGAGAATGATGAAACGGGTTTCAAGATCATCTGAGGGGTTCAGGATTTTAGTATTGTCTTCAAGGAGTTTTTTTATTCCCTTGAGTTTGAGGAGGATTGAGATCTTGTCTTTCCAGATTGAGTAATTTTTGTCTGTCAGATTTGGGACAGCTTTGAGAGCGGCTTTGAGCATTATTTGTTGGAAGCCATTCATGGTGCCTTGTCCCTACATATTCTTGAGGTTAGGTGGTTGGTGCAATTTGGCTTTTAAACGTGTAAGATGAATTGAAATTGGCTGTGATAATTTCTCAGTTTGGAGGGACTAGGTACAATCTGGTAAAAAACAGTCAGAAGAGTTGAGGAATGGAAGAAGCAAACAATGAAGAAACAGAAGTGAGAAAAGAGATTAAATCATACCAGACAGTCAAAGTTCTGAAATGAGAAATAAGGATTTGAGCAGATTGAGTGGTTGACAAGAGGTTGAGGTAGGTTGCAGCAAGTTGATGTTGATGGGGCAAGTTGGTGTTGGTGAAGTGAAGGGTTAATGAGAAAAAGAAATAAACAGGAAATTGAAGTAGAAAGGAAAGACCAAATAAGATAAAAATAAGAAAGGAGATAGACGACAGATGAACAATTGAACTTAAAAGACTGATAACCAAGGGACCGCCAAGGCGGACCTCTGGTTTGTTGATGCTGTGATTTGGACGTGCGGTGCCTGCTGCTCTGGCACTTTAGGGTTAGCTTCCGGGTGTTTGGTGAGTTAGGAGTGCACACTGGGAATTGACTGTGTGGGAGTCAATTGAGTGGGAGTCATAGAGAGAGAAGAAGGATAGGATTTGACAAAATTCACTATTCAAGAAAAGAAAAACCATACTTACTTGAGGTGTGGTATGTTTGGATGGTGAATTGGGATAGTCTTCCCCCAAGTTGGTGGTATTGTTCAGTACATCCATGCTAGGAAGTGATTGATCCAGGAAATTGTTTGAGATGCTTGATGAATGTATTGGGGCTGATGGAGCTGTAACTATGGCAACAGTATTCTTGGTGGGGTCGCTGATTCTGGCTCTGATGGTGGCCAGTTTTATGTTTCCTCATTATTGGGTTCACTAGGCTGAGTTTTATTGAGAAGTGGCTCCATATCATTTGAATCTGCTGTTTGAGAATCAAACTTATCCAGAGGGGTGATATTTGATTTTTTACCAAATATTTCATCCATGTGGTTGTAGAAAATGCAGATTGAATTCAATTTATGGATCACAGAGTTTATCCCCTTGGCTTTTTCTGCATCAGTTATTCCAAACCCAGTTGAGATGGAAATGGAGTGGGCTTTTGTGTACTTGGCCCGTTATTTATTTAATTGCTCCCGCATTTGCTTCAAGACAATTCCAGCCTACCTTTTGTTTTTTTCTTGAGCTCATTGGCCATCAGGAGATGAACATTTACCTTTGAAGATGGGGTTCAACCAACTCTTTTTTTTTTGTTGGAACCAAAGAAAGCAGCATATTTTGACACAACTTTGAGGCAGTTGACCAGGATTAGGTGATCTTCTGCCTTGAGTTGGACAGTTGATTTGGAAGCTGTGGAAGGAGGATGGTTTGTTTTTGAATTTCTTTGGGATTTTTGTTTAGGTAGGTGGTATTTGGTTTTGGATTGCTGAGGGGCCATTTTGATAGGGTGAGGTTTCAGAGGATAGTGTAATGAGCAGTGAGGATGATGAGATGTCTGAGGAGGTTGGATTTTGATTGAAGTGGGAAGCAAGGATGAGATTTCCAAGGAGGTTGGAGTTGGATGAAAGTGGGAAGCAACAATGAGCAGTGAGGATGATGAGATTTCCAAGTATTCTGGAGTTTGATGGAAGTGGGAAGCAAGGATGAGCTGTGAGGATGATGATATGTCCAAGGATTTTGGAGTTGGATGGAAGTGGTAAGCAAGGATGAGATGTCCAAGGAGGTTTGAGTTGGATAAAAGGTTTGAGTTGGATGGAAGTGGGAAGCAAGGGATGGATGGTGTGGTGAAAGGTGTGGTTGATGCTGGGGGTACCTTTATATACTTTAATTTAAAAAACCACCTATTTAATGTTAACTTTGAAATTTCTGATCTGAAATAAGTGGGGTTTTTTATTTTTAAGGGCGGGTTTGGAATGGTGGATTTGTGTTGAAACACACCACAAAAAAATGGCAGGTTTTGTTAACTTTGATATGCCCTATTATAGTAATTATTTTGCTAAAATGAAGCCTTTAGGGGTGATATCCCACCCCAGGAAGGCATGCAGCCTTTTTAAGGCTCAAAGGGGTTCCTGGGGTGGGATAACACACCATTTGATTGTGTTTTAGGCCCCCAAATTCCTGTAGAGATTAATTGGAACCCTGGGGGACTAGATTCAAGCATTCCAAACCCCTGTGGGGTGTTTCTGGTGTATAATTCTTTGGAGAATACAAACATGGACACCAATTGACTAAATTTAATATGTAAAAATTTACCAAATAGGGAATATTAGATTTATCAAACCCACCATTTTTTTAATGGTGGTTTTCAGCAAAATACCCCAATTACAAACACACCATCAAAAATAAAAATAAAAACCACTTATTTCACGTCAGATTTCTCAGAGCTATCCAGGAAATAAGTGGGTTTTTTCAAATATTGTATATATAGGTACCTCTTCCAATCAAATATATCAAAAAAATAATCACCACAAAGCAAAACATCAACAATTCAGCTTGTGCAATCTTATCCCATTTGAATCAGTTGCCATAGCTGAGAATCTGCTGAGTGGAATTGTTGCAATGAACTTTCAAGTCCATCTGAAAATGCAATAATCAACAGTGGCATAACTCATTATTCATTCTTTACCAATAGCATCCCAAGATCCAAGGCGGACTTAAATGTATCTCCATCAATCAGTTTTTTACCATTCTTTATCAATCAAGGATTACCTCCCTTCCTATCCTCAATCACTACCCCTTAATTGGAATGTTGGTCAAAGCAAAAAAACCTCAACCAATGGCTAATGGCCTGTTTTCTTGGTTTTTCTCACACACCCAGAGAGGAACATTGAAACCCAAGAATGATGATTATGAGGAGAGATTTTGGTGGATCTAAAGAGTGAGAATGGAGTGAGTTGAATAGATCACTGGCTTGAGATTGAGAGTGAATTAGATTTATATTTTGGTGAATCTGCTTTTCAGGTAAGCTCAAGATCAAATGGTGTTGAATATTATGACAATCAAGCCAATCAAGGATATTAAAGGTGATTCTCTTTGCTGTCCTTTTTCTTTTCCAAAAATAATCTCTGGCAAGACCAAGTAGGCTAGAATCCTGAAATTCACCAACACTAATCAATGATGGGGGTCTTGGTTGAAATCCTAGATGAAGGGCCTTATGTCCCATCTGAAATCAAGTTGGGGATGACAATTGATAGGATGCTTCCTCTTTTTGACTGGCCCTACCCCTAAGGTGAGTTTCTTCTGCTTCTTGTCCTCCTCAAAATGATTTCTTTTCCATTCTCAATTGATCAAGGATTACCTCCCTTCCTATCCTCAATAAAAAGCCCTTGATTGGCATGATTTTCAAAGCAAAAAATTCGCAAGCACAAAATTCTCAAGCACAAAATCGGTTGGGGAGTTGCTGGTTTTCAAACTGGGGTGCGTAAGATAGTGATCCCTGAAACAGTTCCCAGATTGTTTTTTATCATTCTGGAAAGGAATCTGATTTGATTCCAATGAAAAAAACTATTTGTGAGAATATACTATGGGTATTTAGTCTGTCATGGGATTTAATTGACTGTGCTCATTAAAGGACACTTTTTTTAATTAAATTTGCTTTCTTCTCTGGAATTTAAAACCAAAAATCTAAGATATAAATTAGAGAATTCTGATAGATTTTGGGATGGGGGAGTTAAAAATCAATTGAGTTCAATTTACCCCAAGAATCAAAAAGGGGATGAAGTTTATGAATAAAAGCGTGAAAAGATTAAAAAAGCAGACAAAAATAAATAAAATGAAAGGAAAGGAAACAAAAATATATAAAAGGAAAAGAAACAAGAACAAAAATGTGACTTTTGACCAGAGAAAAATAAAAATGGATGCTGTTCAAATCTTGAGTGAAAAGAAGTAAATTGAGTGGTGTGGGTTGCCACTTAAGTTATTTTATTTAAAGTGAGAAGCTAATTGGGAAGTTTTTATTTATTTTAAAGATTTTAGTTCAAATAAAATGATTTAGTTCTTTTGGTGATGCATCAAAGTTAGGATTGATGAATGATGATTAATAGTAGCATACTTACTGAGTCTTTATATATTGCATTTTCAGGGAGATTTAATTGCAGGTGTGTACAAAGGAGATTCACATTTCCAGTTTAGAGCCCTGACTGGTTAATTTCTGCATCCCTGGCCTGGATGGCAGATTTAGTTGCAGGGTCTAGTTTGTTTGCTGGAGACAGGGTGGAGCCAGCCTGGTTTGGATGATGTACAGCTTTGATGTGGAACTTTTATAGGTCTAGCTTACTTGGTCTGGTTCCTTTTCCAGGAGTATTGACTCATCCTGGCCCTTTTGGACAAAAGGAAGACTTTTTTTTGTTGTTCATCTTTAAAAATTCTAACTAAATTCATTGGCAATTTTGTTTCTCCAAACTCTTTCCTGCAACTGGCTGTGTAAAGTGTAAGGATGCGTGATAGGACACAATAATGTCACACACCTAAATACATACAGATTTCACACTTTCTCACATGTCACCAACCTTGTACATAGATATATAACCCAATCTTCCACCCGCCCCGGGACCAGACTCTCTCCTCATCAAGAGTGGATCCCGGAATGCCCAAACCGTGCTGACGGAAGGTGATGGTGGATGCTTAGGTAAGTACTTGTTGATGCAATTAATCAAGAGTGGATCCCGGAACGCCCAAACCGTTCTGAAGGAAGGTGATGGTGGATGCTCAGGGTAAATACATAAAGGAACTTTACAGGTTAAAAGCCGGCTCACCAGATTGGCCAAAGGAACGGATTTTATGGACAAGAGATACCAAAAGAAAAAGGAAGACTTGTTAAAGAAAAATTTGGCCAAAACGGCACCTGACACCACCGACCCCATTATGGGGGAACAGAGAAACCCGCTGGGGACATTTGTCTCAAAAACAGAATTTGAATTGCAATTTGAAACTCGAAAATAACCCTTACCCAACAATTTCAACGTGTAGAGGCGGCCATGAGCAGGATGGCAACCCAACAGGAATCCATTCAGATACCGGTAGCACCACACTTAGACTTACCCACGCGACCAACCAGCAACCTGTTGTGCCTGAAGTTTGTCAAAGATCCTATGTCCTTCCACTGGAAAATAAACACAAAACGACCAATCCTAGCGTTTGATGGATCCAACTTCAATGTATGGGAGGGGGCGGTCGACCATACCCTCTGGCAGGCCTTCAATCGCGATCCGACATTCCTGGGGGATCCCTCCAGCTTTGGTTACCTCACAAAGACAGAGAACCGAGCAATTGTGAACCTACTACATAACTCGGTTGACGATGAACTTTACGCAATTGTCAAAGCTTCCCAGGTTGAGTTGGGGAAGGCAATCTACAACATGCTGGTGGACACATGCAAGTGGTCAGACAGACGTCATAAACTTGCAGTGGCGGAGAAGATGATGGCACTAATCACCTCTCCCGAGGCAGATATGGGATGGATCACATCTTTTCATACAGTTATGGCCAACCTAAACAAACTAGAAATCACCCGGAACGAATTAGTCAGTCTGCTGTTACAGTCAGTGGCAAAGGCCCCTACGGGCATCAATGCAAAGACCTATGATTACTCAGTGTCCCAACAGCTTAACAATGCAAAGACCATCCCGCAATTCCTGGACGTAGCAAACGTCCTCCAGGGTGCCATTGGTAAGCTGCGTCCAAAGGCAACAGGAGGGGCAGATCTGATGGACCTGGACAAGATCCAGGCTGTCTGAGGGCGCTACGTTCCTCCTCAACGTTGAGGCCAAGCCCAGCCATTGTCCAAGCCAAACCTGTTGGTCGATTGCGCTGCATACTACGCAGGAAAACAAAAATTGGAGGCCCTCCTGGACACCTATGGTTGCGCCTGCGGGTACTGCGGTACTGACGGCCATTGGTACGCGGACTGCTCAATCTTCTGGGCGGATGTCCGTATGGGGAAGATACCGGTACCGCCTACCAATCATGCGGCGCATAACTCGAGGTACTTACCTCCTCCACGGCCAAGCAGGGACCACCGTTGAAACGACCAGCTGCGTGTGATCAACATGCCGGAGATGGACGGTGGCAAGATATTACACAACTCCGGGGCCAGCGCACACGTGAGTGGCCCCTCCTGCTATTTCTCCCCGACCTCCCATCTGTCCCAACCAAAGATATTCCTCCTAGCCGCTGACAAACACCATTTCACCGCCTCAACTGTTGGTAGCCTCATGATCCCAACAAAAACAGGGACGATGACAATTGATTGGGTATACCTATGTCCGGAGGTTAATGGGATCATACTGTCAACGGGGCGTCTGCTATTGATGGGGTGGAAACTGACTTACTCGGGGCTGAAGGCCATCCTGACCAATCCTTTGGGGAATGACTATAATACTTATTTCCGTAACTACTGCTGGATGATACCGACTAGGACATTGGAAAACAGAGCAATGAAACTTTCCTCAAAGCCCTCCTTCGACCCATATAAATGGCATGTACGCCTAGGCCATGCCTCCAAAGCAGTTGTGAGACAGTTCCTGAGAACACACTACCCGGATGAGATCAATGGCGTCTGGCAGTCATTTTTCTGCAAGCAATGCGCCATCTCAAAAAGCCTGGACTGGAAGGCGCCAGGCGTCGAGTCTGGGATTGCTCGGGATGCGCCTCTCAATCTTTTTGTGACAGATGTTGCGGGCCCTTTTGAGGAGGATTTGATTGGCGCCGGATTTCTGTTAACCTTCAGAGATCACGCGACTACGTACACACTCATCACAATCCTGAAGTCAAGATCAGAGGTGCCCAACAAGATCATGGGCTGGTTGGAGAACATCAAACTCACCAAGGGGTCCTATCCCAAGTATATCAGGAGCAACAACGCGGCGGATTACACCGGCCCACTTAAGCGCAAAATTGAACCATTGGGAATCCAAGTGGCGTCCATCCCTCCATACCACCCGGAGCAGAATGGGTAGGCTGAGAGGGTTAATCGCACGCTGGGAGATCTGGCAAGGACCATGTTGCATGAAAGCGGAATGGATAAGAAATTTTGGTCATTTTCTTACCAAGTCGCGGCCTAAATCATGAACCGTCTTCCGAATTCAAGGACCAAAAACAAGACTCCTCTGGAACTCCTTTGAGGCGTGGCCCTCAATCCCGCGGTCATCTATCCTTTTGGGGCAGAGGCTATTGTCAACACACCCTTGGAACGCCGGGGGAAACTAGACGAGAGGGCGCAACACTGCCGCCTGCTTGGCTTTCCCCCTGGAGGAGCAGGGTGGCTATTATGGTCAGAGAAGGAACGGCGGGTCATACACTCTACCTTGGCAATCTTTCCTTTCTTCCAGGCGCTACCGGTCCAGGCAGTGGCAAACGCCACGGTGAATATTATCAGTAATCTACATCTGGGAGAGGAAGCGACCAACAGAATGGCTGTGGACAAAGAGGCGGCAATCCACACCCTGCCCAGGACAATTGAGAGGGCGGTTCCTCGCTCGATGCCCGAGGCACTGAAGGGGGAATGGGCTGCGGAGTGGCTGCAATCAGGGGAAGATGAGATTCAGCAATTCTAAGACCTTGATGTGTGGGAGCCGGTTTGACCGCACGCAGGAATGAAGGTCTTAGGGGCAAAATTTGTCCTGGCACATAAAAGGGACGCGGAAGGGAGATTAATACAACCTAAGTGGCGGTACGTCGCCAAAGGATGCAGCCAACGAATGGGGATAGAAATATACAAAATCTACGCACCAACTGCCTCAATGAATACCCTTTGACTTCTCCTGGCAATACCGCATCATGGTGGTTTTCCTCTGGCTAGCTTTGACGTGAGTGAGCGTATCTATACGGGCCAATAGAAGGCAAGGTCTATGTGCAGCCACCCGTACTGGTCTGCCCACAATGGAAAGGTTTCGTGATGAAGCTAAAAAAGGCGATGTACGGGACGAGGCAGGCGGCAAGGTGCTGGTGGAAACACTTCAAGTTGGTGGTGGAGAAGGTAGGATTACGGGCCAGTGAGCTGGAAGATTCCCTCTACCTCTTCCGGGACGGCAGAAAATTTGTTATTGTGTGGCTGCATGTTGATGATGGAGTAGTGATGGCATTGTTGGACCGGATGCTGGCGCGGTTCAAGGAAGGGGTGGAAAGCCAGCTGAAGATCAAATGGAAGGCGTTGGGGGGAAAAGATAGTTGGGATAAGGGTCCGGGGGGCGAGGGAGGAGATGACTTTGGACCAGTCGCTATTTGCCCAGGAGATAATTGATACCTACCCGCGACAGGCCCACCTCAAAAGGGTGCCGTTATCTGAACTTAGAATGGAGACAAACACTGGCAATGCGGTAGACATAACAGAATATCAGTCTTTTGTTGGCTTGCTGATGTATCTTGCATGCGGGACACGCCCAAATATTGCCTATGCGGTTAACCAACTGGCTAGGTTCAGTTCATGCCCGTCCTCCATCCACTGGCAACAACTAGACCACCTTGTTGGTTACCTAAAGAGCTCTGTCGATAAACGGCTCCGCTATAACCGGGAGGGCTCAGGGGGTCTCTGTATGTGGGCAGATGCTAGCTTTGGGCGCAAACACAAACGTTCTACCAGTGGATACGTGATCGGGTACAATGCCAACACGGTGGCATGGGGGGCAAAACGGCAAACTGTTGTGGCATTTTCTGCATGCGCCACGGAATATATAGCGCTTTTGGAGGGGTCCCAATTGCTACCGCACCTGCGTTTAACTCTGTCTGACCTTGATTTTCAGTGTGCCTCAACGATATACTGTGACAATGAGGCGGCCATCCTTATAGCAACCAGCAATGGATCGAGGAAAAGAACAAAATGTTTGGATCAAGCCTTCTATTTCGTGAATGACCTCATATGAAAGGAAAACATTGGCCTGCAATGGACTAGCTGGGCCACACAGCTCGCCGACATCATGACTAAACCCCTTGGCCCCAACAAGCACGCCATTGGAACCAAAGCCATTGGGTTATGCAGGGACATTATTGAGGGAGGGGGTGTAAGGATGCGTGATAGGACACAATAATGTCACACACCTAAATACATACAGATGTCACACTTTCTCACATGTCACCAACTTTTTACATAGATATATAACCCAATCTTCCACCCGCCACGGGACCAGACTCTCTCCTCATTGAGAGTGGATCCCGGAACGCCCAAACCGTGCTGACGGAAGGTGATGGTGGATGCTTAGGTAAGTACTTGTTGATGCAATTAATTGAGAGTGGATCCCGGAACGCCCAAACCGTGCTGACAGAAGGTGATGGTGGATGCTTAGTGGTGGATGCTCAGGGTAAATACATAAAGGAACTTTACATAAAGTACCCATATACTGTGTATGGGGGAGTAAACATGCCTTCTAGGATGGCCTAGAGGCAGGTTAACCCTTTTCCCCGTCTCTAAAGGTTATGATCCTGGCATTACCTATGCACCCCAGTTCAAGTTGCACTTCTAACACTTCCAGACTGCCATCCACTTGAAGAAACTTGTGGGAAACTCCTCCCTGTGGATTTTCTGGGAAACTCCTCCCTTCACCACTGGGAAACTCCTCCCTGTGACTTCTATTGCCTGTGTCTTTGTGGCATAAACCCCCTAAAAATCCCAAATACTAACTCTGTTCCATGTTGTGAAATGTGTGAAAAATTTGACATTTCAAATTGTATTTTGGGAAGTAACATCTAGAATATATATTTCATGGTTATTCTCAATTTTCAGTCCAATCCACATCTGTTGTTGCAAAATTGGCCTGGGGGGGAGTTTAAAGTACCCAGATACTGTGTATGGGGGATTACAAATGTCAACTAGGATGGCCTAGCAGCAGGTTAACCCTTTTCTCATCTCTAAAGGCTGGTTTGGTTCATAGGTGGGAATGGGTGAGATTAGTTGTCTCAAAGCCAAAACTGGTGTGCAGGGTGAGCAGCTGAGCTCCACATTTAAGTGATTAATGAGCAAAAATACCACCCATGGAATGAGCAATGATTATGACTGAGGTGGGTAGGGGCAATGAGAGTAATTACAGAGTTGAGATTGTTGGTAGAGAGATAGGATGGAACAAATGGCACCATTTTTGAAGATAGCTTGATCAAGCAGGGTTTTACCATGAAAGGCCAACAATTTATTGTTGAAGTCAAGAGCAAAGAAATCCAAAATGGGGTGATGATTTAGCAAGTGATGAAGATGAGGGGATTGAGCAGATCAAAATCAGGTGGTTGTGGTGAGAAAGGCCAACAATCTGAGCTGAAAATAAGATCCAAAATTACTGGGAATGAAGAGGATGGGAGATCCAGATGGCTGTGGATGGGGATGAGGATGGAGGGGTGTTTTGGGTGTTTTGGATTTTAATTGATGAAGATGCATTAATGGAATATTTGATGTTTGAAATCAGCCGTTTTTGTGAAATCTTCCATTTTAAAATACACCAGTTAGGGGTTATGTGTATTTCAGAAACACTCCATTAAAATAGCAGGTTTCTAGTGGCGGTTTTTCTAACTCTGATACATCCTGTAATTTGAATTGAATCTTGAGAAGAGATCTTGATGAACATCTGTTGATCTCTCAAAAGTTAAAACTTCTGTTTATCTTTTTTGCGCTTGGACATCTATTGGTCTGCTTAACATTGGAATTTTGGGGTTCTTTGTTCTCTTCTTGCTCCTTAGACATCTTTTATTTTCCTTTTCTTTTTTTTCGGGGGAGGGGGGTTGTCTGCAGTTTCTTGTGTCAGGTACTTGTACAACTTTACCATTTCCCAAACTTGGAGGATCTTCTATTTCCTTTTTTTTGTCTCTCTCCAATAATGGGCTCTTGTTGTTGGTCAATTAGTTTATCTCATCTTTTGAAAAAAAACAAACCAACAAAAAAAAAGTATCCAATACACTCAAGCAGAAATCCCCCCCTCGCAAACTGTTTGGAGTCTTAGCTGAAAACAGAATTCAATACAAGGTCTAAAAATTATTCCCATATCCTTCTTCTATCTACCTACTGTGAATTTGATATTGATTTGAACAATTTGGAGAATAAAAGATGGAAAGGAGAAAGATTATCAGGATCAGAATGGTTAGGATCAACTTGACTTTTTTTTGGCAAACCCAATTGGAAAGAGGTGAAACTCAAGGGTCAAAGCTTATGATTGACCATCATATTTCTTATCTTCTGCTTTGATCAATTTCCAATTTTCTATCTCAACCTACTCTTCTTTCAATCACCAAGACAATAATAAACATCCTCATTATTGCAAGATTATATTTTTTAAAAACTAAAAACTGGTTTAAATAACTGTGAAACAAAAAAAATAATACTGTTGTATAATTTCCCTCACCTAAGATTAGAGAAAAAAGAATGGTGATAAAAGGAGGGTGAAAGTAAAGGAAATTTTGTGATATTTGGTTTATGAACAGAATTTGAGATTGGTTTAAGAGGAAAAATTGAGTCCTGGATTAAGCTGGTTGCAACGCAAGGATTAGTTGAAGAGGATGCAAGTGAACTGGTGCAAGTTGCTGCTGTGTAGAAGCTGAGGCTATGAAGGGTTGCAAGATCTGAGAGGAAAGATTGAGGAGAGAGTTGGAATTATTTTGAGGAGGCACAAGTGTGAAAATTAAGAGAGTGATGGAGGATGATTGATTAATAGAGGATTTGTGTACTCAAGATGGATGAGAGTGAGTGAATCAAAATGGCAGATAGCTGTGGAAAATACAGAATGCTGAAGGAAACCACTGGAAGAATGGGGGATGAGTGTGTGCGGAGGGAGTAGTTTTCAAACCAGCTTCCTCTTATATAGATGTATTCACATTGATTTGAGTGGATGGAGTCATTGTCCTTAGTGTTTGCAATGATACCAAGTGGCACATAAAGTTGCAAAAGTTTCCCTGGTTTTTTAGATGAGGTCCCAGACCAGAATTTTCAAGTATTCAAAATGAGAATGAAAGAGTGAGATTTGTATTGAATGAGCCTAAGTGAGATGTGGGGAAGGTATTCATCTTACCACATGATTGGTCTATTCCAGGTTTACCTGTAATTCCGCATTCTCTTCCAGGCTGGATTATAGTTGGTAGTGAGTGAACCATTGTTTGCCTTAGGAGCCTCATTCTTACAATTATCATGACAAAATTTTTGTTTGAGTAAGTTATGTGAGGGCTGGGAATCACCATGTCATCATCCAATTACCATGCTTAACTTTTGAGGATCTTGACTTGGAGTGCTAATTGGTGGCACAATCAATAGGGGCCTGATAATTAGGTAGTCATCATGACACTGAGAGACTCAATGGTTGGTGGATAAATCAGGTGGAAAACCAATAGCTGATCAATCCACCCCAGGTATGGGGAATAGATCCCCAGAATTGGAAGTCTTGGGGTTGGATCTGAGCAAGCAGGCAGCAGATGGTGATATTGGGATGCAAGTCCAGTCTGAAATTGAGCTTGACATGCAGGGAGAGGTAGTTGAGGATGAGTTTCCCAAAGGTATCAAGATGTATGATATGACCAGTGGGGTCAGTGATTTTGAGAGCAAGGAGTGATTTGATGACCAGGTTGGTTGGAATCTCTGGTCACAGATGGTATATACCATATTTGAAAAAACCCACTTATTTTCAGGTAACTCTGAGGTGCCTTATTTGAAATAAGTGGGATTTTTTAATTTTTAATGGTGTGTTATAAATTGGGGTTTTATTTCTGAAACCCACCATTGAAAAAATGGCAGGTTTTCTCACTCTGATATTCCCTAATATAAATTTCCTTGCAAGAATTTATATATATCCAGTGGAATATAAATACCTTTGTACAAAACATAAAAGCAAAAAACAGAACAAAAAATGCCAACTACACCCATTAGGGATTATAAGAGCTAAAATTTTCAAAAAATTAAATCGCTGATTCCAGGCTTATCCATTTTTTTTTTTTTTTCAAAATTGATTTTTTCAGTTAAACATATTGCTTAATTGTTAATCTTGATAAATTTTTTTTTTTGAAAAATTGATATTTTTCCTGAAATGAGAAATCTAAACTTTTCAAAATCTTAACTGTGATAAACCCTATTTAGTGCTGGTAATTTAAATGCTTTGAAATATTCAAACAAAATTATTATCAGTTACATAAATAATTATAAAAAATATAAAAATACTTCTTTGAAGAAAATTCAAGATTTTTGATTTAATGTAAATAAATTTTTATCAAGAATAAAAATAATATAAAAATACTAAAAATTTCTGCTTTTCAAGGAGAAGTGAAATTATCTGAAATTCCGAACTATTTTAGCAAGATTTTAATGAAGTCAAAACATAAAAACACCAAATGCAAAAAAGTAATTTCCTTTAATTAGAACTGGAATTTCCAGTGAGATTTAAATACCTTACCACAAAAAGAAAAAATTAAAGTCAAATGAAATATATACCCAAATTTTGGAGGGGATTATAATATTTTGGAATATTCTAAAAAAAATTGATTGAGTAAAATAATAAGAATAATGAAATAAAAATTCATACATTTTAAGAAAAATTATTATTTGTGATTGAATGTACATATCTTTCACCAAAAATAATACAATCAACAAACCCTGCAAATTAAACCATTTAATGATATGAATTGGAATATAATTAAAAATTAAAAAAAAAAACTCCATCAAGTGTATGAATGATCAAAGAAATATAAGAAGGTGATTTTTTCAATAATCAATTGTTTATGTTTGATATTATTTTTTTTAATTGATGAAAATTTTGTTTAAATATTTCAAAAAGATTGACTCTCCTTTTGAAACAGATATATTCAGCCTATTTCTATTATTTCTTACTCTTGGTACAATCAAATTTACATTCTATCACAAATCTTGAATTTTATTCTAAGAAGTATGTTTCAGATATTTTTTATAATTATTTATCTTATGTCATAATTATGGCCAGCAATTAGCTTATGAAAATGAGAATTATTTAAAGCAAAAGAAATGCTGGACACCTTGTGTCAATAATTCCTAATGGGCTCTCACAATGGGGCAATACGTTGGATGATATCAATGATGAATTTGATTGTATGATGAATGAATGATGGAAAACAGCAGGGAGAAGAGCTCCTTAAGTACAAAAGATTGGCCTCTTGTGATCCCATTATACAACAAGCCAAAAGGCAAATCTTCCGCTCCAAAGGATATCTACAGGCTCTACAGGCCTTGTTACTTGGTTTGGGCTACATCAGCCCGCATGGCATCAGTCCCTGTACCCTTAAAACCAGCCTATTCCGGTCATTTCTGATGTTTCCACCTTAATAGGGCTGAACCAGCCCTTTAGCTGTTCAAACCCCCGGCCGGTTGTCTGTTACAACTGGCCTGTTACCTCACATTCTGGCTGGTTGCCTCATTCAACCAGCCCCTGGCCATACAAATGGCCAGGTGGGACCCAGGACACACCTGGGTCTGTTCTTAGACACACATAGGGGGGGTGTAAATGGCGGACATGCCACTCCCCCCTCTTTCACTCAAATCCCTGGAGGGGGAGGTCAAATCCCCCTACCATGGGCCCTGGAGGTGAATAGCCCCAGGGCGTCATCAAGGTAGGTGGGCTGGGGGGTGGTCAAATCCCCTCCAGCCCGTTTCTCCTCTCCCTTGGTAAAGGAGGGGGGAAAGCGCCCCTTCAATGGTGGGGGGGTGCTCAATTCCCCCCCACCGCCGGTTGCCTTGCTGCGACCGGCCTAGCCACCAAACTTGGTGGGGGTGTGATCAGGTCCCCCCCGCCATGACCGGTTGCCCCTTGCAACCGGTCGGTGGCTGGTTCAATCCAGCCAGACCTCCCCTTCCTCCTTGGGATGGAGAGCAAGGGGAGGGGGAGGAGCCGGGGCCATTTTCCCCAGCCCCGGGGCCGCCACCCAGCACGGCATCCGCAACCGGCTCAACAGCCACGACTGGGGTGGGGGGACTCCATTTTGAGTCCCCCTGCCCCCTACAATGGTCCCGCGCGGGCTGTTGGGCCCCATAAACGGGCCTTAAGCAAAAACAGTGGCCCCAACTGGGCCGCGACATGGGCGGCAGCCCCAAATGGGCTGTGACACGGGCGGCGGCCCCAATGGGCCGCCCCCAAGCCCAAGAAGTGAGTTTAACATACTTTGGCAGGCCAGCCTGTCAGGCCAAGCATGTCCAAAATAAACCTTGGTCTCAATTATGCCCATAAAAGCCCTTCTGGATGTATTTGCCCATATACCCCACCGGGCCCATTAGGGCCCATGTACCAATAGCCCTGTTTCACGTATTTTGAGGCCAGTTTCCCCAAATCCGTGACATCCACACAGGCACGTATGTTTTGTGTGTTTTTCCAATGGGCTGCAGAGGCCCACATGTGCACCCCATTTGGATTACACTCATACGTAGCACATGCGGAAGTGCATATGTATTTTAACACACCCCCTTAATCCAAAAGGGGTGACATTTGAATATTAGTCACAAAGCCTTGATGCTTGTTCCTATCTAAAGCCTTAGTCAAGATATCTGCAATCATTTCTCCAGTAGGCATGTACCTCAACACAATCTCCTTGCAGTTAACCGCATTGCAAATATAGTTATAGTGAACATCAATATGTTTTGTTCTTGAATGGAAAACTTGATTTTGCGCCAATTCAATGGCACTCTGGTTATTGGAATACAACAATGCAAACCCTTGTGGCTTATTTGTATCCTCTAAGACTTTTCTCAATCATTTTTCTTCCTGTGAAGCTGCTAAGTAAGCTCTATACTCAGCCTCTGTTGATGAGAGACTTATTTACAATACCTTCTTGGACATCCATTACACCAGTTTCTTACCTAAGAAGAATACAAAACCACTTGCTGATTCCCTAGTGCTACCATCTGCGCTACTTACATTGGAATAAACAACCAAATCAAAGTTTGCTGAATTTGTAAACAACAGTCCCAGACTGTGCGTTCCTTTAAGATACCTCATAACTCTCTTAAACGCTGACCAATGCCTCATGCTTGGCTTCTCTAAGTTTTGAGACAAGACACCAATGGCAAAAGCAATATTGGGACTTGTACACTGCCCCAAATAGTTAAGCAATCCAACAGCTGACCTGTAGTTGTTCCCAGATTGAACAAACTCCAGATACTCCTCATCTGTAGACTTCTCTAAACAAATTTTTGACTGCATGGGAGTACCAAACTCCTTTGCATCCTCTAAGCCATATTGCTTAAGAAGAGCTGCCACATAATGGCTCTGGTCTAACTTAATACCATTCTTGCTCTTACTGACTTTCATTCCTAGCACCTGTTGCGCCAGACCAAGATCTTTTATCTTGAATTCCTTTTTGAGTGTCTCCATGACTCTCTCTTTACCATTTCCAATAATGATAATGTCATCAACCCATACAAACAAAATTTCATCTTTTCTTACAAAAAGACAAGGGTTGGCCTCAGACATCTTGAAACCAATCTGTATCAGTTTCTCACTCATGGTATTATACCACAACCTAGCTGCTTGCTTCAATCCATAAAGGGATCTACACAGCTTGAGGACATATTCCCCTTTATCTGCTGAAAGAAAACTTCTAACACAGATTTTCTTCATGGTTTCTGGTTTAGTCTCTACTAACCATTCACAAAAACCATCAGTGATTGACATATAAACAGTCTCCTCCTCTCCAAATTTTGCATTCAAGTATGCTGTTACAAAATCAGTTTGTCTGATTTCTTCACTCAACTTCACTGCCATAAAAATGATGTACCTGAAGGTGGACAGCCTTCCAGTTGGTGAGAAAGTTTCTTGGTAATCAATACCCTCTCTCTGCTTGAAGCCCTGTGCAACGCATCTATCTTTGAATCTTTTTAAAAATCCATTTGTATCAAACTTCTTGTTTAACACCAATCTAGACCCCACAATGGTCTTTCCTTTTGGAACAGATCCTTGCTTAAACACTTCATAGACCCTATTATTTTCTAGAGAATCAAATTCCTCAAAAATAGCACTCTTCCAGTTGGCTCTCTCATCAGGATTCATAGCTTGGCCAAAGCTATTTGGGTTAACCCTCTTACCCATTTCTGAACTCAAATCCAGGACCTCATTGAGCATACACTGTTCCTGAAATGTATCTTCCTCATATCCTGTGGCAACATTATGGGACTTCCATTCCCCATACCTATCAACTGGTACTCTAAACCTAACACTCCTTCTAACTGGAGGTGGAGGCTCATCAGGTTCCAAATTAATGGACTCCCCTGAAGTGGGCACTGAACTCTCTGGTGGCACGTCTGCCATCTCTTCATCTTCTGGAACCACATTTCCCGCAGCCTTTGCTGGTGAAATAGGTGCTAATTCTATTTCTTTCTGTGACTTATTCACAACAACATCTTCACTCCTTTTGAGTGGAAAGGTACTTTCATCAAATTTTACATCCCTACTATGGATAAACTTTCTTGTCCCTGTAAAATAGATCCTATATGACTTACTTATTAAATCAATCCTACAAGTGCCCCTGTTCTGGCTCTAGGGTTTAATTTTCCAACCATCTCAATATGGTGGACACTATAATACACCAATAAACCAATTATTCTTAGGTGTGATTTTTTTGGGGTACAACTTCCAAAACTGATAATGAGGACTCTTCCCATTAACACTTACAATGTTTTGCAACAGACAGACTGTACACATCAACTCAGCCCATAAGAATTTTGGTAGACCAGATTGAGACATAATATTTCTGACCTTGTCCAGCAAATTCCTATTCATTCTCTCAACTATTCCATTATTTTGTGGAGTGCTTGCAGTATTGACTATATGAATGATACCATAATCTTTCAATAACCTCTCAAAATCTTTACTCACAAATTCACCACCTCCATTGGTGATAACCCTCTTGATCTCCTTCATTAGACCATTCTGTTTCCAGACTTTAAAGATTACAGAAACCTCCTCTGTGGTCTGATCCTTAGATCAAATTGGTTTAACCCAAACATAATTAGTTGCAGTATCAACTAAATTGATGAAGTATCTTGCACCACCAAGGGACTCCGTTGTGAATGGCCCTGCCAATCAATGAAAAATTCATCTCCAGGAACATCAGTGCAATCTCTACTCTTTGAGAACACATTTCTTGTCTTAGCCCCCAAGGTAAAACTCTCACAGTTGCTGTCCTTTACCTTATGGCCACTTCTATTGTGAGCAACATTTCTCAAAGCTGAGATTTTGAAAAAGCTTGCACACAAAAGCTTGTTCCAAACCTGTTCACTAAGAACAGTTCTCCCATTCATCTCAATAACAAACCTATCTTCTTTAAGATAAAAAATCTGGAAACCTTTTTTCCACAACACTCCAAGGGACACAAGGTTATAAGGAAACTCTGGTACATAGAACACTTTCTAAAAAGAAATTTTGAAACCCAAGTGATTTGAAAGAATAACTTTTCCAATTCCTTTAATCTTAATTGTTCTGCCTTCCTGACCAATATTTACAACTCCATCATAATAACTAAGATTTGAAAATAAATTTGGTTCAAAAAACATGTGATCTGTACAGCCAGAATCAATCAAAACAAGAACATCCTCCTTCAATCCTCCTAATAGGAAAGAATCTTTATCAGTCACTTTTAAGTTCTCATCTTTGAGTTTAAGATAACTCACTTCATAATCAATCAAGTCCATTTCTTGGTCCTCATCAATTTTGGCCTTTTTGGTGGGACCTTATTCCCCAACAACCATTTCCATTGGACCATCAAACGCCACCATTGCAACATTTTCAGTAGTGAGATTGAAATCGTTGTCATTCTCTTTGGACTTCTTCCTCTTCTTGGCCTCCTTGCAATCCTTAGCATAATGCCCCTTATTCTGACAATTATAGCTTAAGACCTTGGACAAATCCTTTTTTGTCTTCTTGCAAGATGTTCCAGTCTTTCCAACAAGGGCTGCTCCAGAAACCCCCTTAATCTTGAACTGAAGATCATCCTTTTCAATCCTTTTCAGCATATCCTCCTCCCCAGGAAGAGGATCCAATTGAGAAATAATTCTGACTAAAGAATCAAACTCCTTTGGTAGCTTTTGAAGGATTAAGAGTGACAAAAACTCAGGATCCATGTTCAGTCCTGATGACTTAAACTTGGCTATGCTAGAACTAGCCTCTGCAAAAAACTGTTTACAATTCAAATATTGTAACTTGAACAGTTTATTGAAAGCTATACCCTTCTTGTGAACAGAATCACCAGCATACTTGGACTTAAGCGACTTCCAAAGGATGCTGCCCCTCCTTCTCTCATCTTCCATAAGAGTATTGGCAACCCATGTCACACGATTCTTGTCAAGATGCCTAAGGATGAGATGATAAGACTTTTTCTCCACTTCTGAACTGATCAAAGTGTCATCTGCATGCATTATCTCCCCAAAACAAATGATATCCAGCTCATTATCCATAAGGACAGCCCACGCATTATAATTCTGACTTTTCAGAACTATCTTGGTGGAGCTAACATCAGGGATATAGGACATCTTCTTGGAAAACTTGAGGTCTTTGAGGTTCTACAGAGTGAGGTACAAGGGTCTAGATGGCTTGGGAGTAATGATGATGTTAGTACTGATAATGTGTTATAATTATGGCCAGCAATTAGCTTAGGCAAATGAGCATTATTTAAAGCAAAAGAAATTCTGGACACCTTGTGTCAATAATTCCTTGATGGGCTCTCACAATGGGGCAATATGTTGGATGATATTGTTGATGAATTCAATTGGATGATGAATGAATGATGGAAAACAGCAGGGAGAAGCGCTCCTTAAGTAAAAAAGATTGGCCTCTTGTGAGCCCATGATACAACAAGCCAAAAGGCAAATTTTCCGCTCCAAAGTATCTCTACAGGCTCTACAGGCCTTGTTACTTGGTTTGGGCTACATCAGCCCGCATGGAATCAGTCCCTGTACCCTTACAACCAGCCTATTCTGGTCATTTCTGGTTTTTCCACCTTAATCGCGCTGAACCAGCCCCTTAGCTTTTCAAACCCCTGTCTGATTGTCTTTTACAACTGGCCTGTTACCTCACATGCTGGCTGGTTGCCTCATGCAACCAGCCCCTGGCCATACAAATGGCCAGGTGGGACCCAGGACACACCTGGGTCTGGTCTTAGACACACATGGGGGGGGTGTAACTGGCAGACATGCCACCCCCCCCTCTTTCACTCAAATTGCTGGAGGGGGTGGTCAAATCCCCCTACCAGGGGCCCTGGAGGTCAAACCCCCAGGGAGTTGTCAATTTAGGTGGACTGGGGGTGGTCAAATCCCCTCCAGCCCGTTTCTCCTCCCCCTTGGTAAAGGGGGGGGGGGGTAGAGCACCCCTTCAATGGTGGGGGGGTAGTCAATTCCCCCCCACCGCCGGTTGCCTTTCTGCAACCGGCCTAGCCACCACACTTGGTGGGGGGGGTGATCAGGTCCCCCCCACCATGACTGGTTGCCGCTTGCAACCGGTGTGGAAACTAAAGGGACAACAGCCCTGAAGTCGTCCTCAAGTTCTGGAAAGTTGTTGATCAAAGCGTCTGTAAGGAGATTGGATGCAGCTGGTCAAGAGAGAGAGAGGGAGAGGGAGAGAGCAATAGAGCAATAGAGCAATAATAAGATGAATCCCTTTCCAATTCAATCCAATCCAATCCAATGCCATAAAAAGTGATAACCTAAAGTGCAGTCCAGTCCGTGAAGTGAAGTGAAGTGAAGTGAAGTCAAGTGAAGTCAAGTGAAGTCAAGTGAAGTCCTACAACCCAGAGTTGAGAGCAAAGTATTTAAGTCCTCTCTCTCAAACCTAACCTAAGTACAACCACAAGTAAGCAAGAATGATGAAATACAACCCCTAAGCACAGAACCCTAGCCCCATCCTACCCCTCCATCCCTTGCCCCACAACCCATGCCCCTCAATATCAACGTACGCCCGGCTTGCCCGCCCGCGCGCGTCCGCCCAACAACCCGTTCCAGGTATCCAGGGCTTACCCGCGGGACCCAATCTGCGCGTCTTGCAATGCGCGGTCCGCTTGGTCCGCGCGAGCCATCCAATCCGCGCAAGCTTTCCAATCCGCGCAAGCCTTCCGATCCGCGCAAGCTTTCCAATCTGCGCAAGCCTTCCAATCCGCGCAAGCTTCCTGGTCCGCACAATCCGTCTTCTCCCGTCTCCAGGTGCTGAGCCTGACCCAACCGCTGCTGGGCCTACCTGACTGCTGCTGAGCCCGCAGCGCAGCTAGCTGCAGCAAGGCCCTGCCCATTTCTGAGCGCGCCGCCCGCAGCCCTTTCCCGACTCGCGTCCATAAAAGAGCACCACATCCCCCCCAACTTGAGTTCTGTCCCCAGAGATCTCCCACCATCTCACCTTCCGTAGTTATCCTTTCTCCTTTGTATTTAGCGCCTATACACAAAAAGACATACGTTGTGCGCAATTGAGTAGCCTTTGGGCTTGTGAGTCCCTGAGCAAGAATAAGAACCACGCGCAACATCCGCGCCTTGGAGAGAGAAGATCCGCGCCAGTGAGAAAGCGGCAAAGGTGAGAAATCCGCTCCAGTGAGAGTCTGAAGGTGAGAAATCTGCGCCAGTGAGAGTCTGAAGGTGAGAAATCCGCACCAGTGAGAGTATCCGCAACAGTACATGGGGAGACCTTGGCGCGCCAGTGTGCGTAGGCAATCCTCAAGAGAGACAGGAAGAGAAAAGAAAAGAAAAACAAATAAAAGGAAGAATGAATAGATAAGAAGGAAGAATGAATAGATAAGAAGGAACAAGAGTTTTTTTTTTTTTTTTTTTTTTTAGCCCGCGTCCTGCGTCCCAACTCCGACCTTCCACCCCGCGCTAGCTTCCCCCCCAACTTTGCCGCTGTCCTCAGCCAACCGCACCCCCTATACTCGTCACCAGATCCGCGGCGCATTGCCTCAACCAATCCCGCATGGGCCTCATTCGCAAATTTTTGTTCCAAACCGCCTAGGTGCACCTCCCGCCGCCAAGACCCTCCTGCATCCTTTGAGATTCGAGCCCATCCGCACGCAAAACCCAAACAAAAGCAAACACCCCCAGACTTCCTTACCACAACCCGCTGTGGAGGGGGAAAGAGGCTTCAAAACCCTTTCAATCCCAGCCCTCTCCTCCCCCACCCCGTCCACACAACATTCCTTGCCCTTTGCAGTTCTCGCGGCCTTGTTCTCCCCTCCAGAGATTTCTGACCGCTCCCTGCCCGCCGGACCGCGCGTGACCACTTGATCCTTCTGCTCCGCCCCACCGTCCGTCCATTCCGCGCCCGTCCTTTCCGTTGCTGCCACTACCCTTTCCAAATGCGCGCTCCCCGCCGTCGAAGAGTTCTGGCTTGGTTTGTGATTCTCTGACGCGTGGTCTGTCTCTTCCGCCGACGCATGTACCTTCCTTGCAAGGCCCGTCTGCTGCTTGCCAATTCCCAAACCGCACGGAGCATCCATTTCCCATTCCGTTGTCCTTGCCTGCTTCCTGTCAGTAGGCCGCACTGGTTCCGCCGAGTCCCCCTTCCCCAGCACGTACTTAGCTGCCACTGGGGAAACCAATTCCACATTTGAATCCGCTGACCGGTCCCTCTGTCCCCTCCGCCAACGGTTGTTGTCCTCCCCATTTGCGCACACGCGGGGCGCAGACGCGCTGGGAGACTGAATACTCTCCAGATAGGCCTCAAGGCCCCTTGCCACCTCCGCGAGTTTGCTAGCCCAAGAGATGGTTGCTGGTGGTGGGGCCGGAACATACTCTGCCCTGTAGTACTCCAGTTCCGCGTAGTCCACTTCTGCTTGCAACTGGATCCCGTCGCGCGCGCCTGCCTTGTAACCCAATTCCACGGATGGCTTGAGATTGTCCTTCCAAAAGCAAGAACCGCGCCTCCCCCATCTTGCCAGCATGTCCTCCTTCAGTTCTGGCCAATCCAGGTTCAGGTAGCCTCCCATCTCCTCCACATCCCGACGCGCTTCTGCGTCCTTGATGAACAGGACGACATGGCGCGCCTTCTCAAAATCCAAAACGCCTTCAGAGTCCGCGATTGTTTCATACCATGAGATGAAGTGCTCCACTTCAGCAATTTTGAGTCAAATATGCGGGTAAATCAATGGGGTAGCGCAGAAGCCGTGGGAGGAGGAAGGAAGAGAAGCGGCTGTTGGTAGCATCCGTGAGGTACCTTCAAGAGACTTTGACAAAAGATCTTTCCCGGCCAGACCCCCAGATGTGGAAACTAAAGGGACAACACCCCTGAAGTTGTCCTCAAGTTCTGGAAATTTGTTGATCAAAGCGTCTGTAAGGAGATTGGATGCAGCCGGTCAAGAGAGAGAGAGTGAGAGGGAGAGAGCAATAGAGCAATAATAAGATGAATCCCTTTCTAATCCAATCCAATCCAATCCAATGCTATAAAAAGTGATAACCTAAAGTTCAGTCCAGTCCGTGAAGTGAAGTCAAGTGAAGTCCTACAACCCAGAGTTGAGAGCAAAGTATTTAAGTCCTCTCTCTCAACCCTAACCTAAGTACAACCACAAGTAAGCAAGAATGATGAAATACAACCCCTAAGCACAGAACCCTAGCCCCATCCTACCCCTCCATCCCTTGCCCCATAACCCATGCCCCTCAATATCAACGTACGCCCGGCTCGCCCGCCTGCACGCGTCCGCCCAACAACCCGTTCCAGGTATCCGGGGTGTACCTGGGTGACCCAATCCGCGCTTCTTGCAATGCACAGTCCGCTTGGTCCGCGCAAGCTGTCCAATCCGCGCAAGCTTTCCAATCCGGGCAAGCCTTCCAATCCGCGCAAGCTTTCCGGTCCGGGCAATCCGTTGTCTCCCGTCTCCAGGTGCTGAGCCCAACCCGACCGTTTCTGGGCCTACCTGACTGCTGCTGAGCCCGCAGCGCGGCTAGCTGCGGCGAGGCCCTGCCCATTGCTGAGTGCGCTGCCTGCAGCCCTTTCCCAACTTGCGTCCATAAAAGAGCACCACACCGGCCGCAGGCTGGTTCAATCCAGCCAGCCCTCCCCTTCCTTTTTGCAATGGCAAGCAAGGGGAGGGGGAGAAGCCAGAGCCATTGGTCCCAGCCCTGTGGCTGCCACCCAGCACAGCAGCCGCAACCGGGTTGGGGGACTCCATTTTGAGTCCCCCTGCGGGGGCCGTTGGGCCATAAGTTAAAACAGTGGCTCCAAGCGGGCAGCAACACGGGCGGCAGCCCCAAAGGGGCTGTGACACAGGGGCGGCCCATTGGGGCCGCCCCCAAGCCCAAAGAGTGAGTTTGACAAAGTTTGGGGGGCCAGCCCGTCTGGCCAAGTATGTCCAAAATAAAACTTGGGCCCAATTATTCCCATAAAAGCCCTTCTGGATTTGTTTGCCCATATACCCCAACAGGCCTGTTAGGGCCCCTGTACCAATAGCCCTGTTTCACGCCTTTTGAGGCCATTTTCCCCAAATACGTGACATCCAAACAGGCACATATGGTCCGTGTGTGTGTCCAATATGCCGCAGAGGCCCACATGTGCACCCCATTTGGATTACACTCATACTTAGCACACGTGTAAGTGCATACATATTTTAACATCTTATGGATTATATTTTTATTTTAATTTTTCACAATATTCTAATTAGAAGCATGAAATAGGTGTATTTGGCATTCTTGGTAGAAAGGTATTCATATTCCACTGGATATATCTCACTTTTTTCCAGGAAATTCACATTCTACAATTGAGGTGTATCAGAGTTAAGCAAACCCGCCATTTTCTAATGGCAGGTTTCAAGCTTAATCTGCCATTTCAAACCTGCCATGAAAAATAAAAAAACCCACTTATTTTATATCAGACTTTTCAGAGTTGCCTGGAAATAAGTGGGTTTTTTCAAGTAAAGTATATAAAGGCTTCCACCACCTGTCCATTTCATACACCCCCGGTTTTCCACCTCCAACCTTGGAAAAATTCTACCTCCAACCTCATTGGAACAAAATTTTGATTCATTGCTCTTCATCTCTTCATCACTATCCTCATCACTTCATCACTCTCATCACTTTATTGCTTTCATCACATTCAGCTAAATCTCATTGTATCACTATCCTCATCACTCCCTCACCCTCATTGCTTCATGGCTTTAATCACATCCTAAATTTTATTGCTTTATCTCTCTTGTCACTTCATCACTCTCAGCTCTTCCCATCCTCTTTTCTTCATCAATCTCATAATGGCCCCTCAGCAATCCTCCCCCAAAAGTCCACTAAACAATCCAATGGAACAAAGTGAACATCCCCCAGGAACTCAACATCCAAAAATCCTCCCCCATCAGCTTCCAAAGGCTCAAGTCAGCTCAAGAGAGCTGATCACATCATCCTGGTAAACTGGCTCAAAATTCTGTCCAACTACAATGCTTTCTTTGGATCCAACAATGAAACACGTGTTGGCCAACCTCCATCCTCTAAGGTCAATGGTTATCTCCTGATGGCCAATGAACTCAAGAATAAAACAAAAGGTAGGCTGTATCTTTCATCAAAAAAGATGAGGGAGCAATTCAAGAATTATTGAGCCAAGTACAAAAAGGCTGTTAGGAATGCCACTTGTCCTGGCACCGGATGGAGGACTACTCTCTCTTTGACTACTATCTTCTGAAACCTATCCCTGGGAGACCACCCCCGGGGGTCTTTGACAACTCTAGATTTCTTCTCTTGACTCTTTGTCTTTTTCTTTTCTTTGGTGACTCTCTTCTCCTCTTGATCTCCTCATTCTTTTTCCTTGTCTTCTATATCTCTTTTCCTCATCTTTTTCCAATCTCTTTTCCTCGTCTTCCAAAATCTATCCGTCTATCAAACTATTTGCTTGTCAATCTGGCCCACTCAACCATCCAAAACCTCAAGCAATTTCAAACCAGTGCTTGTTGTCATCCCTTGCCTGGTAAGATGATTTGCATCTCAACTCTATGATCAACCATCAACTTATGTTTCTGTTGAACCAGCCCGTATCTCTCTCTTGCCTCAAATCTATCTCTTCCTGACTGCTCAACCTCCTATGTCCAGATTACCTGTTGGTTGTCTCTCTCCTCTCTCATTTGATTTCCTTTCTATTGTGATTCTGACTGTAAAAACTAGTCTGCTGGTTCTTAGTTCTCAAATATAATCTATGAAATTCTATCACGCTTAAAAGCCAAAACCGGACATCCCAACTCACCGTCAAGATGAATGAACCAGTAGGATCTACGGACTACTTCCATCAAGTCGCATTGAAGGCCACGGTTGATGCAATTCCACCTCTCAAAAAAGAAAACTTCTTGATCTGGAAAGAAAAAATGCTGATTCTTTTTGATCTCAAGGATATAAAAGACACTATCACAAGAAATTTGGGACAACTCTCCATAAAACAGGATAGGGAAATCAGGTCAGTTATACTTTCCAAATTGGATAACACAACACACACCAATGTTGTCAATTCCACCAACATAAATTCATCCAAACTTTTATGGGTGGAAATCACTCAACGCTTTTCTTCATTTGAGACCACCAATCAAGCATGAGTATTCAATTCCTTTTTCCACTTAAGCTTCAACAAAAACGCTATTGAAGAATTTGTGACAGATACAAAAAAGGCCCTAACCCAAATGACCAATGTTGGCATTGAATTGCCCAACAATATCCTTGCTTACCTGGTCCTCTTTAAGTTCCCTCCAATTCTCAAAATGCTAAAACAGCAGATCATGCACGTGGAAAAGCATCTAACTGTGGATGTGGTCTTCAACCATGTAATTCAATACAACAACAAGCGTAAGGCCCAGTCAAAGACTACCAAGTCTAACTCCAATCTCACCCTAGTAAAAACAAAAACTAAATCCGAGAAAGATACAAAAAGAATCAAAATGCGTTGCAGAGAAGGATATCATGATCCAAACGCACCTCACTCCAAATCATCTTGCTTCCACCTCCACCCTCAGATTGCTCCTAGTTGGTGGGTCAAACAACAAAAGTAGTGGAAGAGTAAAATCAAAAGACAACCCACCATCAATTATCATTCCCTTCTAACTCTCTGGATAAATGCCAACAGTAGTCCAAACTTACTCCTGGATTCTTGTGCCAGTATCCATATCTTTAATGAAAAGAGATTTTTTTCCTCACTACTAATGCAAGATGAATTGGAAGAGGTGAAAACTGGCAAGCTCAAAGCCAACCTAAAGATACACGGCACAGGGACTGTGAAACTAGAATGGAAGTATTCAATCATTACTTTGGAAAACTGCGCCTATATCCCAGACATAGTTGTGAATCTCATCAGCCCGGGATGATTAGCAAAAAAAGGATGCAATCTTACTCAAAGCCAAGATCAATTCTGTGTCACAAGGATGGGCCAGACTATACTCAGAGGTTCTATCAGAGACAATCTGTTTGTCGTAGAGAAGCCTAAGATAGTAGGGAAAGGAACTTCAGTCAATCATATCAACCACTCTTCAAATCTGGCGTTGGATCAAGTTCTATCTCTAGAAGGCATCCACAAGATGTATGGTCACGCCGCAATTTCTACTCTCAAGCCCATTCTCAAAGGCCTTTTCACTAACAAAGAATTGAATCATTTTTAATGCAACGGTTGCGCAAAGAGCAAGATTGTTAGATCCCCGTTCTCAGCTGTATCTACTCCCTCAAGTAAACCTCTCAAACAAATTCACCTCAACCTTTTTGGACCAATCTCCCCACAGTCAAAGAACAGTCACTTATACCTCCTGACTCTAGTAGACAATTCCTCCGGCTACTTAGCCGCCTTTCCTCTCAATTCTGAAGATGAGACTCCAAGAGTGGTAATCAATATGCTTGAGATGGAATCTAAAAGGCTCAACTACTATCCCTCCAAGATTTTCTCCAACAAAGGCATGGAATTCACTAACTCAACTCTCAAAGACTTTGCCAAATTGAAACACATCAACCTGATGACATCCAAACCTTACCACTCCCAACATAATGGCTTGGCAGAAAGAGCCAATTGCACTATAATTGAATCAGCTTGGGCAACATTGTTGTCCTCTTGCCTACAACAAACTTACTGGCACATAATCAGGAGGAGTTTCTGCTTCATGCTCAACCAAATCCCTTGGGAAGGTAATCACCTTTCCCCCTGGGAACTCATGTTCAATAAGAAACTTCCAGCTAATTATCTTAAACCTGTAGGATCATCTCTGATATATCTCAAGAATTGTGTTCAAAAAGGAAGAAAGTTTGATGAAAAGGGGGACAAAGGGTTACTAGTTGGGTTCAATCCCTCTTTTCACTCGTATATCATTCTTAACTTGTTAGGATCTATTATTAAAACAAAGCACGTTAAATTTCTCAAGACACATCTGCAAAACTTCCCACTCCTAGAATCAACTGGAATGGATCTCTTCTCACATGAACCACAGAATCTCAACGAGTCAGACTTCTCCACCGTCAACAAAAATTTTACATTTTGGAAAAATCCAAATACCAACTTGGACTTGGAATCCAATCCCAATTCTCCTGAAGCTCCTGATTCCGATTCTGATTCACTTGAATCTTCTCCACAAATCTCCCCCTTACCAGAACCTAAACAAATCTCTGCTCCCAAACCACCTAAAAATGAACCATATCAAAGACCAAAACATGAGACTTGTAAACCTCAACGCTATGGGTTCCATCATTACTATGAACCACCGTCATACAAAGCAGCCCAAAACTGTCCTGATGGCCCAAATGGGAGAAAGCCACTGAACAAGAATTAAGCTCTATTGAGCATCAAGAGGTATGGGAAGACTATCATGAAGAACCTAATAACATCCTTAACACCACCTTGGTCTTAAAAGTGAAAGATAAATGTCACAGAGAACCGGTAAAATATAAAGCAAGATTGTGTGTTGAAGGGTTCAATCAAATCCTGGACATCAACTACAATGAGATATGGGCCCCCACCAGAAAACTTGGCTCATTAAGAGTCCCTCTTTTGTATGGACTAAAAGAAAAAATGAACTTGACTCAATTCAACGTGAAAGGAGCCTTTCTCCATGCACCCCTGGAGGAAGAGGTTATCATCAAAAACCCCAAAGGATCCCATAGAAAATCTCCCTATCTCAAACTTAAAAAATCTCTGTACGGACTAAACAAATTTCCTAAAAATTGGTACAAAATGCTGACTGGATGGATAAAGTCTCAAGGCTACCTCAAATCAAGTAGTGATCCCTGTCTTTACTACAACCCTAAATTGAAGGAAGTACTCTACTTCCATGTGGACAAACTCATTCACGTTGGAAAGAGCAAGATCTTTGAGTCAAGCTTGTTAGCAAGATTCAAAAATTCTTCTTGTCACCCACCTAACACAATCCTGGGCATGCTGATGGAAGTGAAAGAGGATGAGATATTCTTGAGTCAACCAAAGCACATAGATTGGGGATTAGAAGAGCTTGGTCTTACCAAATTCAAGGACACTTGTTCTCCCCTAACCCAAAATCTACATTTAGAGCCAGCTACCAATGAAGATCACGCTGAATTCACTCAAATGAACATCAACTTCCGATTGGTCACCGGTCTTCTGAACCATCTCTCCCAGTATACCCAACCCAATATAGCCTTTGCGGTGTCCAGTCTAGCTAGATTCAACTCTAAGCCCGGTATGTATCATTTGAGGGAAGCTTGCAAAGTGTGGAAGTATCTCAAAACTACAAGAGACAAGAAACTTGTCCTTTGATTCAACCCAAATGAGAAAGTTATAGCTGGTTACAGCAATGCAACATGGGGAGATGATCCCTCTTCTCAGAAGTCCCAGTCCGGCTTTATTATTTTTCATTATGGCAGTCCCGTTGTTTGGAACTCCTCAAGACAGAGAAATATTACCTACTTGTCTACCAAATCCAAGCTCAACGCATTGCTTGACTATTACTTAGAAGTCAAATGGGTTGCCAATCTTATAAGTGAAATCTATCATCTCCCCAGTCCCAAGCCTGTTCTTTATATTGACAATAAAGGACTTGATGACAAGATTAAGCAATTCGGTTCTCACTCCAAGTCTCGCCACATTGATATTAAAACAAAGGTTTGAGGGAAGAATTTCAAGGCTGCAAATTTGATCTATTGTTAATCAATACAGAGAACATGGTGGTGGACTCCCTCACTAAGGCCTCATTCATCAACTCCCTAAGTCTCCTCCAGAAATACATCTTTGGCTCTACGGTGTCACAGTCTCAAGAACTGCTCCATCCTACCAGACACAAGGAGTGTTAGGAATGCCACTTGTCCTTGCACTGGAAGGAAGACTACTCTCTCTTCAACTACTATCTTCTGAAACCTATCCCCAGGAGACCTGCCCTGGGGGTCTTTGACAACTCTAGATTTCTTCTCTTGAATCTTTGTCTTTTTCTTTTCTTTTGTGACTATCTTCTCCTCTCAATCTCCTCATTCTTTTTCCTTGTCTTCTATATCTCTTTTCCTCATCCTTTACCAATATCTTTTCCTCTTCTTCCAAAATCTATCCGTCTATCAAACTGTCTGCTTGTCAATCTGGCCCACTCAACCATCCAAAACCTCAACCAATTCCAAACCAGTGCTTTTCATCATCCCTTGCCTGGTAAGATGATTTGCATCTCAACTCTATGATCAACCATCAACTTATGTTTCTGTTGAACCAGCCCGTATCTCTCTCTTGCCTCAAATCTATCTCTTCCTGACTGCTCAACCTCCTATGTCCAGATTACCTGTTGGTTGTCTCTCTCCTCTCACATTTGATTTCCTTTCTATTGTGATTCTGACCGTAAAACCTAGTCTGCTGGTTCTTAGTTCTCAAATATTATCTATGAAATTCTATCAAAGGCCCACTCCATGTCAATCTCCACTGTCTTTGGTATCACTGACTCTGACAAAGCCAAGGGAATCAACTTGGTGGTTGATAAGTTGGACTCCATTTGTCCTTTTTATATTAAAATGGATGCAATTGTTGGAAAGAATGCCAACATCACCCCTCTAGATGCTTTTGATGCACAACAATCTGATTCAGTTGATTCCAAGGACTTGGCTGGGGAAGCTCAGCCTAGCAATGAGAAGCCTGATGAAACCTTTGCCTTTGAGTGGCCCCCATCCAATGCCAAGGAGGATATTCAAACACAATCAGCTCCAATCAGGTCTGTTCCTCCATTGGTTGATGAGTCAAACCCAACCTTGGACCCCTCACTTACTTCTTTTTATTTCTCTCTTTCTTGGGTGAAAAAAAGGAGAACTTTTCCAATGAGGAGGATTTCATTCCTGTTTCACCATTGCCATCAAAATCTGCTCAAGTAAGGAACCAAGTTCTTTTCTCTTCTGTATGGTTAATCCTGACTGATCTAGATTCAAAAGAAACAGGCTCATCCATTCCTGAATGGCCAAAGGCTCAAGCCAATGGGGCCTCCCACATCCCCTTCAAATGATAGCAATGATGTTCGCACACAAACCTCCTCTTCAAAGGGAAAGCAAAAGGCCTCCAATTCCATCAATATCAACCCCAATAGCATTCAAAAGAGGAGAAACAATCCAAATTTTTTGGGCTTTGAGGAGATCATGGAGAGGCAGGATTTGAGTAAGACCATTGGATTCTTCTTGCTTTCAAAATCAAGCTCATTCCTATTCCCCTCCAAAAACTGTGAAATGACAAATTGAATCTGAAAAACTTCAGTTTGAAAAGGAGAAGTGGGATTTTCAACTGGCTATTGATTTTCAAAAGCATAAAGCCAAAAGTTTTTCTCATCAACAAAAATGGAATTCTGAGTGGAAGTTGAAACAGGCTGAGCTAGAATTTCAAAAAGATGAAAAGGAGAAGGATCAACAGCAAGCACAACTTGAAATGGAGAGGGAACAACTAGCAACATAAAAAAAAGGATAAGTGTTCAATGGCTGCGGTATACATTGGTAGAAGTAAAGTAGTAGATTAATTAAAGCAGATTACTCAAATGCTGGGCTTGTAAATATATTTACTTTGATGAAAAACTTAAAAAGAAAAAGAATCATTTTTGATTACAACAATTCTCAAGACTATTTTTAACCCCACCAATCAAAAAAAATTCTTTTTATTTATATTTTTTTTTCCTGCAGTATATTTTCCCACTCCCCAAGTCACTGCAAGTGTTTTGAGTTTTTTTTTTGATTTGCATTGACATTTCCATTCTTGTATGAGTGGCAGTCTCCACAGCAGGAAAAGTACAGTGCTTGTACTTATTGGCTTCCCAAAACATTTTCACTATACCTTTTTCTTGAAATCAATTCCAAAGCCAAGGTCAGGAAAAACAAATTGGCTGTCTGATACTTCATGTTCATCCTTAGTTTCAATAATTTTTCCATTTGATTTCTTGGTTGGAACTGCAATTAAAAAGGAATACTCAGAGATGGCATCTTTTTCAATGTGAGTTGAGTTGTAAAAAGAGTCAGATGTGAAAGTGCCATGCGAAGAACAGTCAAAGGGAGTAGGCCAAGAACCAAATTTGAGTGATGAGAAGGAGGGGATGCCATTGTCATTCATTATTTCACTATTTGATTCAAAGGGCAGTCTGGTCAAATTGCAAAACATTTTTTCTAAAATTCAAGAGACTTTGTCTGCCTTAAGATTGAGAAAAGCATACTCTTGAGGGGAAGATTGAATAGATTATTTCTTCACATAGATTCAAAATAACTCAAAGGGGTCCATCAATTTTTGCCATCCAATTGCCCACATTTTTCCACCCCAAAATTTTGAGGGACCAACTGTGTTGACAACATTTTTTGACTGGTGAAGGAAAGTTGTCACAAATTTTATGTCCTTCTTGTCTTGGTCAGAAATTTTCTCCAATGGGAAAAATTCAATTATTGCAACAAGACTGTTGTGATCAGATTTATTGATAAAAATTACTTTGCCATGGCTGAAGAAATGGAATTTCTTGATTTTCTTCTTGGCATGTTTGAACTCAGTCGGTGAGGGTTTTTGATTGTTCTTTTTCTTTTTGGAAGTGATGGAAGGATAACAATCCAAAGGTTTTAGTTTATGTCCAGAGCATACAACCTTTGTCAAATCATCTACTGAGTAGCTCCCTGCAGCTACCAAATCCTGTTGCTTAGTAGCCTGCGCGCCCCTGGGGTAACTCAATTGCACCCGTTTTTCTCTCAACTCATCATCCTAATCTCACTGGGTGGACGGTCTCTTGGCATTCTCTTTCTGATTTTTGACTCTTTTCTTCTTTTCTATTTTCTCATTCTTTTTCTTTATAGTCTCTCATCCTCAACGTTGCCACATCCTCAATGCTGCCAAATTTCTGTCAACCACTCAATCAACTCCTCAACCAGTCCTGATTTGTGGGCTCTCACTAGGCTCACTCCTTTGACTGTCTGGTATGATTTCTTTCAATTACATTCATTCTCTTGATTGCTCTTCAGTCTCATCTTTGTACTCACCTTGTGCTTCAACTCATGTGATTGCTGGTGTTCAGAATGTTCCAATTCCTTCCAATATGATGAATTTTATCACTTCTCATCCATTCAATCAACAACCTTTTCATTGATTCCCCCCTTTGCAAGTTCTAAAGAGATTTCTGATGCCCTCATTTGATCCCTCTTTTGCTTCAAAGTCCTCTGCTTGCCACCTCTTTTTATTTTTTTCACCTCATCTCCTTTCATCTTGTTCCCTCCCAGGCAAGTTTTCTGCTTGGGGTGAGGATCAAGAAGTGATTCAATTTGGAGTATAACATTGTGAGGGCGGTGGGAGAAGGGCTTTAATTGAAGGAAAAGGGGTCAAAGAAGGGTTACAAAAAAAAACCATGTCAGTCAGGTAATCACCAAAAAAAAAAAATTACTGGGGGTGGGTGTGAACTAATTGGGCCGGGCTTATTACCAAAAAAAAAAAAAAAAAAAAAAATACCTGGGTGCAAGCAAATTGGGCCAGTCTTTGGTGCGGGCCTCAGATTGGGCTTTGGGCCGGGCTAGGTTGGCCAGGGGGGATGGCGCCTGGCAGAAAGGCAAGGGAGGGGGGTGGCTTTCAGGGGATCAAGGGGGGGGATGAGAGCAAGGCGGGGGGTGGGGCCAGCAAGCCAAGGGGGACCAAGGGGGGGCAGGACCGGCAAGCTGAGGGGGGAGGGGGGATGGACCAGAGCAAGGGGGGGGCCGGCAAGCCAAGGGAGGGGCGGGCAAGCCAAGGGCGGAGCAAGGGGGGCGGAGATGGCAAGCTGATGGAGACCAGGGGGGGGCAAGCCAAGCAAGGAGGGGGTGGGCGGACCGGAGCTAGGGGGGGCGGGGCCCGCAAGCTGAGCAAGATGGGAGGGAGACCAAGGGAGGGGGGAGAGGGGGGTGTTGGTGAGTGAGTGGGAGGGATTGAGAGGGAGGGAAAAGGGGAATGAGGAGGAGGGTGGGAAGCTTCCCAGGGGTTCCAACCAAAGGAGGAGGGGAGGTGGTGGGTGAGGTGGAGGGGATGGGTGAGGTGGAGGTGGTTGGTGAGGAGGAGGAAGGAGTGGACCTCCTGGTGGTTTGGTGGGGTGAGGTGGGTGGTTTTAACGGTGGTTTGGTGGGTGAGGTGGGTGGTTTGACTGGTTTTTTGGTTGGTTGAGGTGGTTGGTTTGGAAGTTTTGGGTCTGTTTTGCCTAAGTCCACCCCACCAAATGAGAAAAAAAAACCCAAATCAGCCTTGGAATCTTGGGTGAACAACCAAAACCAAAAAAATTTGGTGAAGGGATTTTTTACCTAATTCAAAATTAAACATTACTCATCAAAGCAAGAAAGGGTGAGAGGAAGAATCCATTCTCTGATAGAAGAATATGGGGGAAAAGATGAGACAGGGATGACTTGAGGCGGATCAGGAATATCATTTTCAAATATTTTGTCCCATTCATCTTTTATGTCAGCCAAAAGATTTTGAAGGATTACACAAGTGATAATCCAGTTTATGAGGAACTTCATGTCTTTGGGGTTTTGAAGCTGGTTTTGCATTTCCCTTAAGCTGACCCATCTTCCTTCCAGTAATCCTATGGCATCCTCAATCCAAACTTGAGATTGGGCAAGATGATAGTTGAAATTGGTTTTTTTCCTTGATTGTTGGAGAAAAAACTCTGTTATTCTGGAACCACATATTTCCCACTAGCATAAGCTGAATTGGCCAGAAGTTATTGATCTTGGTGAAAGTAGTTCTCTGGTTTTTGGGCAATCCGCATCCAATTAAAAACATATGAATCAGACAACAAAACAGAAGGCCAGCATGGAGTGATATGAACTTCTTTTTGTTATCACAAACAAGTTTTAGTGCCACAGAGTATCTAAACAAAAATATAAAACATATTTGGTCAGTTTTTTATCAAAGTTTTTATCAAAGTGTTTGGAAAAGAAATGAATGAATTGCCTTTTTTCCAATCAAAATAGTGATTGCCATCTAGCTTGTGTTTTTGACTCAAGGGGATGGTGGTTCCATCAAAAAAACCAATGCAACCAGGAAAGCTTTCATTCTCCATTACTTGATATATCTCCTTGTGTTCTTCTTTGGTTGGCCAAGAAAGGACTGAGCAATGGAAAGGTAGGATAGCAATCATGACTCTTTTGGTGTATGAGTCAATGGTTCCATAACCAACTTAGAATAGATTTTCTGATTGATGAATTGCTGCCTCATTTCCATTTTATCCCAATTTACAAAGAGAAACAGCCAGTTGGATGGATTAATTTATTTGAGGATTCCAAGAATTTTTCTGGAAGATTTGGTGGTCTTCAATCATCTCCAAAAGTTTTATGAATGAAGGCAATAGAGTTTGGAACAGTTGCTGGAAGCTTAAGTTGGGGAGGAGATGAAGCTTTTGCCTTTCATACATAGGGTTTTGGAAATTTTGTCTTCTTGGAACCATGTATTGCTTTTGTAATAGAGAATTCAAAGACAACCAATTTGATTCCAAATCAGAGTCTGAGTCTGAGTCTGAATGGAAGTCAAATACCAACAAAAGTTCAGTCAGATTTTTGGTATTTTCAACTTGCTGAAAGGAATTTTGATAGGACATGTTGAGAAAGATGGTAATTTTATTTGGGTTGATTAGATGATAATGGGATTTATGTGAAGATGGAGATTTGAAGCAATAGAGATGTGAAGCAATGGAGATGAGATGTGTGTGATTTGATGGAGATGGGATTGGTTTGGATTTGCTGACGTGGATGGGTCTTTTGGATGTGATGGATGGTGGATGAATGATGATGCATAAATGGCAGGTTTAATTGCGGTTTTGATTTTTGAAATCCACCATTTTCATTAAACCCCCCATTTTGAAATACACCAGTTAGGGGGTATGTGTATTTCAGAAACCCACAAATAAAAAATGGTGGGTTTGCTCAAAAAAATGGCAGGTTTCTAATGGCAGGTTTGCTAACTCTGATACGCCCTATTATTCTTATTTTACTCACATTTGATGAGGATTTCTCCCAAATCTGAGGTAAAATTTTAATTTCTTGCAAAAAACCAATATTTATAGTATTTTTAAATATCAAATTTACTCAATTGGTGTCCATATTTAAATTAACCAACATATGATACCCCAGAATGACCCCACAGGGGTTACAGAGGCCTGAATTCACCCACCAGGGCCTCAATTAATCTTCAAAGGCCTTTGGGGCCTAAGACTCCATCAAAAAGTGATTTCTCCCACCTCACGCACTTCTTCCAACCTTAAAAAGGCTTCACAAATTCTTGGGCTGGAAAAGCACGCCAAAAGGCTTCATTTTAGCAAAAAATTACAATAATGATGCCAATGATGCCTTTTGGCATCATTTTTAAATTTTATTTGATGGGATGAAGCCTTTGGGCATTTTTTTCATGATATTAGTAATTTTACTGGTTTGATTATTGTCTGGGATACTTTGGTAACAGTATTACTGTAAATTTTGACTAATGTGGCTACGCAAGAGTTTTGTTTCTGCTGAATGCCGGCTTCTTTCAAAAAAATTTTGATAAAATAAAAATCATTTCTAGAGTTTGATGAGTCAAGTCCAGAATATGATAATTTCCAGAACTTTGTAGATAGGAAAACCTGGCTGCTGAGTCAATTGATCTGGATTAATTGTTCAGTTTGAGGTGCGTGGGGTTCATCCAATACAGAAAAAAAAATTAAGATCCTGGGGTTGGTTTTTCTGTGAAAAAGTGGGAAGATGGGAGAACCTGTCTGCTGGTTTCATGAATCTGGAGCAATGGTGGAAGTTTGAGGTGCTTGGGATTCATCCAGTATGGCAAAGAAAGCAATATTCTATTGCTGTTCTTTCTGTGAAACTGTGGCAATCAGAACTTGGGACAAAGAATTGGTGCACTGTAGGGATGAAGAGGCACTTTATGGAGCCAATACAGGGCTAGAAGTAAAGATTATTTTTAATTTCTTGTTTTTATTAGAATATTTTACTATAGTGAGCCTACATTTTTCATGGTAATTTTGGTTGAGTTTGAACAAGGTAGACAGATGAGCATTTGGCCAATGTTGGATTTCAGCTTTTTTCAATAACCATTTGATTTTTTTCAAGGCTAAGTTAAGAGCTGTTTGAAAGGTGGAAATGGTGCCAAGCCTACATCCCAGCTGCTTGTGGAGTTTTGTGGTTTCTTAAAAGGGAAGACTGGTGCCTGGTTGAAATCCCAGCTGCTTGTGGCATTTTTCACCTGCTTGTGATCTATTTTTCTGGTTTGGAAAGCTGAAGATTGTGGTTTTTCTCAAAATAGATCAGGAAATATCTACATACAAAATTGGCTAGCTTTGAAGAGAGAAAAGGGAAGATGAAGAAACACTTGATGAAACTAGTTACACTTGATATCATTCCACATCATAGGGTAAAAAGTCACTTTTTTTTAAGAATATTTGTTTTGCATTGCGCAGGCACTATATACATACTTGATTGTATTGAGATACATAAATATGTATGTATGTTCTTTTTCTTGTCAAAAATCACTATTGAAGTCCCCAAGATATTAGGGGGTATCAAAGTTAAAATTTTGAAAAATTTAAATTGCTTATTCCAGGAAAAATATCAATTTTTCAAAAAATATTTTTTTATCAACAAAAACAATGAACCAACAGGTTTAACTCACAAAAATCAAAATTTCAAAAAATAAAATAGAAAATCCTGAAATCAGCCATTTAATTTTTTGAAAGTTTTACCTTTGATACACCCTATTATTAACCTTTTGAATGTCCTGGATCAATTACCGGTATGAAATTATGGGTGATGATTCTGGTTTTGTGTATGTGTAAAAGCTTTTGATCTCATGGTGGAAAATCCTTATGGGGAAGATATCTCTTTCTAGGTATCATTCTTTAAACCAAATCCATTATTCCCTAATGGGATCTTTTGAAAAGCATGAAAATACATTCATTTATATTGATTCTTTATGTGGTATAAACATTTGAAATTTTTTTAAAGGGTTCAAGATCATCAATAAAAATCTCCAGAAACAAAATTAACCATATAAATATAAATAAAATTTTAACTGATCAGTCCAAATAAAAATTTGGCTTAGTTGCCTTAAACAGCCAAAATTTTTGCTCTAATTCTTCTATTGCATAAAATCAAGTTCAAAAGAGTATACCTTCCCTTATTAATCACTTCCAGGTTGATTCCTAATTCAGGTATGCGGATTAATTAGTCTGCAGATCATTTTTACAAAATTGGGTAATTTTTTAATCCTTTCCTGACCTCTTGCTTCCCCTTTGAAATAATTTCCAACATGTGCCCCCCTTGTAGAACCCAGGCTTTTATTGCACTTAATTGATTTTTTATTTTATTTTAATTCTGAAATTTTTGGCTTTTATGGGCTGTCACCACTTCAAGCAGAGTCAAATTGTTTAAACAGTTGCAATAATCCTTAAAATATTTTTTGCCTCAAAATAGCGATTTCAGATATAACATGTTGCTGGATGATTTTTTGGTTAATTTGCTGATAATTAACTAAACAATTCTTCTCTTCAATATTTAAACAACCATGAAAATCCTCAAAGAGTGGTATCTTAATCACTGCATTCCAGTAGTAATGGGTGTCTAAGTCCTTTTTGATCTTTTCAAATGAGGTTCTAAAAGGTTCTTTATCAAATGTAGAAAGCTGAAATCAGGGTTCTTTTGATGTTTTGCAAAAAATTTTGAAGTTTATGTAGCTAAAAGTACTTACTCAATCAGAAGGAACAGAGAAATAGTTTGCTCATCTTATTTCCATTTTATAGTTGAGCTGAGGTGGTTTTAATTTTAATTCAATATATTGGAGCAGATTTTTGGTGCAAAGATTTGGTTGGATGTGGCTTTGTTATTTTTTATTTTCTGGTTTTTGAAGTTGAAAAGCGGGAACACCACCTTGATCTGAGTAGGAAAATTTAATTTGACAAAGGGTGGCTATTGTTTCATGAACTTATATTTGCATATTTGTGGTAACAAAAGTATTTCAGCCTTAATTTCACTTTGATTGCCACTAATTCAAGCATACTCCATGCTTGATCAGTTCTACTAGTTCAAGTTCATTCCTAACCCTCTCCATGATCACTTTCTCCATCTTCTTTCCTTTAAATTGAATAATAAATCTCTTCAACCATCTGTCTCATATTTGCCCTGGCTGAAAAATTCCTTCAGATATAAATCCAAACTTTGATCTGTACACAAATCATGGGTGTTTTTCTGACCTCAAGGACTTCATTTTAAAATCAAAAACAGATGAAATTATCCTGAGTAACTTTAAATTGGGAAACCTTCCTCAATTTTAATGGAATCAATCACTCAAAGTAGTATGGTTGAGGCTTCCAGAATCACAAGATCCTAAAATAAAAACCAATATTTGAGTTTTAATAGTAGAGTGAGGAATTTCAGCTCTTTTTTGGTTGCTTATCCTACCCGTAAAACTTCTACCTCAACTAATTCTTCAACAGACTTATGTAATTCAAAGTGCAAACAGTCCCCTATTCTTAGTATGGTCTCCAAGAAAGCTAAAGTAAATTCTCCAAAGACCAAATCAGGAAGTTAAATTTCATGTTTGATTATTGACCAAGGGGCCCGCCAAATTTCCCCCAGCTCACCTTTCCCAGCCAGGAAACTCCCTCAAAATTTGCACGTTCAATCACTTCCAAAACCAGCCATCTTTCAAACTCCATCAAAGTCTTGTGCAAAGCCAACCAGCCACTATATGGGTCTCACCATCTGCCAAAAACCTCCCAACACAGCGTCAAGTGTGTTTCTGGTCCAAAAATTGTTTGAAAAAAATCAATGCAAAGACCGCTCAACACTTTAGAATAAAAGCAAACAGACTGCTTTTGTAAATTTTTCAGATCAATTGAATGCTGATACAGGCCATTCCAATCCTAAGAGAGTTTTTCAAGCTTGATTTTTCTTAATCAATTCTTCCTCCTCATATTTTTCATTAGATAAAATCAAGGCTACCACCAAAATTAGGAACAGTCACAATAATTCTAGTCTAAATTAAATTTCCCATAACAAGAAAAACTTATAAAAAACCCAAAATTGAATTTGAAGATATTGAAAAACTGGAAAATTCCTCTGGTGATGGTAGTTATTTTTCTCAAGATGGAATTACAAATTCCAAGACAAGAGTGAAAATTCCCAAGATCAGCCTTGAAATTCCAGAAATGAGCCTTAAAATTCCCAAGATGAGCATCATTTTTTCAAATAAATTGATTATCCATCTAAAATTGATTTTTTTGAGGGTTTTTATGATCATTCTGGGTCAATTTAGAAACCAATCAACATTTCCAACATGCATGGTTTACCCAAATACAGCAAATACAGCCTTGCACCCTCAGAATCCACCTCTGCAGGCAAAAGTGCACTGCTTTCCAGGAGTCAAGTGGCTTCCAAGAAACCCATCAATCACCATCATGTGCATTTTAAGTTTTTTTTTCTCCATTTTTTGGCCAAACTTGCAAATTGATTAACTAGCATCAATCATGGATGAGCCACCTGTTTCCCGCTGAAACAGTAAAAAGGTTCCCGGTGATTCAAAAATCTCCCAACATAATACTTATTTTTCAGTTTCAAGGGGCCAAACTTTGCATCTTCCTCTGGTTGGCCAAACTTCCCTAGCTTCCCAAGGATCAATCACTGCATAAATGTGAAACCCCCCATTAATCTTGTGGTCCTGCATCAATCTAGAAAATTTTTCCACATCATGCTCAAGATGTGTCTCACTTCCACGACATCACACCTTAACAACTCAAACCACACTTGACATATCTTTACAGTCATGGGACTCAAACAGAAGTGGCTTGACACTGATGATGCTTCCAGAATACACAAAAACCCTTTGACAACCAAATATTTTTGATCTGATATTCCTGGATATGGTAAGTCTTCAATTTGTTTTTTATTTTTTTAATAAAATGAAAGCTTCCACATTGAACAAACAGTGGAAACAAGTTTTGCAAATGTACAATTTTCTTCCACATCTTATTACCTGTTGCAGCCATTGCATACTATCCAAAATAAATCTCACAACATTAATCACCTCACTAACCTTGCATCATTCCAAACTGCAGAATACAGTGCAATAATTACCAATCTTAACTCCATTCCAATAAATACCTCTCAGAACCAACCAATGAATACAAACCAACAAAAAGGTCACCACCCTAATTTTACCCAAAACTTACAAGCTAATCACTCAAATCTTCCCCAAAACTCAAAATCTAATCATCCAAATGTTCCCCCAATCTTACATAAGTACAATCTGCTGCACATTTTGAAATTATTATCCCAGGTATTCAAAACATCCCAATGGCCCAGACCCAGCTCCAAATGTCACATATCAATCAAAAAAAAGGGTATCACTGAACTCAGCCACCCAACCTTCCATCTTTCCAAGATTAATAATTTCATGTTTTTCTCCTCAAATCATATTACCAATAGCTCAAATTTAAATGCTGAATCTTGTTTCATTGGTCCATATAATGCCCCAATTTGCCTTGCTGAAAATAATAAAATTTACAATTAACCAGAAGCTCTTCAATCTTTTCCTTCCTTTCAAAGCTTACCCACAAAAGGGCATATTTTTCCAGCCGTTTTTTCAATCCCACGGAAAAATCCTCCAATTTGTATCCACCTTAGTGCCAAAGTTTGAAATTTAGATTGAAATGTCAAAATCCACCCACATCTGCTAGTTCAGAAGCCCCCCTAGGTTTCCCCAATAGTTTCAAAATTCCAGGTATTGCTGAGTTTTTGAATCAATGATAACTGATTTCTTTGTTTTTGATGGTCTAATTTTATCATAGTAGGCACATTTTTTCTATCTCAGGAAATTTTGAAGCCCCCTTGGGTACCAAATGAAACAACTTCCTCAAAAAATCCAACACCAGCAACTACAACTGAAGACAGCAAGTATAACAACCAAAATCATTTGTAGCAAGCTGCCACAACAACGCAATGGCTTTGCCTGTTTGATTCTGGACCCTGCAAAAAAACACATCCCCATCCACATGGCTTAAAAAATGTGAAACATCACCACAATCCAAACAGAAATGGCTACCCCTTCCCTTGAATGATTTCTTTTTCAACAGTGTAGATCCAAATCAACAGAAAGAACCAAAAAAATGTGGAATAATTGAGTTTTATTCCACCTCCAGCCAATGGAGACATTTATCATAAGTTTTACTCATGGCTTTGAGACCTCAAATTTCTTTAAATTGATTTACTCAAGTCACAGAGAAAGACATCTCCACTTTAATCTCAGCCAATTACAAAGATTCTTTGGTACAATAAACCAAAACCCTCAACCAATACCTTTATTTTCCTAAATAACTACATGCATCAAGAGCTTCCTGATTCCTACACCAATTTTCTGGGATTCCTAGCTTTGATTCAGAAACCAACTTTTTGGATTCCAAAAGAAAAGGCACATCTCAAGCTTTTTCCAATTCCAATGCTAGATTTTTTTTTCCTGACCTCCATCTAATATGGATACAAGTTTAACTCCCAATCCTACCAAATTTTCTGACTTCACTTCCAGTAAAGCCACATCTACTTCAAAAATTACAACAAATACTGCAGAATTGTATGGCAGAGGCCAAATCTCTACTTGGAATGTCAATTTTACACCAGAATTCACATCTAGTTTTTCAACCATAAGAGAAGAAACAAAAGATTCCAACAACTTGATGCCCCAGAATTTAGTGCAATCAAAATCCAATGGGAAATAATCCACAAAATACAAGAATACTTGTGGGATCTGCTTTTTTTTTTAATGAACAGAACATTGGCACCAATAATTCAGAAAACAAAGCACCATTTTTCACCTTATTTTATTTCCTCCCCAGTCATTTTCTGTTTTATTTTTGACCTACCATACATCTAACTAAAGAAGTTTAGATTTGTGTGTACTATTTATAATATAAATATTTGTTTATTCAATTCATTTATAGCATCCTCTGTGTAATTATATGTTTTGGTAATTTTTTTCCCATTTATCATAACAGGATACATGTGGAGGTTTGAACAAATTTTATTCAACACACATTGGAATTATTTTTTCAATTCATCAGCTTCCTGCACTTGGTGAACAAGGGCTGTGCACTTTCCAGAAGATTGATAAATTTCTGGGGCTTCAAAAAACCATTGATTATTTGGCTCAAAGGGGAGAAAAGCTTCCCTTTCATAACATTTGTGTCCCCATCACCCTATACCAAAGCACTACCATTTATTGATCTAGCGTGGCAAGTTCCATCTCAACTCCAACCCAATTCCCTCTCAAAAAAAAATTATTTCTTCTAGGAGCTTTTCATAAACCCATGAGATCTCTTCCAAAACTCTTATTAATCCACCATATTTTTTTCATCAAGATTTCTCAGCCCTGGTTAAAAATCAATATCATGGAACACCTTTCAAATCAAGGTTCAAGATCTTTATTTTTTTTTCTAAAGCTATGTTTCCATAATTTTTTTCACAGATTCCCAAGGCATAAGACAGGAAAAAATTTAAATATCTATAAGCATGAAGAAAAAACAAAAGCTCTCAGATCAAGCTAACAAGAAATCATTTGATAAACATTTTACCAATTAATCTGTTATCCTTCCTTTTCTATTGAGACTATCATCAAGCTTCTCTCATTTCCTTTTTTGCAAAATTTTATATTTTGGAAATGAGGAGGAATCAAGCAGTGATTTCTGTTGAATCAATTCTGATCTTTTTTGTTCTCATTGTTGTTAGATTTATCTCACTACACATCTTTGAACTCAAACTCCCTGTTGTAAATTTTGTCTCATGTTATTCTGTGTGTGTCCTTTTCCTTGTTTTCTTTTCTATTATCTATTTCACTTGGACAGACGTACAAGTGCCAATACTTCAAGTCTGGAAAAGGCAACTATCAGTCTGGACATGGAAACCCTCAGTCTGGACAGGGAAACTCTTGCTGGAACACAATCTATCTCAGTTGGGATGTCAACCAAGAATCATTCACCTCTGGAGGACAAACCTCAAAATTGGTCTCTATTCATCTGACTCATCAAAACCAATCAACAGAGGTTCCTACCTCACCCACCTTCAAGAATTTTATTGGAGTAATTGTTGAAGATTGTAGCCAGCTTGTATACTGTAAGGAACACTAGCAACTCTTTAATGGTAAAAATACTGACTTCCTCTTCAGCTTTGTTCAAGGTGCTTTCCTCTTCTATTCCTATTCACTCTGTTGGTTATTCAAGAAGTCCCATTGTCACATTTCCAAGTCTCCAAGTCTCCATCATTCTTTTCCTCCGTCTGCGCAATCATTCTTAATTCTTCTGTTGGTTACTCTTACTTTCCTTTATCTCTTTCTTCCTTCATTGTGAACTCAATACTCACCCCTTTTTAATAAACACCAGCGTTGTCCTGGTTTTTGCAGTTCTGAAACTTCGCATGGTTAAAAGTCAAAGTGATCCAACACAATTCCGAAAAACAGTCCTTCTCAATTTTCAGGACCAGGGGGAGATCAAATGAATTTCAAGTCAAAAGCAATGAAATGATTAATAAAATTTACACCATTACTCAACAAGGACAATTGTAGCATTTAGCGCAAGAAAATGGAAAAATTGTTCAAACTAAGAGGAATATTTCACATCATGAACTCACCAGAAAATTCCTTGGAGCTTGAAAAGGAGACTAATCAAGAGATAGGGGCTTATTTAATAGCCAAGTTGTACACCAAAACATACAACAACATCATAGATGATCATAACAAGGACAATACCAAGCTCATCTGAATAGGGACTTGATACCATGTTGCTTCATCTCAGTCTTCCAATAGAGTGCAAGTCTTCAAAAGCCTTCTTCATCTCTCAATGTCAGGAAATATCAAGAAATTTTTCACCACTGTCAAAAGGTATCCAAAAAAACTCACTGAGGTAGGTATTGAGTTACCCACCAATATAATTGCTTACTTTTTACTCTTCAAATTTCCTAGCTCCATGCAAAACAAGAAAACTCAGATAATGCACTCAACCACAGAAATTAAAATCAAGACTGTTCTGGATCACCTGAATCAGCACAAGAACAAGATAAGCGCACAGTAAAACCAAAACAAACCTGTGAATACTGACATGTACAGTGGGCCACAATGCAAAAGCAGGAAACGCAATTGGGAAGTGACAACCCATCCAGCCAAAAGGTTTTGGGACAAATTTCCTGAACTGAAACCAGCTCATCTGCAAGGAAAGAAAGCCAAGAATAAGACATCCAAAACCAAAGAAGCACATTACTACTCTTTTTTCTGTGATTTTAGTAGTATTTCATGTGAGTCAAGCATATCAAATTGCTTCATTCTCAACTCTGGTTGTTTGATCCACATGATTGTCAACAAATGCCTCTTTCAATCGCTCAACACCTGTTTTGGATCCAGAAAAATTCAAACTGGTAAAAAGGATCCTGAAATTGAAATAAAAGGAACAGGTAACGCCGTTTTTCCCTTCTTGCAATCAAACATCAGTCTGAGCAACTCTGCCTGGGTACCCAATTCCACCTTCAATATAATATTGCTGGGTGCCCTTGTTAACAAAGGAGCCTATCTGCAAGTAAACTCAACCAAAAAACCTTCCACCTTCAGCCTCAAATTCAAAAAACTAACTCTGATGACTGGAAAAATACTTAACAATCTTTTCTTCATCAACATGGCAAACAAGTGCGACTCTGGACTGTATTCCAAAAGTGAAGTGTTTCAGATTCATCGCACACTTGGACATGCCAGCCTGGGACATATGGAAAAATACCTCAATAAGATTATTCCTGTGGATGACAAAAAAGACTTTGAGTGCCCCAATTGCAACAAGAGAAAAATAGTACAGTCACCCTTTGGAGGTTCTCAACAGCCCGCTCAAAAATTCCTTGATTGACTCCACCTTGACGTTAGGGGTCCCTTGAATCCTACAGCTAAAGGGGGATATCAATTTGCACTTAGTTTGATAAACTTGCTCTCTGGATATCTAGCCTGCTTTCCTCTTCAATCAAAACGTGAAGCGGCAAAAACCATCATTTTCATCATAGAAAATGAGAACCAAAAACACCAAAAATATCCTTTAGAAATCTGCTTGGATGGGGGTGGAGAATTTTTCAACAGCACCCTGGATGATTTTTACAAAGAAAGAAAAATCACCCAAATTGTTTCCAAACCATATCACTCCCAGCATAAAAGGCAATTGGAACAAGCTAATTGGACCATCATTGAATCTACCAGAGCCATTTTCTTGGAAACCGGCATTCTTAACTCATACTGGCATGAAGTTATCAAAGCCTTGTGTGTTTTACTGAATCAAATTTCCAAAGAGAAAGTAGGAGACTCACCCTGGGAAATGATGCATGGGAAAGAATTACCTAAAGAATTCCTGAAACCTATTGGCTCAAATCTCACTTATTTACTAGCCAACTCTCAAATCAAATCTAAACTTCATTAAAAAGGGGAACAATTTATCCTTCTTTGATTCAATCCACATATTCTCTCTTATAAAGTATTGTCACCTTCTGGAAGAATTATAAATACCAAACATGTAATATTCTCCAAGTCTAGCTCCTTGGAAACGTCCATGCCAGAAGATCATTCCACCAAAAATTCCAATCCCTAGCTGATTCTGTTGCATAATGAAAGTCAACCACCTGAAGTAGTAATTGAAGAGACTTCCAGCCAAACCACATACATCATCAAAGAAGAAGAAATTTTGGAGTCCAATTCAATCATTCAGGAAGACAAAGAAGCTTTTTTCAATGATTGCAGACCCACTCTACAAAACTGAGATAAATTGAAGAAGCCAGATTTTTATGGATATTACTCTGAAAATATTCCATAATCTATTGAGGAAGCTCTCCAAATTCCTGTTTGGATAACCTCCAGGGCAAAGGAATCCCAATCCATTGAAGATCAGGGGGTTTTGGAAGAATTGGAGGAGAACAAAGTCATCAATCCACTCAAAGCTGTGGCCGTGTTTGAAATCAAACAAAACTCTCATGGTCAGGCTCCCACGTACAAGATCCATCTTTGCGCTCAAGGGTTCAACCAAAAATATGGACTTGATTACATGGAAACTTACGTGCCAACAGGTAGGATAGCCTCTCTCAGAGCTCCTTTGACATATTCAATGAAAAAAAAACTGTATCTTCTTCAATTAGATGTAAAAGGTGAATTCCTTCATGCCGACTTGGAAGAAAATTTATAAATATTCAATCCTTCCACCTCTGGTTGAAAAAGTAAAATACTTGAAACTCAAGAAATCCCTTTACAGACTGAAGCAGGCCCCAAGGAATTGGTAATTAACACTAACAAACTGGTTTGAAGAACAAGGGTACTTAAAATCCAGAATGGATCCTTGTCTTTTCCTGATTATGGATAAAGTCTCTGCTCTTTTCTTTCATGTAGACAATCTTATTGTGACTGGTAATAAAAAATAATTCCAATAAAAATTTCTCAACCGCTTCAAAGATTCATCCGCTCACAAACCAAATATGCTACTAGGTATGAAGATAACCAAAGAAAACAGCATACTTCAACTTAGTCTTCCCTTAAACATTGAAAAAGGATTGGAATAGATGAAACTTGCCAACTTCAAGCCAGTCTCTACAGCCCAAACCACTGGTCTTCACTTGTCTCCAACCTTGAATGAGCATGAAAGAAAATTCCTTGAATTGAAATTCATCTATAGGTTGTACATTGGAAGACTCAACTTCATTGCAAGGCTCTCTTGCACCAACATCAGCTTTGCCGTATAAAGCCTAGCTAGATCCTTGGAAAAAACTGGAGATTCTCACTGGCAGGAAGTCATCCATGTATGGAGATACCTGTTGGCTACTGTACGAATTGTGGTTGCCCGTGGGTACTTTCACTCCGATGAGGACACTCCAATTAAACAGAGGTTGCCAAACAACACTCTCTCTTGGTCTGCTTCAGGAGGATACGGTTTCTTAGCCTCCGTGTTTTCTTTTCATTTCTGTTTTCTGTTTTCTTTTTTTTTTCTCAATCCTTCAATTTCTTTTCCTCACTTTCTTCTATGCATCATTCACATTTGACCACAAGACTCAAACCAGCTGATCAAATCACCTCAACTTAGACCAACTGTCTCCCAATCCACCAACCTTAACAATTGCTAACTGGTAAGATCATCCCAATTAACAATTGCCAGATTGTAACTCAACTAATTATCATCCTCTGTATCTAGCATCATCATGTTCCTTCCCAGACCCTTCTTCTTGTCATAATCATCTCCGCCTCAACCGTCTTCCTGTCCTATTTGTAATCCAGGTAAGTTCTTCATTGTTCTTGCTGGTCTGAATTTCAATCCTCAATCAAAGTAATACGGTTAAAAGCCAAATTGCTCACCTAGGCCAGCAAGACTCAGGACTCAGGACCATGTCAACATCAGGATTTTTGTTGGACTCCTTCTGACAAGCAATGCTCAAGACGGAACTAGAAACAACTCCACTCTTAACCAAAGAGAACTATGGGATATGGAAAGACAAGATGATGGCGCTGCTTAAACTCAGAGGAGTCCTGGATGTTCTTGATTCGGCCAATGGAACCCTAGCAACTCAAGATAACAATGAAATTCAGCTTCTACTCATATCTAAGGTCAATTCTATCACCCAAAACAACGTAATTAATGCAGCTAACGTCAACTCTGCCAAGGACATCTGGAAGGCTATTAAGGAACAATTTTCATCCTCACAAGCATCTAATTGATCCAGAATTTTTAACAATTTTCTCCACTTGACCTTCAAGGAGGATGAAATCTTGAACTTCGTCACCAATATCAAAATCTCCATCAAGAAGATGATTGACATAGGCATAGAACTACCTGACAAGATCTTAGCTTATCTCATTATGTTCAAATTTCCGGCAAACCTCCAGGATCTCAAACGTCAACTCATGCACACCAAAAAACAAATATCTGTCAAATTTGTGTGCAATCATCTTGTGCAATATCACAATGAAGTGAAGGAGGAAAGCGTTGTGAAAGGAACGTTGCACAACATCCCCAAAACCGCCCTCACTTCCATGAGAACCAAGACCAAAAATCAACTATCAAGTCAATGTATTGAAGGGTACCACAATCTGAAGCAAGACAGGAACCACTCCAAATTGGAATGCTTCCACCTATACCCGGAAAAGGCACCGGATTGGTGGAGGGACCAGAAAAGCAAATGGAAAGATAAGCAAAAAAAGGCTCAAGATGCGGCTCACTTTCATGCCTTTGTAACTAGATGGATAGACTCCAAAATTTGCGCTGAAAAGAACATACTGATTGATAGTGGAGCCACTGCCCATATCTTCAACAAGAAACAATTATTTATTTCACTCAATCCTTTCACTGGTGAACACATAACCACGGGTAAAGCTGGGGCAGACTTACCAATATTGAGAATAGGAACGGTTAGGCTGGAGTGGAAAAACCAAATGATCACGCTGTCCAACTGCTTATACGTTCCGGACATTGTGGTCAACCTGATCAGCCTGGGAAAGCTTCTCAATCAGGGGTGTGTTCTGAATGCTAAATCCGGTCACTTTGAGTTAAAAAAGGATAAAGTGACCATTTGTCAAGGAGCTATCATCAATGATCTTTTTGTCTTGAATAAGCCGTGCAAGATTGGTAACAAAGAGTGCTATGTGGTGCAGAAAGATGAGCCTAGGACACTAAGAGATCTTCATCTGTCCTAAAGTCACGTGTCACTTGGCCGTTTATCAAAACTGATGGGCTTTCAATAAATCAACAAGGAGAAAGAAAAATTTGAATTTAAAGACTGCCTTCTCTGCAAGATCACCAAATCCCGTTCAAATCAACTTCCTCCTTGGCATCTAAACCGTTCAAACGGATTCATCTAGACTTCATTGGCCCAATCACGCCGGAATCTTTCAGACACAAAAAATACATTCTGACAGTGGTAGATAACTACTCAGGCTACATTGCAGGTGCAACGCTAGCTCAAAAGGACAATGTGTCCCCTGTGATGATGGAAGTGATAGAGAAACAAAAAAATTTTGGCGGTCATTACCCCTCAACCATGTGCTCTGATGGGGTTACAGAATTGGTAAACGCTAGGTTAGTAAAGTATCTCAAGGAGAAGTTTATTACTCACTTGGTAACTGAACCTTATCACCCCAAACATAATGGTAGGGCTGAAAGGGCCAATCAAATGATCATCAAGAGCGTGAGGTTGTCATTAAGTTCAGCAAATCTTCCTTGGAAATATTGGTTGGAAGTCTTGAAGGCATGCTGCACTGGACTCAATCAAATACCAAAGGATGGATTGGACCAGTCTCCCTGGGAACTCATCAAGAAAATTAAATTGCCACCAAACTTCCTTCAGACAATTGGCGTGACCGCGATTTTGTTGAACCAAAGAAGGCCAAAAGGAGCGAAATTAAATCCAAAAGGACTGGAGGGAAAACTCATTGGATATAATCCTGAATTCCTCTCGTATTGGATTCTCATGACTAATGGGCAGATTGTGCAATCCAAGCATGTTTGATTCCTGAAGCAATCTGTGGAAAAATTTGGAATCAAGTCAACCATGGATCTGGACTTTAGTATAGACGAATTGAAGGACACAGCCGAGCCCAACAAGAGCGCAATTTCTAATTGTATGAACTATTGCGATCCCACCACTGAAGCCAACTCATCTGATGAGGAGGTGGGGACATCAGCATCTACATCAGAATCTGAGTCTAGCTCAGAGGAAGAACCATTGCCGAATCCCTGTCAAGCTGCCAAATTAATAGATACAGTCAAAATACCGGTCAGAAGAAACCTTCAAGACCAATCCTCCATAAGACCTCCTCAAAGGTATGGTTTTCACCATTACTTCAAACCTAAACCTTTTGCGCAAGCCAGGCAATGTGCAGATAATCACAAGTGGGAGGGGGAAATCAAAAAGGAAATGGATCAGTGCAAGCTCCTTGGGGTTTGGGAAGACTACAAGGGAGACATCCTACTGAATCCACTAGATACAAACTGGATCTTCAAGATCAAAGACAACTCTCATCATAAAACAATCATATACAAAGCTTGGATCTGCGTCAAGGGATTTAACCAAGTACACGGACTAGATTTCAATGAAACCTTTGCTCCTACAGGAAAAATAGTGTTGTTAAGAGCAATACTACTGTGCGCCTTGAAGAACAAGCTGAATATCCAACAGTATGACATGAAGGACGCCTTTCTGCATGCACCCATCAACAAAGAAGTAATCATCAAGACCCCACAGGGATGTCAATGCAAGTGCCAATACTTACAACTCAAGAAGAGTCTGTATGGACTTAAACAGTCACCAAAAAATTGGTACAAGACTTTCACTGGATGGATCAAATTGGTAGGGTTCAGAGAGTCAGACAGCAACCCCTGCCTATATATTCATAAGAATAATAAGTTGTTTCTCTTCTTCCATGTCAATGATTTAATCCTTGTGGGGGATGGTGACAATTTTGATAGCAAATTCAACACTTGATTCAAGAATTCTCAAGCTCACAAACCGGATACCATTCTTGGAATGAAATTCAGGCAAACACCAAACTGTATCTTGCTGAGTCAACCCAAACACATCAAACATGGACTAGAAGAGCTTGGACTACTAGAGTCGAAAGCATCCAATACTCCATTGACACCAAACCTCCAACTGTACAAAGCTTTTGGTGAAGACTTTGAAGAGTTCAAGAAGCTCAATATTAATTATAAGTCATCCATTGGGCTTCTCAACTATATTGCCAGTCAAACCCATCCTGACATCAGTTACTCAGTTTCCAGTCTTGCCAGATTCCAGAAAAAGCCTGGTCTAACTCACCGGAAGGAACTCAAAAGAACATGGCAATATCTCAATCACACAAAGGAGCTGAAACTTACCCTTGCTTATGACGAATCAAAAGAACCCATCAAATACTTCAGTGACGCTACCTGGGGCAAAGATCCAACCAGTCGCAAATCCCAATCTGGTTACATCTGTTTTTCCTTTGGGACTCTCATCTCATGGAACAGTTGCAAACAGCGCAACATCACATATTTGTCCACAGAAGCCAAACTCAACTCCTTACTTGACTCCTATCTAGAGAGCAAATGGCTTCGCCACTTGTTGGGTGAAGTTTTTCAATCTGATCTTCCACCATCCAAACATTTCATCAACAACAAGGGACTCAACGACAAACTCAAAAAGTTTGGATCAAATGCCAAGACCCAACACATGGATCTCAAAACAAAGGGACTTCAAGAAGGACTCAAAGAAGGGACTCTAACTTTTCACTTGATTGAAACTGAAGAGATGCTAGCAGACCCACTAACAAAAGCTGCCAACCAAAATCAACTGGAAAGACTCTCCAACCTGATTTTTGAACATAAGCGGGACTGATCTCCATTCAAGGGAGGTGTAAGAATGTTGGTTGCCCGCGGGTACTCTCACTCCGATGAGGACACTCCAATTAAACAGAGGTTGCCAAACAACACTCTCTCTTGGTCTGCTTCAGGAGGATACATTTTCTTAGCCTCCGTGTTTTCTTTTCATTTCTGTTTTCTGTTTTCTTTTTTTTCTCAATCTTTCAATTTCTTTTCCTCACTTTCTTCTATGCATCATTCACATTCAACCACAAGACTCAAACCAGCTGATTAACTCACCTCAACTTAGACCTACTGGCTCCCAATCCACCAACCTGAAAAATTGCTAAATGGTAAGATCAATCCCAATTAACAATTGCCAGATTGTAACTCAACTCCCAATCATCCTCTGTATCTAGCATCATCATGTTCCTTCCCAGACCCTTCTTCTCTTCATAATCATCTCCGCCTCAACCGTCTTCCTGTCCTATTTGTAATCCGGTTAAGGTCTTCATTGTTCTTGCTAGTCTGAATTTCAATCCTCAATCAAAGTACTAGCTACAAAGGATGTATGCCTTAGTCTCAAACTGTGGTCAATAACCAACCAACTGGTTTGCTTCAATGCTGCAACTTGGGGATAAAAACCCTAAAACAGGGCCTCTCAAATCAGATTGGCAGTTGTGTTCAAAGTCAGTACCTTTTACTGGACAAGAAGGCAACAACAAAACATAACTCACTCCTCTACTGAATCCAAGTGTGTTGCTTTATTGGCTGGCCACCTTGAAGGTTGGTGGCTCAGCCAACTTCTCTCAGAAATATACAGAGAAACCTTCCAATTTCCTCTTCATCCCATAGATAACAAGGGTCTATACAACAAGATAAAGAATTTTGTGGTTGAATCAAAAGCTAAAAATATTGACATAAAAATCAAAAGCTTGAGGAACAACTACATAAGTTGTCTAATGAATGTAAAACTAATCCCCTCTCAGTCTATTATTTCCAATGCACTCACCAAGTTGGCCAATAAGAACTCAAATACAAGACTTGTAAATTTCTTTCATTCACCTTTTCACTAACCTCTAACTTGAGGGGGATTGTAGAATCAATTCTGATATTTGTTGTTCACATTGTTGTTAGACTGGTCTCACTATACATCTTTGAACTCAAAATCTCTGTTGTGAATGTTTTCTTATGTTATTCTATGTGTGTCCTTTTCCTTTTTTTCTTTTCTATTATCTATTTCACTTGGAAAGAATTGTGAGGTCCAATAATTCAAGTCTGGACAGGGAAACTCTTGCTGGAACACAATCTACCTCAGTTGGGATGTCAACCAAGAATCATTCACCCCTGGAGGACAAACCTCAAAATTGGTCTTTATTCATCTGACTAATCAAAACCAATCAACGGGTCTTCCTACTTCACCCACCTTCAAGAATTTTATTGGATTAATTGTTGAAGATTGAAGCCAGCTTGTATACTGTAAGGAACACTAGCAACTCTTTGGTGGTAAAAATACTGACTTCCTCTTCAGCGTTGTTCAAGGCACTTTCCTCTTCTATTCCTGTTCACTCTTTTGGTTATTCAAGAAGTCCCATTGTCACCTTTCTAATTCTCCAATTCTCCATCTTGCTTTTCCTCCATCTGCACAATCTGGCGCACTTCTTCCATTGGTTACTCTGTCTTTCTTTTGTCTCTTTCTTCCTTCACTGTGAAATAAATACTCACCCCTTTGTAATAAACACTAGTGTGGTCCTGTTTTTCACACTTCCTGAAACTTCTTAATTTGTTGATCCAATTTCAGTCCTCCCATGCATAGGTGGGACTAGCCATGTACTCCAAAATAGCCAATGAATTGTATCTTTGAAATTTACAGAAGATTAATTCAAAACCATCCTTCTTGATCACAACCCCAACCCAGAAAACTCTCTCTCTATAGCTTCAATATATCTTGAACCATTTTCAATATATTTCAAAGATGATAATATATACAATTTCATTATGCATTTTTTTATCTTTGATTGATAGCATAATACTGAAAAATTTATTATATTTCTGATCAGACTATTTTTAAAAGAAACCTATCAGTTGATACCCTCCTGTCATCTTACACCTTTTCATTTTTACTTCAATTTTCCATATTCTTCAGAATTTCTCATTTTCTACCTCTTTGTTCATTGTAAAATCTCAATTCAATTTCCTCAAAATCATTTTATCTTTCTGACCAATTCATCAGAAACCACAAACACTATCATATCCGGAAATTATTCTGTTGCAGATGTTTCAAATGAAAAACAGACTGTCATTTATTTGCTCCAAATCAATCCTCACCTTAATTCTTTTTTCTTTTTTCAAGGATTTTTGTGATCTATCCATTTAAATCAAAAGCAAAAAACACATTTAGCTATTCTTACATATGTGAGGGTGTGATTCAAAGAGTTAACTGCAGTTAAATCTCACTCCAAATAATGATTTTTTTACCTGCGGGGTTCCCCTACTCAGAATTTCCAAGAAATCTGATTTTATGCCTGTTTTCAAATATTCTACCCAATATTGTTTTGATTTTCTTTCACAGATATATTCAAGACCAACCGTTGAGGATTACCTAGATTTATCTTCAGTCAGGCCACAAAAGCCCTTAAAGTTCATTCTGGATTAACAATATCCAATATTCCTGCCTATGGAAGGGATTCCTTGATCAAAATGGCAAGCAACTTAATAGCCAGAGAAGAAACCTAGTCTTTTGGATTTTCACAGATGCAATCAATCCTCATGGAAACTGTCAAGCTTGCAAGTATTTTTTGGAAAATTTCAGTGTATTAGTCTGTCTGAGTCTTCTATTTGAACTCCACTGTTTTACCAAAGGAAATTCTTGTCAGAATTTCTCCAGGACCTCAAGAGCCTTTGTTCAAGACTTTGAACTTGGTTCTGATACTGATTTTTTAAGAATTTCTTTCAATTTGGCATATGGGGCTACACCTTTCTCAAATATATCAATTTTCCTATGGAGGCCATATTTATGCTATGCTATAACCTTTCTTCTCTGATCTTCCTTCAATGTGTTTCTCATTTTTTTCATCAAGAAAAAAATCTAATTTTATTTTCTCATAATGCTTGTTTACAATGAATTTTATCAGTAGTCTCAAACATATAAAGTGGCCTAAGCACACTCTCAAAAACATTTATTGCAGGCCATTAAATATCACCATTCAAAAAGCAGAAACACTTTTCAAAAACTTCTTGTAGCCCATTGCACCAGATATTCAGCTATTCTCAAGCTTGAATAATTGAATATAAAAATGTTAATTTCATTGATTCAATTCAAAATATTCTACTGGGATTTTTAAAGTGGAAATGAAACAAAATTTGGCATATTTGAAACCTCCAGGACAATTGTTTGGAATAACAGAATATTATTGCTTCCAAGTTGAATTTCTTAGTTTCTGAAAATGACAAAGACTTGAATATACAGGCTTAGATCCCCTTGGACTATTTTAATTCACTCAATCAACCTCACATCCCAATTATACTCAAGACCCAGTTCAATTTTGACTTGCTCCAGGGTTTAATGACCCATTTCAATTTTGATGTTCTTCTGAGTACCAATTGAAACTGATTTCATCAAAATATGGTGGATCTTCTCAATGCTTTTCATCCTCAAATAGCTCAAAATCATTCACAATTTATTATTTGTAGTAGTACCATTCCCTTAGATTTAAATTTCAAATTTATTTCCAAACTCATTGATGAAGAGATTTCAAAATTTAAATTTTATCTTTCAATTTTGGTATGGCCTCAATGCAATCTAATTCATACTGGTACCTAATTCAATCTCCATAAAATCCTAAAATTCCTTCTCTTTTTCCTCATACTCATCTTTTTCCCCCTTTTCTCAATCAATACTTATCTTTTGATAAAATGACTTCCTCAAGCAGGGGTTTTTTGTCACAAATGATAGTGTCTTGAAAGTACAGATGTAACAGGCACTATTTCTCATAGAAATCAGGATGATTTTTGAGATTACAAGTATAATGGCTGATTAACCAAAATAATGAGTAGTTCGGATGAACAACTGGAGTCCAAGTAAACCTTGAGAATGATGGATTTTGAATCCTATATGATTAACACCAGGGTGGGGAATTGCAATTTGAGCCTATCAGGGAAGGTGGATGCTTTTTTTTTGCTGGGGTGAAACCTACTTCATGAGGAATAAAAATTAATGATTAGATACTAATTCTTTGGGGGGATTATTCCAGGAGAGAAGGAGAGTCCAGTCTATGTAAGGATTGATGGAGGAGCCCTTGAGGGATTATTTTTCCAGGTAAGTTTTAGGAGGGTTCCCAATGTTTCAACCTGTTTTTCAGATTTATACTGATCTGGAATCCATGGGGGCATTGGTTGGAGCACATAATTGAGGAGGAGAAAGTACATGGCCATATGTATCCCATACAGTGAGAGATTCAGCCTGGGAGAGGAAGATAGGATCTCCATGATATGCAGGAGAACTATTGATTTATTTATAGATTATTGGAAAGATTTTGGCTTGGGCATGGGCTTGGGCTTGGGCTTGGGATGAGTTAGGTGGTATGTTGAATTTAATCAGGCTACCATGAGAGAAATATAGCTGTCCAAATTCCTGAATAACCCATATTTCTTGCTTCTATAGTGGATAATTACTGCGCTCATCTTCCATTGTTTGAAACTAAGGTCACTGGTTCAACCCACCATAGATTTAATAATTGATAATCATTTAGTGTTTCATAATTTTATAAAGAATTTTGATAATATTTTATAATAATTTTTAAGTATGTTTTTATGAGTATTTATTATGAAATTAAAAACTTGATAATATATACTATCAAGAAGGAGATCCAATATAAATTTAAATTAACTTATGAGGACTCAGATGCATCCCAGCTAATAATATAGAAGTTCTCAATATGTTCCATTCCTTTGGGAGTAATTTATCTGAATTATTTTAATCCATACTCTCTACTCTGCATATAAAAATTGCATAAATTCAAACTTATTCTTCTTTGGAATGAATTCATACTTTAATATACACAACTGATACTTGAGTTATTCCATACAGAGGACCCAGAAATTTTTTTTCAAAGCATGAACCTTTTAAGATCATTGCTAAAAGTATACATACTCTATATGTATAATATATGCCAAGACATCTGGAATTAAGAGATAAATACATGCCAAGGCTAACAAGTTAAATTTAAATGAAGTTATTTCACTATTATGAGGTTTTCTAGGACTTATAAAAACTTTAATTTTATATATTTTCAATTCCTATGATCAATTAATTAACCTTTAAGTATGTGAATGGAAAATTTGGGTTGAAAATACCCCCAATGAGTACTAGTCTCTCATTCCTCATTAAGGATAATACAATGGGGTCTTGAGCCCTTGAGAAGAAAACCAGGGAGAGCCCAGAACTACCCTGATGATTCCTTGAGTGCTCCTGTTACCTTAAAAGAGGAGGGTCTTCATCCTATAGCCCCTTGATCAGTATTTATTTCTTGTTTATTATTGATCCAGGATACAGAAAGAGTTAACAAGCCCACCTACCTTAATCTTAAGAAGAACATTGGCTGGGGCTTTAAAACTTAGTATCAAAATCATCAATCATCAACTCTTTGCCTCCAAGTTTGGATGGGAATTCCATTTTAGTTGTAACATTTATGGTTAATTGAAAGGGTTTGAGTATACTGTTGTAAAAAAGACTCGTTTAGGATTTATTCACTTAATTCCAAGTCCCTTATCTCTCTTTATAAAGTTAATGTGTTGCCTTTTTACTCATAATACTCTGTTATTGTTCAATTTATTTTTTTTTTGTAACAGTATTACTTTTAGAATAAGTCAGTAACTTATTTGATTTTTTCATCTTAATTTTGCAGGTTTGACAATGGCTTAAGTGTAGAAATAGAGTTTAAATCCCTGAAACTAAGGATTTTCAATATGTGGTATGATAGGTTTTAATTCTCGGAATCATAACCATCAAATATTTTCAATGACCATCCATACTCATCAGGGTGATAGAATTTATCTAAGCAATGGACCTGAAATTTCAAGAATTAATGAGGATATCACTTGATTTTGATTCAGAGAGTGTAAAATAAATGAAATCTTCAAAGAAAAAAAAAGAGGTAAGATCATGGTTTATTGCTTGGGAAGATTTGGGCTATTTGTATTTAACCAGCTTCATCTGCATCAATGTGAACTTATTTGGGTGAAAATGTTTGAACCTCAAAAATCCAAGCCAGATCCGGTTCCCAATCCAAGGCCCGCATGAAACACACCAAGCAAAAATTTGACAGGTACCCAGATCTTCTTTACACACCATACCTTTTGATCACATTCTACAAATTTTTTTGAAATTTAATCTTCATCACTTCAAATTTTCTCATTCCAAGACTCAAAACAACATGTTCTAATTTCTGGTACCCATCACCATCTTCACCTTTGAAGTGGATTTCATTTATTTGATTTTTACTTTTGAATTATTTATTCTATTTGAATTTAAATTCCATTCATCATCATCCTCAAATTTATTATCCACACATTACCAATCAAAATATCTCAATGAATTTGAAGAAATTCATTCACTACCCATTTTTAATCATATCATTCATTATGAACATCTTTCCTTCACTTTAGTCCGGATTAATAAAGTTTTTATTTTCAAAACAATAGAGAAAATTCTTATCCTTAAACTTGGAACTTATTTTTTTCAGTTTTAATTGTTTCCTCAGCTGATTAATTTTGTGTTTTATCAGGTTTTTGTGCTTTAAAGTATCATTTGACTTGTACCAGTTTCCTTTTCCATCCAAAAACTCTAATCTCAACCTCAAACCTATCTTCAAAATTTTCAATTCAAACTTTAAATTTTTGAATAATGCTTTTTACTTCAAATAATACCCTTAATACACTAGTTCCCCCAATTTCCTTCATTTTTTCCACATCAATCTATTATTATCCCTTAGTATGTGAAGTGGGGACGTGAGAGAAACTCAAATTGAAAAATTCAATGAGTCTCACAGGAAGCTCAATGTGAGAACTACATTTGTTTCAAGATGCATTATATCTGAATCTAGTATGAATTGAAAGCCTGAGAGGATCAAATTTTGATATAAAAAACTTTCTACAGCCCAATCCAATGCTTGGTTTGTAAAAATTCAAGAACATATCAAATTATGGAGAAGATGAATCATCTAAAACCAAAAAAACCAGGTTTCTTTCCAGGGAAATATTTAACCTTTGATTCAAAAGTACAACCTTATGATATGTATGCCCAAAATGGAGAATTAATGGTCATAATGAGTGATATAAGGGAAATAAATTTCAACAATCAGTGAAATTGAGGTAATACTAGCTTTTTGGCTTGAACTTAATCTGATGATGTGATGGAAATGGTTAATTATTCAGGGATAAATTGCAATTTCAGATGTTATTGTAATTATAATGGAGATGAATTATATGAATTATGAGGACTTGAGGCAGGGTATAACCAGATCTATCCGCAATTTTAAGGAAAGAAAACTTAAAGCTTAATTCTTTTGAAGGTAATGATCAATTGATGATTAAATTAATCTGGCTTGAAAGTTTCATACCAGATAACCACTTTCAGATCTGATCATTAATCATTCAAATTCAATCAAATTTGTAAAATCCTGATTTAAGAAGATGGACTGAGTGTGTGAGTAGATGCTCCCTTATGATTGAAGATCATAATTGGTGGGTGGAGAGTACTAGTTTCTCTTAGGGTCATTTTGATTATAAATCATGATTTGCAGTTCAAAATTAGTCCCAAAAGCAAAAATGAGACAATTTTTGAAGGCCAATCTATTAATTATGAATTCACAAGTTTGGAATATCACAGAAAATCTTTTGATTCTATGGTAATAAATTTTCAGGGGGGTGTTGTGGTGGGGATTGTGGACACAATCTGTGCAAGAGGAGAAAATTTTTTCTTCCTTTCTCTCTTTTTCTCTTTTTTCTTTTTCTCTTGATGGATGAAATATAAGTAGTAATTTTGTGGTACAGGGGGGGAAGTAAGTCTTCACACTGATGTATGAAATGAAAAAACCAGAAAATTTTATGGTTCTTGATGGATAATCTGAAGATGAATTAGCTCAATTCAAATAAAACCATTTTGAATCAACATAAATATGAAAAATATTGACAATTTACACTTTATTTTTCACTATAGATGAATCTCTGCCAGAAAACTCAAAACAAGATTATTCTCAGAAATGTTTCAGATTCTTTTCTCAGTCATTTTCAACTTTTGATATCTCCTTTTTTTTATTTTTCTTTTATTTTTAAGTTTTCAAATCATTAATGACATCAACAATATTTATTCACAATATTATTATTTTTTTCATTTGCAAATTTAAATTAGTTTTCTAGCAATAGGATGAGCCCCTCCTCAAAACCAAAAAATTTCAAAAAATTCCAGAACCTCTAAAAAATGGACAAATTCAAATTGAATCATACTGCAGAGCTCAAGTAGCATTAGAGTTATTTTCTGCTTGACTTTTATGAGTTCTTTGATACCCATCTTGATTATTTAATCAAAATATCATCAAAAACACAAGAAAATCATGTTAATCTAATTTTCTTTTCCCATGAATGGAACAATTAAATTTGAATATTTTTGGTTTTTATATTCCTTTTATGATTCTTTGCTAAAATTAAATATATTAAAAACAACACTAACTGCAACACAGTGGCTTTGTTTTTTCTCTTTCAAAAACATCTATTTTGGGGTATTTTCTACCTTTTTTTATTATTTTTCAAAAAAATAATAGTTGGATTATTTTAATAATCAATAAATTTCCATCTCAAAGAACATATGCTAAGATAAATCATCATACAATTTAAAATAAATACATGGATTTTTGGACTGAAAAATTTGGCCTTGAAAATCTTTCTAAAATTCAAACTAATAATTTTGACCAATCAGAGGGAAGATTTACTTTCCCCCCCCCCTGTACAGTGGAAGGGTCCCTCTTAGTATTATTGAAACTTATAGTGATATCATTAGCAATGAGGTACCTTTTTTTCAGCTACGTGATGCACATGGCATGTAAAGCCCATCTGGACACCCAAGTTTTTGGTTTCTTTTGTAATTCCTGCATGGTGCCCAATAAATTTAGCTTGGTTCCTAGCCTATTACTTTTGGAACCCTATCAAGCTTCACTTGACACACAGAAAAATGATCCAGGTGCCTTACCAAGTTGGTTTTGGTGCCAATCAACAGTGGTTGCACTGACCCATTTTGGACCATATTTAATTAATTTTTTGAATCAAAAATCAAAAACAAAATTGTTCCTTTCTTTTTTGTATTTTAAGTTTAAACTATTTTACATGTATTAATCATCTGGAACCTTTTTATTTCTTTTCTTTCTTTTTTTTGTTTTCTTGGAAAAAAATATTCAAAGAAAAAAAGATAAAAAAAGGGGGATTTTGAGGGTTTGCAAAGGGAGGGTGTGTAATAGGCTTCTCCTCAAGGCAACTTCTGTAAAGTTCTCTCACATGTGACAAAGAATTTCAGATTTTTTTCTTAATTTATTGCCTTGTTGTTTCGAGCCTTGATCTTCTGAAGAATTTTAGCTTGATTTTTTGGCATCTTTACTTGGACATAAGACTTAATTTAATGAGAGGATTACTCAATAGTTTTGGGAAAAGGAGAATAGGGTGGAATAAATTGGATTTTGATTGATATTGAATGGCTGAAATTTTCCTGAAAACCATCAAATTGATCCCAACAATGAATGGGGAAATTTTTGATTATTATTATTTATTCTTGATGAAGCAAAGATGCCAATGTGTCACAAGGGATTCTGACATGTAAGCAGGGCTTGGCACAGAGGGGACTCTACTCTCAGTAGGCTTGGGGGCAATGATACTGGAAGAGGCTACAAGGAGTAGAGTAGGATTCAATAGAAGGTAGAGTGGTGATGAAACTTGCTGGGATGGATTCCTAGTAAGAAGTAGTAAACTGATTTCTTGGGAAAAAATCAGGAAGAAGGAAGAGGGGGCCATTTCAAATAGACAAGAGGTTGGAGCTACAACAGAGTTACAAGTGATTGGGACTCAGACTACATGTGTGATGTCATGGGAGCAGTCTAGGTAACAGAGAGGGCTGATCAGGTATGGTACTACATTAGGTTAGGCTGCTTCTAAATTGGGGAAAGGTTACAGTTCTGGGATTTCTAAGTTGGCAGAGAGCAGTTGAAGGATGTACAGTGTACATGAAGGTCATGAAAATATGTACTAAGTAGAGAGAGTATGTAATACAATCTTTAAGAGGATGTACATAAGGATTTCCAAAGAATAAACCATGACAGAGTATGTGTTAGACAGAGTTAATTGTTAGAATCAATGCTCACTGCACTATCTTATTGCTGTTGACTCTCTCTTTCTAAGAATGTTATCAATGTAGTTATCACAACATATGTCCCTATATTTTCAAGAGCACACAACTGCATTAGTGCGTGCTCTTATTTCCTCATTTCTATTTGAATTGTGTACTGAGCATGTTTCCTTTGTTTCATTTCCTTATATTTTCTCACTCGCCTTTTCCACTCCAATTTCACTCTGCAGCTACCCGGACTCTATTTTCTACGTGAACCAGTGCAGAAACTCTTACCATCAAGATGCGTAGACTAAACTTGTTGAGCACTCAATCAATCAAAGCGTGACAAACTTCAATGATCCTACCACCAACTCCCACTTTGATTTTGCCGTCAACATTTCTCAAGAAACAACCTCAATCTCAACACACCTCAATCAAAGATACTCTGCAGCCAGCTTGTCTAATTGTAAGGATGTTAACATCAACGTCAACTCAACAATCAGCAATTGCTCATCTTTTCCTCCTTTCAGATTGTTCAAGGCGCTCAAGTTCATAATCTTCCCATCACAGCTGGCTTCCCCAGTTAAACCAATTGGCCAATGTAATTTCTTTCCACACTAGTGCCGGTATCACGCCAGCTGCTTATCAACATCCTTTTCTTTCTACAGTACAGGAGTTTGTTTCCTCATCATCTTCATCAACTGATCAACTCCATAACTTAGTCAATTATTTCACCCGTTGGTTTATCTTTTTTATACTCTCTTTAGTTCATACTCATATCTTAATCATGACTCATCGTGTTCTTTTCTTATATGCAATCAAAACACAGTCTGGTCTTGGTTTCCACCTCAAATCTTCACACCATTAAAAGCCTTCCGCTTTTAATGGACAATCAACCAGGACCTTCATCTCAAACTCCAGGACCAGGGGGGACTTGACAAACTACAAATCCTTAGTCATCAAATCTCTAATTGAATCCACTCCCCTTCTAACAGCGGAAAACTACAGTATGTGGTAAAAGAAGTTTGAAAAGCTGTTCAAACTACGGGGCATTTTTTCTATCATGGACAATCCTGACCCTTCAAATCAATTAGAGGAGGATACAAACCAGGAATTTGTGGCGCACATCATGGCAAAGTTGGACTCAAATACTTACAACAACATCATTGATGATGTCAACAAAGATGACACAAAATTAATCTGGATCTTGACTCAAGAGAATTTTGCTTCATCACAGTCAGCTAATAGGGTAAGAGTCTTTAATGGATTCTTACACCTAACCATGGGCACCAACATTGATACATTTGTTACTTCCATTAAGGTCTACCTCAAGAAGTTGACAGAAGTTGGCATAGAGCTACCATCAGAAATCATTGCCTATCTTGTACTGTTCAAATTCCCAGCTTTGATGCAAAGTATGAAATCTCAAATCATGCAAATCACCACCAACATGAAGATTGACATGATGCTCAATCATCTTATCCAACACAAGAATTAAATCATAGCTCAAGACAATTGGGCCAAACCAGTCAACGTGGCGCTATATTGGGGACCTAGATGTGAAAATGGCAAACAAAATCCCAAGGTCACGTTGCATTTGTCCAAATCGTGCTGGTTTGAATTTCCAGAACTCAAAACCCCCAATACGCACAATCAAGGAAAGAAATCTAAACCAACTCAGGAGAAAGAGGCCCATTTCTACTCATTCTTCTGTGGCTTGAACTCCGATGTTGATGTTGCACCAACTTGCTTCATTTTGGACTCAGGATGTTCCGTGCACATGATAACTGATAAGGATTGATTCAATCACCTCACCTTAAGCAACGGAGCTGGAAGAATCCAAACTGGTAAGAAAGATGCGGCCATTGCTATCAAGGTATCCGGGGAGGTGTCACTTGCTACCAGTGACAACTTCATCACATTCTCAGATGCCGTTTGGCTCCCCAAGTCCACAGTGAATCTAATCTCACTTGGAGCCTTGCTAAGTGTTGATTCTTCAATCAATCCGAGAACTTTCAAGCTGTTCAAAGGCGGTTGTTGTCTCCTCTCAGGTTCAATCATCAACAATTTATTTTTAATTGATATGGTGCAAAAGTCAAACTCATGTTACTTCTCCCAAGCCAAGCTGTCCGGAATACATTGTTCATTGGGACACGCCAGCATTGCGAGGATGGAGAAGTTTCTGAATCAAAAAATTCTGCCCAATCTCAAAAATGAGTTCAAATGCCTGAGTTGTCACAAAACCAAGATCACTTCTCAGCCCTTTAAGCATCAACAGTGCGTTGCCAAAAAAGTCTTTGACAAGATTCATCTGGATCTCATGGTACCCATCTCACCAACTGCCAAGGGAGGGTAAAGGTATATTATGAACCTTATCAACTCATTCTCTGGCTATATCTCCTGCTTTCCTCTTGGATCCAAAAGAGACGCTGCGGAATTGATCATCTTCATCATTGAAAACCAACTTTTGAAAACCAACCGGTATCCCAGAGAGGTATGCTCCAATGGAGGGGGAGAGTTTGTGAACACCAAGCTTCAATCTTTCTACAAACAACACCACATAAATCAAATAACAAGCGAACCATACCACTCACAGCACAATGGAAAAGTCAAACGCGCTAATCGCACAATCATGGAGTCTACTCGAGCAACCATATCCAAAACTGGACTACCCAAATCCGTCTGGCACAAAGTCGTGCAAGGATGTTGTTTGATGCTCAATCAGATCCCTAAAGTAAAAGGCAATGACTCTCCTTGGTTTAAGATGCACGGCAAGCTCCTAACTGATGGCTATATCAGACCTATAGGCACCTTGCTCACTTACAAATTGAATCAAACTGAAGTTTGGTCCAAACTTGACAAAAAGGGAGCGCCCGGTGTCTTGATTGGATTTAATCCCCAACTGTTATTGTACAAGATCGTCAACTCATTTGGCAAGATCATCAACTCTAAACATGTAATCTTCAACAATCAACAACCAATAACCATCCCTCTCATAGATCTGGAAACTGAAAACCCAACACTAACCCTCGGACAATCCACACAAGAGCCCAAGGTCAATCCAGTTAATCAAATGCCGCAGGTCATCAAAGAGGAATCCAAGGCGCCACCCTCAGAATCAGAAACAGAATTGGACGAATCTACAGACGGCGGCTCATCCATTGAAAACAATCTCTGACCAACGCTTAGAGACCAAAGCCAACTATCCAAACCAGAGAGGTATGGATTCTTATCTGAAAGACTTCCCAAAACTCTGCAAGAAGCCATGAAGATCCCCATATGGAAAGATTCAGCTCTTAGCAAGTTCAACTCAATCAAAGATCAAGAGGTATGGGAAGAAGCAGAAGATAATGAAGTCACTAACCCATTGAACACCATTCCAGTATTCAAAATCAAGCAAAACGCCCAAGGAGAGCCAGTCACCTACAAGACTCGACTGTGCGTTCAGGGTTTCAACCAACGGTATGGTCTTGACTACTTGGAAACCTACGCGCCTACGGGTAAGGTGGCCTCCTTGAGAGCTGTTCTCACTTACGCAGCTGACAAAAACCTGCAACTGCTTCAACTTGATGTCAAAGGCGCCTTTCTTCATTCAACTTTCAAAGAACGCGTCTACATCAAAAAACCATTTGGCTGTAACAGAAAATCCAAATATCTCCGACTGAAGAAATCCCTCTATGGTCTGAAGCAAGCACCCAGAAACTGGTACTGCATGTTAAGTGATTGGATCAAATCTCAAGGATTTGAAGAGTCCAAAGGGGATCCTTGCTTGTAAATTGGCACCAAAAAGACATCAGTGTTATTCTTCCATGTTGACGACCTCATTGTGGCCGGAGATGTAAGTTGCTTCAAGGATGCCTTTCTATCTAAATTTTGCAACTCTTCAGCCCACAAACCTAACACCTTGCTTGGCATGAAATTGGAACATTGTGATGGTCTAATCCAACTGTCACTGCCACTACACATTGAGAAGGGACTGAATGAACTCAGCATGGCAAACTGCCAGCCCGTATCCACCCCTTGCACTCCAGGACTCCACCTCCAGCCAGCTGACGATGAAGACCATAAAAAGTTTTTGGAACTCAATATCAACTATTGGTCACCTATTGGGCGACTGAACTTCATTGCAGGTCTTGCAAGACCAGAAATCAGCTTTGCCGTCTCCAGTCTGGCCAAATATTGCAATCAACCTGGTCTGAGCCACTGGAATGAAGTTCTACATGTGTGGAAGTATCTCTCAAGAACCAAGGATCTCACTCTGACACTTGGTCCTTGTTCAATCTCTGATTGACTTGTGTGGTTCAGCGATGCCACTTGGGGTGATGACCCAGTCTCAAGAATTTCCCAAAGAGGATTCATCTGTTCATTCAAAGGAAGTCCGCTATACTGGACCAGTAGGCGCCAACAGTGCATCATGCACTCCTCTACCAAATTGGAATGTGTGGCTCTGTCAAGTTGTCTCTTAGAAGCGCGTTGGTTGAAGACACTAATTGAGGAGATATACAGATTGCAGTTCAAATGTCCTTTACACCTCATTGACAAAAAAGGGCTAGATGACAAAATAAAGATGTTTGGCTCAAATTTGAAAGTTAAACATATTGATATCAAAACAAAAAGCTTGAGAAACGACTATGAGAATGGGCTTATAGAAGTTTGGCTCATTCCTTCCCTCTCTATGACTGCCAATGCCCTTGCCAAAGCAGCCTACAAGGTCTCAATAACACGTTGTAAATACATTTAGCTCTCTATATCACTGATTCTTGAGTTGAGGGGGGGTGTTAGAATCAAAGCTCACTGCACTATCTTATTGCTGTTGACTCTCTCTTTCTAAGAATGTTATCAATGCAGTTATCACAACATATGTCCCTATATTTTCAAGAGCACACAACTGCATTAGTGCATGCTCTTATTTCCTCATTTCTATTTGAATTGTGTACTGAGAGTGTTTCCTTTGTTTTATTTCCTTATATTTTCTCACTTGCCTTTTCCACTCCAATTGTACTCTGCGGCTACCCAGACTCTATTTTCTACGTGAACCAGTGCAGAAACTCTTACCATCAAGATGCATAGACTAAACTTGTTGAGCACTCAATCAATCAAATTGAGACAAACTTCAATGGTCCTACCACCAACTCCCACTTTGATTTTGCCGTTGACATTTCTCAAGAAACAACCTCAATCTCAACACACCTCAATCAAAGATACTCTGCAGCCAGCTTGTCTAATTTTAAGGATGTTAACATCAATTTCAACTCAACAATCAGCAATTGCTCATCTTTTCCTCCTTTCAGATTGTTCAAGGCGCTCAAGTTCATAATCTTCCCATCACAGCTGGCTTCCCCAGTTAAACCAATTGGCCAATGTAATTTCTTTCCACACTAGTGCCGGTATCACGCCAGCTGCTTATCAACATCCTTTTCTTTCTACAGTACAGGAGTTTGTTTCCTCATCATCTTCATCAACTGATCAACTCCATAACTTAGTCAATTATTTCACCCGTTGGTTTATCTTTTTTATACTCTCTTTAGTTCATACTCATATCTTAATCATGACTCATTGTGTTCTTTTCTTATATGCAATCAAAACACAGTCTGGTCTTGGTTTCCACCTCAAATCTTCACATTAAAAAGGTTAGAGTATGTGCAAACCTGGGAGATTAAGTATGTGCAAGCCTATGGAGTCAATCTGCATGATATATGAGGTTAGACCATATGTAGTTATGTACTGCATGAAGATCCTGAGGTATGTAGTTACTGTAGACATATTGATATAAGTCTCCTGAGCCTTGAGGTTGAGGCTCCTTGGAAAGTAGATCAGGGATGAGGGTTAGATTGGATTTTCTGAGGTTAGATGCTGATGTTAGACTGAGATAGGTGTCAGTATGACATTACCCCCTGGTTAAAAGAAGGGCATCTCCTGATTACCATAAAAGGAGACATTGGAGAGGCCATCCAGGTTTTTTTCTTCAGCCATTTCTAACTTTATTTTTCCTCCTCCCTACCCACAACCATCACCACCATCCACACCATTACCATCCTTATGCTCCTACACCAGATCACCTACACCAATCTATCCAATGGAGAAGACCAACAACTACCATCCAGTCAAATAGTATTACCAAAGTTGTGATTGGTGTACCAAGTTGGAAAGAATATGTACTACCAGTATCAAATATAACTCTTCCAATTGTGAAAGTTTTAGGCAGTATGAAAGAGTATGTTATATGGATAAGCAATTTAGGAAGGTCAAAGGGCCAACCTTATGGGTCCTGGAGAAGAGCCAACCTTTTGAGGTGAAGGAGGCTCCAGATGATGATGCCATGACTGTTGGCTATTCATCCAGGCTGGATGAATCTTCAGGTGAGTCTTGCCAGATTTTTATATTGGAGGTGTTTTAGTGCTGATATGGGTTTGGTAGTTTAACTGATGCAGGAAAGATTGCAGAAGATGCAGGAAAAAAGAGAAAGATTGTGTTGAACTGGGTGTTTGGCAATAGACAGTATGTCAAAGTGTTGAGAGAAGTAGTGTGGAGAGGAATTTCAAAGTTGGGGAACCCCTCACGTAGATTTTTATGATAACTTTTTAAAAGTCCCATCAAAGCAACTTAGAAAAAGAGGTGCAAACAACCCCCTCAAACCCATCAAGGAAGTCAAAGTAAATGTCAGAAGTTTGATTGGTCAAAAAGTTGAAACGGCCAATTGAAGCTTCAAAGGTGGTTATCAAAGCATCAAACCAACCCATTCAAAGAATCAAAGGTTTAACCATCAAAGCAGTTCTTCAAAGTGTTGAAGATCAAATTGTCAAACTTTCAAAGAGGTTTGTCAAAGTGTCAAAGTTCAGCCTGTCAAAGCTTTGCATCAAATCTTTGAAGAAGACCATCAAATTGATGAAGATGAAGACGCTGAGGGGAGTTTGGAGATGGAGCTAAGTGAAATGGGAGATGATAGAGAAGTAAAAAAACATAGAGGTAAAGGAAAATAGAAAGAAATCATTTTCAATGAAGGGGGAAGATCAGATGAATCTTTGGAGTTAGAAGATTTGAGGAACAAGATGAAGGACTTAGAGGTGAAGATTAAAGTGGTGGAAGGTAGAATAAATAAGAATAAGGGAATTAAAAGGATGAACGATGCAGATATATGGTTGGAGGAATTGGAAAATGGGGAAAGGTTTTTGGAGATGACAGAAGGAGATAGATTTAGAGAGGATTCAGTGTTGAATGAAGACCAATTAAATCAATCTTTAGAGGTTTATAGTAGGAACTCTAGGGTTTTGAACTCTAATCTGCAGGAGGGTTTGAAGAAAGGATGGGTTAGTGAAATAAGGAAAGAGAAATATGGGTTTTCAGAGGCTAGGAAGAAAAATTTTTTAGAGATAAAAAGAAGACTAGCTGATATTCTAGCTTTAGCTAGTCATACTTTTGAGATGGGGACTACTGTAAGAGGACCTAATTCTTATCAAGTTCAAAAATTGAAGCTATTAAATACATGGATGAATAGAGTAAAAGAATTAGAAGAGTTGATGTTTGAAGCTATTTGAAGATTTGTTTATAAGAATTCTTATTTTCATTATTATTATTATTTTTTCTTTATTTCATTTCATTTAATTTTCTGTTGGTTTTATTTTTTTTTATCTTATTTGTATTTTTTTCTAGATAGTATATAATTTTTTTTTTGAGAGAATAAATTTATTTTCTTTTGCCTAAGTAGAGAAAACAAGAAAAAGTAAATGGATTGTGAGATATGTTTGAAAGATATTTTTATTTTTTATATATAATTACCATTTTTCTTTTGAAGGGTGGATTTGGTTTATTTATTTTGAAGATATTTTTGGTTTTAAGGGATAGAGTGTATGGAAATCTTGAATTAAATTAGGACAGTTGGTAAGATTAGAGTGAGGTCCCCAAGTGGTGTTTTCCTCATCCGTTTGGAAGCCTTTCCATTCAACTAAGTAAATTAATTTCCCCCTCTTAAGTCTTGAGTCAAGTATCTGAGACACTTTCCATTCTTCTTCCCCATCAATTTTGACTGTTTCAGTTGGTGGTTGGTGCCTGCAAGACAGTGAGTTGTCCTGATATGGCTTGAGTAAGGAGGAGTGGAACACAGGGTGAATAGTGAACCATTGTTGAGGAAGTTGAAGCTTGAATGAATTTTCTCCAATCCTTTCTGTAATCTCAAAGTGACCTAACCATTGATCTGAAAGCTTATGAGTTGGAAGATTAGTTTTAATATTTTTAGAAGAGAGACAAACTTTGTTTCCAACAGCAAATGAGGCAGGAAAATCACTTCTTTTTAGGTCAGCATATCTCTTGTAAGTTTTAATTGACTTTTCCAGTTCAACTCCTAGTTGTTTCTGATTCTGGTGAATCTGAGTTATGTAGTGGCTGGAAGGTTGGTTTTCTACTACATGGAGGCTGTCAAAGTTGGGGTGTCAACCATAAATGGTGAAGATTGGAGATTGCTTGGTAGAAGTGTGAGTGGAATTGTTGTAATCAAATTCAGCAAGAGGGATCCAGGTATCCCAGTTGTCTTGGTGATAACTGACATACATCCTAAGAAATTTTTCTAGGATCTGATTTACCTGTTCCGTTTGGCAATCTGTCTCAGGTTGATAAGCTGTGGAAATATTTCTTTTTATCTGTAATTTTTCACATACATGTTTCCAAAAAGAAGATACAAATAAAGATCCTCTGTCAATGACAATGTCAGTTGGGAGACCATTTTTAGTAAAGACATGAGAGATTGGCAGGGTAGCCAACTCCACAGAAGAGATATCAGTTCTGGTTTTGATAAAGAGAGAAATTTTTGAAAAACTATCAACTACCACAAGGATTGAGTCAAATCCATTGGATAGTGGAAGTTGTGAGATAAAGTCCATAGACATTGAATTCCAGGGAGAATCTGGAATTGGTAAGGGTTGGAGGATTCCAAACTTCTTTTGGTGACTGGGTCTTGTTTCTCCTGCAAATTTAAAAAGAAGAAACATAATCTTTGATAAAGGAAGTCATATTTTCCCCATGGAAGTCTCTTTTGACTAGATCGATTTTTTTTCTTGTCCAGGGTGACCAGAGAGAGGAGAGTTGTGTTATTTTCAAATTATTTCAAGTTGAAGTTGTTCAAATTCTTTGGGGATTTCTATTTTGGAACATAAGAATTCCAGTGTCTGGATCTATAAGATAACTCTTTACTTTTTCCTTTTTATGTAGCTTCTGAATAATCTGTTAGGTTGATTTTTTGGATATCTGGGATTTAATTAATTTGCCCAATTATCCATCAACCTGTTTAGTAGAAATGAAGAAAATTCTAGAAGTTTCAAAGTCATTCTGTTTCAAAAGTTGCTTGACATTTTCTGTATTCTTTTCTGCATAGGGCATCCCCCCCTTGGGATAAAAATTGTCTCAAGGTTACAAGACATCAGGAACTATGGAGTGCTTTCCAGGTCTGTAGAATATATTAAAGGCAAATTTTGATAGAAACTCAGCCCAACAGGCTTGGCAACAAGTCAAGACTTTGGAGGTAATAAAATATTTTAGAGACAAATGATCAGTGAGAACTTCAAAAGGAGCAGAAAGACCAAGAAAGCAAGATCTCCAGATCTTGATAGCCCATACAATGGCTAGGAGTTCTTTGTCATGGATTTCATAGTTCAGTTCATCACTACCCAATTTTCTGCTGTCAAAATCAATTGGGTGTTTGGATCCATCAGGAGATACTTGGGTGGGGACAGCCCCTAGGGCATAGTCACTAGCATCAGTCTCCAAAAAGTTTTGTAAAGAAAAGTAAAAATGTCTGAGAATAGGATCCTTGGTAAAGGCCAGTTTGAGCTCCTCAAACTTCTGCAGAGCCCCTGGGGACAAAGGAAATATGGGGTATGAGCCAGTGAGAGCAGTGAGGAGATAGTCCTTTCTGGAATAGTTAATGATAAACCTGCAATAAAAATTAGAAAAAACCCAAAAACTGTTGCAAGGCCTTTTTGTTTTTTGTTGCTGGCCAATCCAAGATCTTTTGGACCTTAGAGTTGTCCATTTCAATGCCATTCCTGGAGATAAAGTAGCCTAAATAATCCACTGAGGAGGCACAAAATTCACACTTAGAAGCTTTTGCATATAATTTGTTCTTCCAAAGTCTGCTTAAGACTTCACATACATGAGCTGTATGTTCTTTCAAGTTTTTGGAAAAAATAAGAATTTCATCAAGGTATACCACCACACAGATGGTTAGAAGGTCTGCAAAAATTTCATTAACAAGACATTGGAAAGAGGCAGGAGCAGTGGTCAGTCCAAATGGCATAACCAAATATTCAAAACTTCCAAACTGAGTTCTGAATGCTGTAAGATGTTCATCCCCTTCTTTGATTTGAAGAAGATTGTAAGCACCCCTGAGGTCAAGTTTGGAGAAAGTGGTGGAATCAGAGAAGAGTGTTAATAAGTGAGTCATGGGAGGAATACAATACTGATTCTTTCAAGTAAAAGCATTAAGCTTGCAATAGTCAACACACAATTGCAAACCACCATCCTTCTTTTTCACAAAGAGAACAGGTGCTCCAGTGCTTGAAGTGCTGGTTAAAATGAAACCTTTCTCTATATTTTCCACTATATAGGCTTGTAGGGTCTCCTTCTCATGGTTACTGAGGGAGTAGATAGGCCCAACTGGAGGCAAAGGGCCTTCCAATCTGATATGGTGATTATAAGCACAATGTGGAAGGAGTTTATCAGCTTTTACCTTGGAAAAAACATCTAAAAAGGCATCATAAGCTTCTGGGACTCTCTCCATCACAGTTTCAATTTTATCAGTTTCCTCATCCTCATCTAGACCTTCTGCAGTATTCTGATTTGGGCCAGAGTCAGAAGTGGAAATAATCATACACAATATTTGAACAGATAGATCACCCTCCATATCCTCCATGAATTTCAGAGAATTTTAAAGGAATATCCTGTTCACAGAAGTGGTTGTTGAACTCAAGTAAAATTGTTGTGAGTGCATAGATTCTGAAAAGGGAGCAGGAGCAGTGACCTGCAGGTTCACTGGCGGAAGGTGAGTAGTGGCCAAAAAGAGTTCAACAGAAGGGGAATGATCCAAAGTTTGTTGGTTTCTTGGGGTGATCAATCCTAGTTGCCAATTTACCTCTGGGTTCCAGAAAAGGAGGAAGTCAATACCTAGAGTAATTTCTTCTTTTGGGAAAGTATCAAAAGCCAAGAAATCCCATTCTAAGTTGGGAAAGGAAGGTAATTAAAATTTGAAGGAAACCATGTGAGTGATTTCCTGGGAAGGTGAGTTAGAAGGACTGAAGGTAAATAAGAAAATAGTAGTGTTCAGAGGTTTGGGGGAAATACAAAACTTTGAAACCGTAGATTTGGAAATAACATATTGAGTTGCTCCAGATTCAAAAAGTACACTATAGGCCTGATTATCGAGCAAACAAATAAAACATAATTCATTAGTAGGGGAATTGGATGCTTTCCCTTCCAAAGTATGTACTCAAATATTGGAGGGGTGATGGTCATGGAGTACCATATTTCCACCACCTAGTCTTTTCCCTGTTTGGGTTTGGCAGGAGTGGGTTTCTGATCAGGTTTGAAATCTGGAAGTTTTCTGCAGAGGCTAAATTTGTGAGTAACTCCACAATAGTTACACAAACCCTCTCTTTCTCTTCTAGCCTTCTCATCAGCCTTGAGGTGTCCATCCTCACCAACATTGGGATTAGGACAATAAGTTGGAGCAGTTTTGGTAAGGGGAGCCTTTGCTTTACCCTTGAACCTACCTTGTTGGCTGGGCTATTGAGGTTTTGGAGGAGTTGGAAAACTGGGTCCAGGTCTTGAGGTTTGATGGGAATTGAATTACTTTTCCTGGATCCTTTCATGGTAGCAAGTATCATACTTAAGGACAATGTCCATTAGGTCTTGCAAGTTTTCTTGAGGTCCATCATAACCAGCTAGTTGGTCCAGTAGTCTTACTTGGAATTCCTGTCTAAAATGAAAGAAGAAAGCTTTATCACCCCATCCAGAGAACTATTCATAAGTGTCCTGAACTCAGTGATATAGTTAGTGGCATAACCAGTATCTTTCATTTTAAGGAGGGTTAACTCCTTCTCAGAATTTTGGATTTCCAGAAAATCCCCAAAGAGGGTATGGAGCTGCTGATTGAATAAAACCCAAGATTTAAGTAGAAAATCTGGCTCATGATTACCAATGTGAGAAAGATAAGGCTGGATCCATTGACTGTAATTTCCTGTAAGTTCAGAGAATTTAAAGAATACTTTATTTCTGTCATTAGCAAAAACCCTTTCATCATTAGCAAAGATGAGTTCACAAGCTTGGAGGAAGGGTCTGATCATGGTTGGGTTTGTCCCATCAAACTTTTCTGGGGCATTGATAGATGGAGATTTAAAGTTAGTACAAGTTCCATGGTCAGCAGGTTTAGAGAGATGGGTAATTGAAGTGGTCATTTGCTGAAGAAGGGCCAGCAGGGAAGGGTCAGTTGAAGGGCCCTGAGAGGTGGAAGGAAGTTTAGTAGCTGGGGAAGGTGAAGGGATTGCTGTTGCATCAGAATTTGGGCTAGGATTACCCTCTGGGGAGGGTGAATCCAGGTCACTCAAGATTCTGGAATCAAATCCTGAGTCCTCATCCTCATCATCTTCCTCATCCTCTCCTGAAATTGGGACCATGCTGGAATCATAAGCAGGAGAGTCCAAACCATGGTAGCCTGGGATTGGAAAATTTCCTGTAACTCTGTGAAGTCTAGCATTGTCAGAAAAAGGAATAGTAGACAGAGATACTTGGGGGATAGGCTCCAATAATCCAGTATCCATAGGAGTGGAAGTTGTAGCCACTGGTTCTGGTAGGTTAGAAAAGATTCTACTTGTTCCATGAGCTCTGGGAGTAGAAGGGTCAGTAGGTTCAGTGATAACTCTCCCTCTGGCGCTACGTGTGACAGCTGGGCTAGAGATGTGAGAAAAGAGAGCACTTCTTGGAGGCATTCTTATTGCTAAGAAAAAATTGGTTACCCAAAGGTAGTTCTTCACCTAGTCAAGCAAAAAAATGATTGAAAAAAGATTATACCCAAATACTTTGATTATTGGTCAAATTATAATTTGAAGAAGCTTGCCAATGTTTCAAAGTAAGGCATCAAAGTGTTGAATTAAGGCATCAAAGTTTTGAAGTTTCAAAGCCTCAAAGAAAACATTGAAGATGTCAAAGAAAAAATGTCAAAGCGTTGAAGCAAAACGTCAAGGCATCAAAGAGGGACTTAGACAACAAAAATTTGGGGTTTTTATGTAGGTTTTATAGCAAGATAAGGGGTACAATGAAAATTTCCAAAACTCAATAGACAAGTTCAAGGTTGGAGAAGGTAACAAAGCCAAAAAAAATTGCCACAACTCAATAGCAAGATTTTATTCTGTCTAAATAGAGTAAGGATTTTTGGTGGTGAAGAAGGGATTATTGGGGAAGAAATCAGTTTGATGTCACAAGGGCTGCTGAAGTGTAAGCAGGGATTGGTACAGAGGGGACTCTACTCTCAGTAGGCTTGGGGGCAAGGATACTGGAAGAGGCTACAAGTAGCAGAGTAGGATTGAATAGAAGGCAGAGTGGTGATGAAACTTGCTGGGATGGATTCCTAGTAAGAAGTAGTAAACTGATTTCTTGGGGAACAATCAGGAAGAAGGAAGAGGAGGCCAGTTTAGATAGAAAAGAGGTTGGAGCTACAACAGAGTTACAAGTGATTGGGACTCAGACTACATGTGTGATGTCATGGGAGCAGTCTAGGTAACAGAGAGGGCTGATCAGGTATGCTACTACATTAGGTTAAGCTGCTTCTAAATTGGGGAAAGGTTAAAGTTCTGGGATGTCTAAGTTGGCAGAGAACAGTTGAAGGATGTACAGTGTACATGAAGGTCATGACACTATGTACTAAGTAGAGAGAGTATGTAATACAATCTGCAAGAGGATGTACATGAGGATTCCCAAAGAATAAACCATGACAGAGTATGGGTTAGACAGAGTTAATAAGGTGAGAGTATGTGCATACCTGGGAGATTAAGTATTTGCAAGCCTATGGAGTCTATCTGCATGATATATGAGGTTATACCATATGTAGATATGTACTGCATGAAGATCCTGAGGTATATAGTTACTGTAGACATATTGATATAAGTCTCCTGAGCCTTGAGGTTGTGGTTCCTTGGAAAGTAGATCAGGGATGAGGGTTAGGTTGGGTTTGCTGAGGTTAGATGCTGAGGTTAGACTGATCTAGGTGCCAGTATTTCACAATTATAAGAGAAATCAGAAAAGATTGTTTTATTCCAAAACCTTTGGCCTTGGTGCCATCTGCATTGATGAGTTAATGATACTCATGAACTTTTTCTGACAGCAACCCTAACAATGAAATTCCATGAACTTTTGCATTAGGCTCAAAACAACAGGTATGCCTCTCAAAAGCAAAATCAATAAGATTGAACTCAGATTAAAAATAAAACACACTGGATGTGGAATATTCATTTACACTGATTGAATTCTGGTCAAATCCTGTTTTTTCAACATAAACCAAATTTTGATCCAAGTCCAGTCCATGTAAAATAACATAATCTTCCCACTGCTCAAGATGATTTCATTGGTTCCATAATGCTTGTATTTTAATTACATGCTTCCTTGTTAAATTTACATCATTAAGGGTATGGACTATGGCTTGAGTTACAGAAATCATCTATGCCTTCTCTTGATGAAATCAGCCATTTCATTGAGTGTTAAGGTGGACTTTCAATCAATTAAAATGAGGAGGTCAGCAAGCAATTAATATTAAAATTTTGATGCTATCCTTTTTTTGACTTTGATAAAACTGGGATCCTCCTTGATGATCCTTTGAACCTGATTATACAATACTCAAAATTTTTCAAACTGCCTCCTTCAGGGTCATTCTGTTTGGAAAAGCTCTCAGACCTCTGGCTTGATGATTTCATTCCATTTTTTTCTTTATAGATATTTCACTTTTTTTTTATTGCTCTCTTGCCTTCAAGCTTCTTTTGAGCTTTGAGTATTTTTTCCTTCTGAAAATTTTCCTGGTTTAGTTCATTTAGTTTTTGAGCAATTTCTCTTGCTTCTACCTCTCCTTTTCCAAGTTTGAGCAACACTGTTTTGAAAATTTTTGAATATTAATCTTTCTTCCCTAGAAAAAAAAAACAAATAAACAGATTGAAGAATGAGTCAAGCCAGAGTAAAAAAAAAAGAGCTACTTACATTTTTATAAAGAAACTAGTGTATATTTCCCCCAAATTGGTGGAGGGAAGCCTTTTTCCTGTTGCAAAAGCTTCATTGAGGTATATGCATGGCCTTCTTCCAGTTTATTTCAGAGAAAAACACTGGATACTAACTTTCTTTTGAAGGAAGTCAATGCTGGTATTTTCCAAGCCTTGAAAAATCAATCTTTTCATAGGAGTAGATGAGAATTGAAGTAGAAGGAAGATCAATGATGGTTTGAGGCTAGGGGTGCAACCAGATTTGGTCTGTTTCAAGACAAAATTGGTTGGAAACAAGTTCAAACCCCCATGAACCCTGCCCAATCAACCCTGCTGCACTCACACCAATTCAAACTTGACCAAAAAACCATGTGCACTCCATACACAATACTACTGTTCCCACCAAACAAGTCCATAACACAAGTGATTCAAGTCTGGTTTACTCATTGAAAAGGTGTTTCAACCTTTTTTGCTTGAATACAGGCCTGGTTCTTTTGAAACATGACATCATTATTTCAAGAAAATGAAGCCTTTTGATCAGGTTGAAAAGGCTGGAGGTCAACAGGATTGGCCATGAGTTGTGCCACCATATCAATCTTGAATCAATCAATCAATTTATTCCCAAGAAATTTCCATTTTTTTTGTTGTTTTTGTTTTGATTGTAATCAATCAGAGTTTATTTAACCTAATGCAAAAATTTAAACCCATCAATGGTATATATAGATATATATATATATAAATGTATCTAATTTATATAATAAAATGGCCTCTTTTTGGTTTTTCCTTGATGTCCTTGGGTTGGTATTGATTTTTGAAAGCTTTGGTTTCATTTTTTTGGTGTTGGCATTTTCCCAACATTGAGTATGGCACCTCTTTCATCTCTTTTACACTGGGAAAAGTGTACTATACATGCACTGGGCAAGAGGGTTCCATCCCTTGATTTGGGGGAAATACACCCTAATATATCTCCTATATACTAAAAATATTGGGTCCTGAACCCTTGATAAATATTGGTGTTGTTTTCCTTGGGTGCACCAAACCTGTTAATTTCCCAGTTTTTAGGATGCAAACTGCACATCTGAATGTTTTTTTTTTTGGTGTCTGCTTTTTTTTCCCCTCCATGTGAATATAAATTTATCTTCTAAGGTTTGGGTCCACTTTTTTTTTCCAGAATATATATCACTCAACTCCATTTCTCCATTTGAATGCATAACTGCATGTACTTATATATACAACATAATCTTAAATTTTGTGTCTGCTTTTTTTTCCAGTTATTGTACACACCTATGTACATACCTAAAACACCTTCAGTGTGACAGGGGGATTCAACCAAGGAGAGCACCTTCTGCAAGAAATTTAACAGAAAATTGTGTAACAGGTGGAGTTGACCAATGATCTCAGCTTAATGTGACATCAAGGAGCTTGGTTTTGAGTTTTTCTACATAAATACCCCCTGATCTTGCATTTTTTCATCTTGCCACACCACAAGCTACATTTTTTATATCCTTTATTCCTCTGAATAAAACAACCATGAGTCATTTTCCAAATCTAAATAGAATAAACTCCCAATCTCCTTTGGTGGTGGTTTGAAATCAATCACACCACTCACTTCCTCATGAAATTCTTCACAATTATCATTACCATCACTGGAGAAATTTAACCACATACAATCATTCTCACTTGAGAAATCCATCCACTTATAATCATTCTCATTTGAGAAATTCAACCACCTATAATTATCCTGGCCTTAATAATGAACTATTTCTGAATCCCCAACTCAAAACTGGGTTAAAAATTGATTACCATCCCCAAAAAACAAGACACTATTCTGTGTCCAGTAATTCTCAACATAGAAGGCATAATTTTTTGATACAGAATCATAGGTCCTTAAATTCTCAGTATTTATCCCATCACCAATCTCACAATATTATAAATTTCCAAGCTCAACCCTCTAACAGTTTTTTTATCCCTCAAAATTCACCACCTGTACAAAGGTATCCTAATTACTCCATTTCAAATATAACACATCCACATCTCTTCTATGAGGCACCCCTTGCACCAACTTCACCCATGGTTGAAGAAGATAACTCCAACCTTCCAATCCTAAGAAACTTCCCAAATTCACATAATTTTAACACTTCATTACAAAGGAGCATACCAAAATCACATACCCTCAACCTTCTAATACCTGCTGAAAACCATCCTAAATTTTTTCACAACAGTAGTACCAATGTTCACATTCAACAATTAAACTATGAAAATGATTGTGGTTCACCACAATCTGTTTCTCTGGAGCTTGAAGTTCAATTTGCAGATCAACCTCAAGAAACTGTTGTTTAAGGTGACCTCATTCAGTTCACCAGTTTGGGGAACATTTCACCATGAAAAAACAATGATCACCTGATTACAACTGACATACCAGAGCACAAAGAACCCCTTTTTCCTCAGGTATGTCACTTTTGATCAAGTGATCATTGTTTTTTTGTGGTTTTTATTGTTGAATATGATGGAGATAATCACCAAAAAGCAAAAAAGATGCATCCTGTGGCCTTAGGGTGGCATGAACCTCCTAACTTTGAAATTTACACTTTAAGGGCCACAAGAATTTTTCAGCACTTTCAAGAATTTTTTTTTTCAATATGAAACAATCACCCTGTGCTGTCACAATGAAAAATTTTTATTTCCTCAAAAAAGACCACCCAATCATTTTCTAAATTTGTTCAACATTGCAACAAGAAATCAATCTTCTCCTGAGAATCAACTGATAACCAATGTCAGGCTCATAAAATCCAATTTTACTTCAACACCAATTGGTGTTAACCAAAATAACCAGCATGAAATTGAAAACCATACCAGGGGAGTATACACATTCAAAGTTAATCAAACTATCCACCACAGTATTAGAAGCTTTAATCCTAAATGAAAAAATCCTCCAGCCTTTTTGAAATTGTACATTTTTTACACACTAGAGAATTAATTGCAGAATAGGCAGAGATATTGTCCCAATGTTTCCCAAGATCCTTTTATGAGGATTGAAAATATCCTTCATCAACACAATGGATTGATAAAGGTTTTTCATAGAGTTTCTTCTCATGTTGGTCAAAATCAATCTGTCAGGCTGTCTGATCTATCTTCTCAAGATATGGATCAAAGGGTTTACAACCTACCAACAGGAGACCATATAGCTGCCATGTGGATAGAATGTCAGTATTTATTATTATTATGATTATTTTTTAAAAAAATAATTTCCTGGTATATTTCTATTTCAAATATAAAATGACCTTTCTCATTTAACCCACAGAGAAGTCCTAATCAGGCACTCAAATGGCTCATTAATGATGATAAGTGAAGCAAAAAAACTATATGACCCACTCCACCATGTACTTCTGCATCCACATGGTGAATTGGGTTGGTTTCCAGAATTGAAAGATAAACTAGGAAAAATTTGGTTCACTGCTATGAATTATTATTCCATCCATCTAGCATTCCAACACCCAGATTATTCTCCTTTTAAATGGGGTGGTTTTCTCTTTCAGAAATATTGTGTCAATCAATATTTAAATATTTACACAGATAGGTTGTTCTACATCTTTCATCATTAAAATGAGCTAAGGATTGAAAGATTTTATGGTATTGTTGATTCTATGAACCTTGGTTTTCAGACAGGAGAGGGAGCAGGTATGTTTTTTATATTTTGGGAAAAAATAAAGGAATAATAGGGTGTATCAAAGTTAAGCAAACCCGCCATTTTTGAATGGTGGGTTTCAACCCAAATCTGCCATTTCAAACCTGCCATTAAAAATCAAAAAAAAAAACACTTATTTCAGATCAGACCTGTCCAAGTTAACATGAAATAAGTTGGTTTTTTCAAGTCAAGTATATAAAGGACTTCAAAAGCTCAAACACATGTAATTCCACATCATCACCCCTGGTTTCAACCTCCAACCTCATTGGAAAAAATTCTACCTCCAACCTCATCCAGAAATTTGATTCATTGCTCTCATCACTTCATCACTCTCATCTGTTCCACTTCATCACTCTCATCCCCTCATCACTTCATCACTCTCATCCCCTCATCACTTCATTACTCTCACCTTGCTTTATCTCTGCCATCACTTTATTTCTTTCATCACATCCATCCTCTCATTGCTTCATTGCTTCATGACTTCATCCCCACCTTTCATTGCCTCCTAACTCTCATCACTTTATTTCTTCATCACTTCATCCCTCTTACTCTTTTTAAATGGCCCATCAGCAACAGTCCCCCTGCAATTCCACTAAACCCAATCAAACATCCCGCAGGAACTCAAAATCCAACAATCCTCCCCCATCAGCTTCCAAAGGCTCAAGTCAGCTCAAGAGAGCTGATCACATAATCCTGTTAAACTTGCTCAAGATTCTGTCCAGCTACAATGCTAGCTTTTGATCCAAAAATGAAAAACAAGTTGGCCAACCTCCATCCTCTAAGGTTAATGGTTATCTCCTGATGGCCAATGAGCTGAACAATAAAACCAAAGGTATTCTGGATCTTTCATCCAAACAGATGCAGGAGCAATTCAAGAACTATCAATACAAGTACAAAAAAGCCCACTCCAGGTCAATCTCCACCGGCTTTGACATCACCAACTCTGATAAAGCCAAAGGAATCACCTTGGTTGTTGATAAGTAGGACTCCATTTGTCCTTTTTATGTTCATATGGATGAAATCTTTGGAAAGAAGGCCAACATCACCCCTTTAGCTGCTTTTGACACCCAAAAATCTGAATCTGTTGAAGCTGAGGACTTGGCTGTGGATCCTCAGCCTAGAAATGATGATCCAGACAAAACCTATGAGTGTCCTCAATCTGATGTGGAGGAGAATATTCCAACACAACCGCTCCAATCATGTCTACATCAGCATTGACAAACCCTTCCTTGGACCCCTCAATTCCTTCTTTTGATTGCTCTCTTCCTGGGGTGGAAGAAAATGGGGCCTCCCACATTGCCTTCAAATGAGAGTGACAAGGTTCCCACACAAACCTCCTCTGAAAATGGAGAGCAAAAGGCCTCCAATTCCATCAAACTCAGCTTTAATAGCCGTCAAAAGCGGAGAGACACTTCAAATTTTTCTGGCTTTGAGGATATCATGGAGAATCAAGATTCAAGTAAGTTTATTTATTGATTGTACTTGCTTTCAAAATCAAGCTCATTCCTATTCCCCTCTAAAAAACAGTGAAATCACAAATTGAATCCAAAAAACTTCAATTTGAAAAGGAGAAGTGGGATTTTCAACTGGCTATTGATAAGATTTGAATAAATTTCTTTAGAACTGAAAACCAGCGGACTAAGGATAGAATTTAGAATCCTGAAAGACAAGGAAAATATTAGGAAGAATAAAGGAATAAGAGGACCAACAGCTTTGAGTCACTTAGAAAGTAAGAAAGAGATCAGACAGCATAGGCATAGGGTGTTGGCGGCGAGAAGGTTGATAGAGTGCAGACGAGGTAGACAGAGGAGGACTACAAGATTGAATGATATTGTCAGAACAATCATGCAAGGGCGATCTTGAGGATTAGGTTCTTACCAGGCATAAATTGGACGGCGGAGAGACAGTTCAGATGAGAGTGGAAGATTTGAGAGTCTAGATCAAGGTGATAGTGTTGAGAAGATTCAGATTGGAGAGTTGAGGAAAGGAGATAAGAAAGGTGAGAAGATGAGGAGGCGACAAAGAAAAGGAGAACAAGGAAAAAGGAGAATCAGGAGAAGGAAGGATGAGAGGAGGAGTTGAGAAGGAAGAAAGAGCGGTTGCGCGGTTGCCAGAAGTTCACCTGGGGATTCACCCAGAAAGCAGAGAGGCCAAGGTGATACAGACATGTCACAAGTCTTTGTCTCAGTTCATCCGCGGAGCTACTGGGACGGAGACTGAATGAGAGTTGGAACACAGGATGGGATGGGCATAATCTTAACACCCCTTGTGACTGGTAAGAGGATAATCCAAAAGCTCAGATTACGGTTTTCTCAAAGATTGTATTTTGAAGAAGTTGTAGTGAGGTTGCTGAAGAAGCCTTTGTAAGAGAGTCCGCAACCATAGAGTGGCTTTGGATTAGGCTAAGTGTAAATTCTTCGTTCGCATAGTCTTTGCGCAATCCTTTGGTTTTGATATCTATGTGTCTTGACTTAGATTGCGACCCAAACTTCTTGATCTTGTCATCTAAACCCTTATTATCAATATGTAGAGTAGGCTTTGGTTTGGTGATTTGATGGATTTCACTGATGAGTTGCTTGATCCATTTGATTTCTAAGTAGCAGTCGAGTAAGGCGTTTAGTTCTGATTTGGTAGAAGAGTAAGTGATGTTTTTCTGTCAAGTGGAGTTCCAGATGACTGGACTACCATGGTGGAGGATCATCTAGCCAGTTTGAGATCTGCAAAGGGTTGGGTCATCTCCCCAGGTGGCGTTGCTGAATCCTGAGAGAATTTCTTGTTTTGGATTGTATCTAATTATAAGTTTAAAGTTTTTTGTTGTCTTGAGATACTTCCAAACCTTCTTGACTTCCCTCCAATGATTCATGCCCGGTTTGGCATTAAACCTGGCCAAACTAGAAACAGAGAATGAAATGTTGGGTCGGGAGTAGTGAGCCAGGTGGTTCAGAAGCCCAATAGCAGACCTGTAGTTGATATTGAGTTGGAAAAATTTGGCGTGGTTGACGTCGGAGGCAGGCTTGAGGTTTAGATTTTGCGTCAATGGAATGTGAGTATCCTTACAGGAGGTCAAGCCCAGTTCTTCCAAGCCTTTTGCAATATGGTTGGGTTGACTCAAGAGAATTCTGTCGTCTTCAATTTCCATGAGCATTCCGAGTATGGTGTTAGGAGGATGGCAAGAGGAATTCTTGAATCGCTTGAGAAAGTTGACTGCAAAGAGGTCAGAGTTGCCTGCATGAATAAGATCATCTATGTGAAAGTAGAGAATTTCACCGGTCTTGGTGTTGAGATAGAGACAAGGATCGCTAGTTGATTCAAGATATCCTTGAGATTTGATCCATGACGTAAGATTCTCGTACCAATTCTTGGGGGACTGCTTCAAGCCGTAGAGAGATTTCTTCAATTTCAGATAAGGAGATTTTCTAGCGGATCCTTCTGGGGTCCTTATGATGACAGTTTTGTCAATGGGAGCATGAAGGAATGCATCTTTCACGTCAAATTGAGTAAGTTTTATTTTATTTTTCAAGCCGTAGACAAGAGCTACTCAAAGTGATCCAAGTTTGCCAGTAGGTGCCCAAGTTTCATTATAGTCTATTCCTAGGACTTGGTCAAATCCTTGAACGCAGATCCAAGCTTTGTTTCTGACGGGGTTGCCGTGACAATTTTCTTTTACCTTGAAGACCCACGTTGTATTTAGGATATTGTCTGGGGTGCCTTGGTATTCTTCCCAGACATCTTGGAGCTCTATTGAGCTTAATTCATCTTCCAAAGCTTGCTTCCACTTTGGCCATTCTGGACATTTGCGCGCTGCCTTGTAGGAAGGAGGCTTGTAATAGTGGTGGAAGCCGTATCGTTGAGGTTTTCTTACTTCCCTTTTGGGTCTTTGAGAGGTAGCTTGAATTGGAGGATCGGGGACTGGCAAAGGTAGAGGAGAGTGATCAGATGGTGGAGAAACTGGAGATACCAAATCATCTTGATCTGTGTCAGATTTGGAAGAGTCGTCTTGAGTTTCTCAAAAGGTGTATTTCTTTTCAAGTGATGAAGAATTAGGTTCTTTCAACTCGGATTTGATTTGTGTGAAGAGATCAATTCCTGGTGATTCAAGGAGAGGAAAGTTGTGGAGTGGATTTTTGAGGAACTGTACATGTTTAGTTTCAATAATAGCACCAGATGAGCTGAGGATCAGGTAAGAATGAAATACGGGATTGAACCCAACTAAGATCCCTTCCAATCCTTTCTCATCAAATTTCCTTCCTTTTTGTAGTTTGTTTGCCAGATAGATGACGGAGGATCCTACAGGTTTGAGATAATTAGTGGGGAGCTTCTTGCTAAACATAAGTTCCCAAGGGGATCAGTCATTACCTTCCCTCAGGACTTGATTCAGCATAAAGCAGCAACTTCGAACAACGACATGCCAGTAGCACTTATTGAGTCTAGATGAGGAGAATGTTGCACAGGCCAATTCTATGATTGTCCGGTTAGCTTGTTCGGATCGACCGTTATGTTGTGAGTGGTACGGTTCGGAAGTTAAGAGTTTGATGTGCTTGGATTTTGCAAATTCTTTCAAGGTGGTGTTGGTGAATTCTGTTCCTTTTTCTGAAAAGATTTCGCTGGGATAATAATTCATCTGCTTATATTCTGTCTCAAGAATGTTGATAATGACGTTGGGAGTTTCTTCTTTATATTGGAGAGGAAAAGCCGCCAGATAGCCCGTGAAGTTGTCCACAAGTGACAAGATGTACCGGTGGCCAGCTTTCGACTGAGGAGTGATTTGCCCGATCAGATCTAGGTGAATTTTTTTGAGTGGTTTAGATGAGGGCAATGAAGTGCCTGAGAACGGAGCCCGTGTGATTTTGCTCCTTACACAGCCATCGCACTGAAATTTATCTAGTTTGTCTTTAGAGTATTGATCCTTAAGGATTGGTTTGAGCATGGAGATTGAAGCATGGCCGTATGTCTTGTGAAGATCGGATAACGTCTGAGTTTGATTAAGTGGGGTAGTGGATGGTTGACTGGAGTGATTAACCGAGAGGTTATTCCCAGCGCTTTGAGGTTTCTCAATCACAAATAGATTATCTTGAATTAAACCTCTAAGAATCATCAAATCGCCTTGGGTGATATGGAATTCATCCTGTTTTTGAGAGAGACTGCAGCCCTTTTTTGCCAGGAGGCCGGGGCTGATCAGATTGACGACGATGTCCAGAACGTACATGCAATCTTCAAGCGTAATTATGGAATCTTTCCACTCAAGTTGGACGGTACCTATTCCTCGTATCTTGAGATTTGCTTCCAACTTGCCTGTCTTAATTTCCTCTAACTCATTCTGTAGATCGATAGAGGTAAAGTATTTTAGATCGTTAAAGATGTGTATATTTGCTCCTGAATCAAGAAGAAGATTTGGTGTGCTGTCTGCATTGATCCAGAGAGTCAGGAGGGTATGATAGTTGATGGTAGGTGTCTTCTTTGTCCTATTCTTCCGCTCATTTTGCTGTTCAACCCACCAATCTGGAGCGATCTGAGGATGAAGGTGAAAACAGGATGATTTGGGATGAGGAGCATTTGGATCGTGGAAGCCTTCTTTGCATCTGATCCAAGGCTTTCTATCATCCTTATCGGGTCTGCCCTTGAAGGTCACTAAGGAAACGTCATTGGCAGATTTTCCCGTCTTAAATTGTGCCTTCCTCTCATTGTTATATTGAGTTAAATGATTGAATACAACTTCTACAGTTATCAAATTCTCGCCGTGCATGATTTGTTGTTTCAGGTTCTCTAGAGTTGATGGGAATTTGAAAAGGATTAGGTACGCCAGAATGTCATTCGGTAGATCTATTCCTACGTCTGCCATTCGAGTGAGGGATTTTTGGATGTCCGTTATGAATCCTTTGATAGCCTGTTCATTGAATGGAGCGTGCAGAAATTGATTGAAGATTCGTGCTCTATTAGCTGTTTCAGATGAGGCAAATCTGCGGGTGATTTTGGTCCAGAGTAGCTTGGAAGATGTGATGTTTGAGGCATTGACGGCGTTGGCGTGTGTGGTGCTGTTGAGTTTCAATAGGATGATTGCCTGGATCTCTTGGTCTTGTTGTACTGGGAGTTGTCCTAGGTTTTTGATCATGATGTCCTTGATATCCTTGAGATCAAACAACATCAACATTTTATCGCGCCAAATGGAATAGTTGTCCTCATTGAGCGGGGGAATGGCATTGACGGAGGACTTGAGCGCAACCTGGTGAAAGTAATTGTTTGCTCCAACTGGTTCATTCATCTTTGATAACGCGGGGTCGTAATTTGGCTTTTAACCGTGATAAGATTTGAATAAATTTCTTTAGAACTGAAAACCAGCGGACTAAGGATAGAAGTTAGAATCATGAAAGACAAGGCAAATATTAGGAAGAAGAAAGGAATGAGAGTACCAACAGCTTTGAGTCACTTAGAAAGTAAGAAAGAGATCAGACAGAATAGGCATAGGGTGTTGGCGGCGAGAAGGTTGATAGAGTGCAGACGAGGTAGACAGAGGAGGACTACAAGATTGAATGATATTGTCAGAACAATCATGCAAGGGTGATCTTGAGGATTAGGTTCTTACCAGGCATAAATTGGATGGCGGAGAGACAGTTCAGATGAGAGTGGAAGAGTTGAGAGTCTAGATTGAGGTGATAGTGTTGAGAAGATTCAGATTGGAGAGTTGAGGAAAGGAGATAAGAAAGGTGAGAAGATGAGGAGGCAACAAAGAAAAGGAGAACAAGGAAAAAGGAGAATCAGGAGAAGGAAGGATGAGAGGAGGAGTCAAGAAGGAAGAAAGAGCGGTCGCGCGGTTTCCAGAAGTTCACCCGGGGATTCACCCGGAAAGCAGAGAGGCCGAGGTGATACAGACATGTCACAAGTCTTTGTCTCAGTTCATCTGCGGAGCTACTGGGACAGAGACTGAATGAGAGTTGGAAAACAGGATGGGATGGGCATAATCTTAACAGCTATGGATTGTCAAAAGTGGAAAGATGAGATTTTGGCCCATAAACACAAGTTGGATGCTGAGTGGCAAATCAAACAGGACAAGCTGGAGTTTAAAAAGAGGGAAAGGAGAAGGATCAAGAGCAAGACCAACTCAAAAAGGAGAGGGAAAGGCTAGCCACTCAAAAAAAAGATAGGTTATTGGTAGCCATGGCATGTATTGGTAGAAGTAGAGCTGTGGATGAAATAAAGGAAATTACTTGATTTCTTGGCTTGTAAATATATTTACTTTTATAAAAATTTTAAAAATAAAAACAAAAAAATTATTTTTGATTGCAACAATTTTTGAGAGTATTTTTAACACCACCAATGTAAAAATTGTTTTTATGTTTATTTATATTTTTTTCCTAAGGTATATTTTGCCACTGGCCAAGTCCTTGCTAGTGTTTTTTGTTGTTTTGTTGATTTGCATGGACATGGCAATCCTAGTATGGGTGGCAGTATCCACTGCAGGAAAAGTACAGTGCTTGTACTTGTTTGCTGCCCAAACCATTTTGACAATGCCCTTTTTTTTGAAATTAATCCCAAAACCCAAGTCTGGGAACAAAAATTGGCTGTTGGATACTTGATATTCATCCTTGTTGTCAATAATTTGTCCATTCAATTTTTTGGTTGGGACCACCAGTAAAAAGGAATAGGAGGAGACATCATCTTTGTCAATGCGGGGAAAGTTGTAGAAGGAGTCTGGGGTGAAGGTGATGTGAGGGGAGCATTCAAAAGCATTAAGGCCAGATAGAAATTTCAATGAGGAGAAGGAAGGGATAATTTTGTCCATCATAGCTTCACAGTTGGAATCAAACACAAGTTTTGCTAATTTTCAAAACATTTGGCCCAATATTTGAGAGACCTTGGCAGACCTAAGGTTCAAAAAATACTACTCTTTAGGGGAGGATTTGACAGGCTCTTTCTTCAAATATTGTCCAAATAGTCCAGAAGGGTCCATCAATTTTTGCCATCCAATTGCCCGCATTTTTCCACCCCAAGATCTTGAGGGACCAACAGTGTTGAAAAAAAAATTTTGGCTTGGTGAAGGAATGTTTTTACTGAGTTGATTTCCTTCATCTCTTGCTCAGAGAGTTTATTCAAAGGTAAAAGTTTGATGATTTCAACCATAGCCTCATGATCTGATTGATCTTGAACATATACTTTTCCAAAGCTGAAGAAATTTAATGGTTTGATCTTCTGTTTGGCCTGTTCCAACTGTTCAGGGGTTGGTTTCTGACTTTTCTTGACAATGGGTTGATAAAGTTTCTGGGGATGTAGTTTGCATGAAGACCAAACAACATTTTCATTAATTTTTTCCTCAGTCACTTCAAATGCAATTTCAGAATACCAAATTTGAGCCCTCCTTCTCTGGCAAGCCCTTTTCTTCCCACTTCTCTGTATGTTTTTCAAACTATCTCCTTCAATCTTTTTCCCTCCCAACCGCATATTTTAATTGGGGTGAGGATCAAGATTGAAATCCATTAGTTTTAACATTTTTAGTTTGGTGGGAGAAGAATGGGGGGTCAAGAAAGGGTGGTCAAAGTGGTGGAATGTCTGATTGCATTGAATTGAATCAAAAAAAAATCATTAGTCTGGTATAAACCACTTAGATGATCAAAAAACATAAAAAATAACAAAACAATACCAGCAATTCTCTTACCAAAAAAAAAAAAAAAAAACCCACCCAATCAGTCACCTTTTAATGATTAGGGAGGGGGAGGGGTATGAGGGGCAGGGGGTGGATTGCCAATAAATCAAAAGGAGGAGAATGTGGGGCAGGGGGCGGTTGGTCAATAGATCAGGAGGAGGTGGATGAGGGGGAGGGGGTGGTTGACCAATTGATTGTTTGCTTGAGTGTTGATCAATTGGTTGGCTGGCAAGCAATTGATTATTTGCTTTCCAATTGATTTATTGGTCAACTGGCAAGCAATCAAGAAATCTCTCACCAATGGACCAAAGAGGATGAGGAGGGTGGTGCTTACCAGAGGTACCAAGGACCATATCTAAAAGGAGGAGGAGGGGGGGGAGGTCAGCTCCAACAAATCAAGGAGGAAGAGGGGGGTGGCTTACCTGGGTTGCTGAGAAAAGAGGAATAAGGATGAGGATGACCTGCCAGGTGAACTTGGAGGTAGGTGGAGGTGGATGATGAGGTGGTTTGGAGAGGAGGAGGAAGGTGTGGACCGGTGGTTTGGTGGGGTGAGTTGGTTTTGTCAGGAGGAGGAGGATTGGACCGCTGGTTTGGTGGGGTGAGGTGGGTGGTCTAAAAGTTATGGTCTGGTTTTTTGTCTAAGTCCACCAAAAAAAAAAGAAACCAATTCAGCCTAGGATTTGAAAAACCCTAACCAAACAAATTTAGTGATTTGATATTTCACCTATTTAACAGTTGAATTCTACTCATCAAATTGAGCCAGCGTGAGCGGTAGAATCCACTCTCTCAATGCAGAAGATGAGGTACAAGATGAGACTGGGAAAACTTGAGGACAATTGGGAATATTGTCTTCAAATATTTCTTCCCATTCATCTTTGATGTTGGCAAGAAGGTTGTGAAGGATTAAACAAGTGATAATCCAGTTGATGAGGAACTTCATGTCTTTGGAAGATTGGAGCTGATTTTGCATCTCTCATAAGCTTCCCTATCTTCCTTTCAGGATTCCTATGGCATGCTCAATCCAAACTTGTGATTGGGCAAGATAATAGTTGAAATTGGTTTTGGCTTGATCATTGGATGAAACATTGTGGTATGCTGAAACCAAATATTTCCCACTAGCATAGATAAATCAAGCAAAAGGTATTGATATTTCTCAAAGTAGTTATCTGGTTGTTGGGCAATCTGAATCTGATTGAAAACATATGAATTTTGACAAGAACCTGGAAGGCCAGCATGGAGGGATATGAACTTCTTGTTGTTATCACAAACAATTTTTAGTGACACAGAGCATCTATAAAAAACAGTAAAACATATTCAGTCAGTGTATTATCAAAGTCTTTGGAAAGGAAATGAATTGATTGCATTTTCTTCCAATCAAAATAGTGGTTGCCATCTAGCTTGGTTTTTTGACTCAAGGGGATAGTGGTTCCATCAACAAAACCAATGCAACTGGGAAAGTCTTTGGTCTCCATTACTTGAGATATCTCCTTGCTTTCTTCTTTGTTTGGCCAACAAAGTACTGAGAAACAGAAAGATAGAATAGCAATCATGAATCTTTTGGTGTACAAGTCAATGGATCCATAAACAACTGAGAATAGGTTTTCTAATCAATGTATTGCTGCTCCATTCCCATTTGATCCCAATCTACAAAGAGCAACAGCCAGTTGGATAGCTGGATTGCGTTGAGGATTCCAAGAATTTTTCTGGAAGATTTGGTGGTCTTCAATCATCTCAAGAAGTTTCCTGAATGAAGGCAATAAAGTTTAGAAAAGTTGCTGGAATCTTAAGTTGGGGAGTAGATGAATCTTTTGCTTTTCATACATAGGGTTGTGGAGAGTGTGTCTTTGTGGAACTATGTATCAATTTTTCAAAATTGAATTCTGTTGTAAAAATTGCATCCTCAAGCTCCCACTTGAGACTGAAGCCCGCCTTTCTGGCGTCCCGGTACAGGTGCTTCATTCCTGGCTCAGCTCCAACAGACCCGCACGCGCAGACCTTTTCTTTTCTCAGCTGCCCAACTGTGACTTGGATGACGCATTAAACCATTCCAACAATTACCACCTTCATCATTCTCCTCAACATCTCATTCCCGTCTATTCCCTATTCCTCCTCTCTAACACTCTCATCCATCAAGTTCCTCCTCACAACTCAGTCAAGTCCGGAAGCGTCTCAAGCGGGTAAAAGATTGATTCAAAGTATTTTGAGCAATCCACGGCAATGCACTGATTGAACTCAATCCACAGATCCTTGGCCGTCACTTAGAAGACTTCAAGACAACTTCCTTTCATCTGAAGAGGTTACTGGCTAAGTACGACTGATCTGTCTGTCTCTCTTCATTCTTTCAATATTCTCTATTCTAATCAACTATCAGCAGATGTCTGCGCTCTCCACTCAGGCCATGAAGAAGCTTGGCACGTGCTGATTCAAAAACCAATCAGAATCACATTGCTCTTGTTGGTTTGATCTTTCATTCTAATTCTTGTTTTGTCAATTTTTCAACTACTGTTATTCATTCCATTTCTTCATTCTTCTCTTGTTGAAATCAATCCAGAGGTCCTGGTTTCCAGCCATCTTTCTTTCAAATTCAAAGCTTACCAAGTTAATTCTAAATCAGAGTCTGAAGTCAAATAATAAAACAATTTCAGTAAGCTTTTTTAAATTTTCAACTTGCTGGTGGGAAGTTTGATCGGACATGTTGAGAAAGATGATTTGGGGATTTGTGTGAATCAATGGAAATTTGATGTGTGTGATGCAATGGAGATGGGATTGGTATGGATTTGCTGAGGTGATGGTGTGGATGGGTGTTTTGCATGCAACGGGATGTGTGTGATGTGATGGAGATGTGAAGCAATGGAGATGTGAAGCAAATAGAGATGTGAATAAATGGATATGTGAAGCAATGGAGATGTTAAGCAATGGAGATGTGATGTGTGTGATGCAATGGAGATGGGATTGGTATGGATTTTCTGAGGTGGAGGTGTGGATGGGTGTTTTGCATGGGATTGATGATGGATGGATGATAATGGTGGGTTTGATTTTTGAAACCCCCCATTTTCATGAAACCTGCCATTTTGAAATACACCAGTTAGGGGGGGTAAGTGTATTTCAGAAACGTGCCATTAAAAATGGCGGGTTTGGAAACAAATTGCAGGTTTCTAATGGCGGTCTTGCTAACTTTGATACACCCTAATAATAATTTAATAAATGTCTTGTTAGATTACATAATTTCCATGAGCATGTTCATTGACTGGTATGTGACACCCACATCATAGAATTCTGGGATAAGTAAAACTCTTCCAGGGTGATCAGCCAAATAGCTATGAATCAACCGCTCCTTACTCAACAGCGCACTTAGCTCACACTACGGTCATTTTGTTGATGTTTCAAAGGGAAACGTCACCTCACGTTTCAAAAAGAATTGAGATCCCACGCAACATGTGAAACCTGAGCATGCAACAACACTTGCTCAAACTTCAGCAACAGTAAGACAGGTATCCCACTCATTTCAACCCCATGTCCCCTGAAGCTAACCAACCCATCAACTTTGTTGCAAGTCTACCACCCATCCCAGTGCAAAAATTCCACCAGTCCTGCATCTACCCTTCATCTCAAGGAAATTTTCAGCTGTTTGATTTGCATTCAATTCTTTATAATTGACAAGAGCTCCAACTGGAAACATGGTTGGTACCTATCAGCTCAGAATGCTTCTAAGCATAGGCTTGCAGATTTTCATCAAAAGTATCCGTCTCCTGGCTCTTAATCCAATGGAAAATTATCATCCACTCCTACTACATCAACCCACTCCAAAACAGAGAATTAATTGTTTGGTGGTTTTGGGGAAGATAACCATTATGGTTGTAAGTTTCTCAATTTTTTATCACCTGATAATTTCAATTTGTTTGCTAACTCTAATTTCTATTCTGTTTTAAAGTATTTATAGTCCTTTTTGTATTGTGGCTTCATCTCTTCTGCAATCTTAGTAGGGAAAATTGCAAGATGGCAACCAAAATGCTGTTCAAAATTGTTGCCTTAGTTGTCAAGCAAAAAATTTGAATCCCAGACCTCCTGAATATCCCACGTGACCTGAGAACCCTCATCAAAAAAGCAAACTAGGATGTGAAGTTTACCCATCATGTCTGCCGCCAAATTTGCTTCTCACTCTACGCTTCTGGACCAAATACTCCCCTTTATTTTAGTTACAAACAATTTCCACACTCCAACAGTTGCAACAAAGAAATTTTGTGGAAAAAGAAAACTATTGTGGGAAAAAAAAATTTGGCAACCTTAGCCAATACTTGACTGAGGTTTTAATGCCCCCACAACTCATAGAATTCCGCGGTGTAAGTTTGTTTCTCAATCAATCTTGTTGTGGTTGAAGTGCCTTTTTTTGAAGCCAGATGCTGAGAAAGAAATGGATTATTGGCTCAATACTATCCAGAGAGACTCAAGTGAAGGCTTTCTGACCAATATACAACATGGCAAAAACTTCCAAATTATTAAATGGAAAGAAGTTCCAAATTTTTTGAATTTTGCACTAGCTTTATTTGTTGATTGGTTTAATCCTTGTGGAAACAAGCTCAGCGGTAAAATTGAGTCATTGGGAATTCTTGCAGTTTCCTGCCTCAGTCTCCCCATTTTGCTTTGCAATAAAATTTCCCATATGTGTCTTGCTATTGTGACACTGGGGCCCAACTCTCCTGATCCATATACTATTAGCCATATCTTGCGCACACTGGTTAAAAAATTGATGTAACTCAAGGCCGGTGTGGTGATCCCAACATATCAATATCCGCACAGTCAATTTGTGCAGGTCTGCTTACTACATCTCTATGGGGACATTCTGGCAACCAAGAAAGTTGGAGGCTTTGCTTATCACTTGGAAACAAAATACTGCTCCTTCTGTCATGCAGAAATTTCCAATTTCTTGCATTTACAAATCTTCAAAAAAAAGCCAGAAAGGAGAAACAATTGCAGCCGCTCAAGAGTCAAGAAATTCCATCATGGAAAATGCACAAGAAAATCTTTTGAAAAAAACTGAGGTACAATGGTCTGAGTTAAATCAACTTAGCTATTGGGACCCAAGCCAGCATATTGTCTTGGGAATCATGCATAATTGGCTCAAGGGCATTCTCCAGTCCCATTTTTGCTACCTATGGAAATTCTGGTCAATCCCTCCATATGCCACCAAAAAAAAGCAAAAGATTTCCAGTTCTGCTGGTCATCCAAATAAACAAACAAAGCTAGAAGTAGACATTGAGCAATTGACATCCATTTCCAATGAGTCTGATGAAGCGGATGAAGACATTGCAATTGAAGGTGGTCTTGCAGGTGGCTTCTTCCCGCAGGAAGATATCAATTGCTTCCACAATCTCATGAAGCAGGTTGTGCTTCCTCCTGGAACTCCTCATTTACCAGCAAACCTTGGCAAGTAAAAACATGGAAAGTTAAGTGCCTCACAATTGTATGCACTCTTTGTTTACATTATTCCATTGGCTGTTTTGGAGCTCTACATCAATCAAGTTTGGAATCTCAACCCAAGTTCTAATCAATACAAGTTCCTCATGAATACTGCTTGGTTGTTATACATGACCAACATTGTTTGCACTCAACAACTAAAACCATGCCACATTGAGTGGTTTGAATCAACTTACTGGAAATAATCCAAATTGGCCCAAGAACTATTTGGTAACCCAAAATTCCAACCAAATCACCACTTCTCATGGCACATTCCTGATCAAATGAAGGCTTGGGGCCCCTTGTCTGGAATCACTGAATTTTTGGGCAAGCAATTAATTGGATTTTTACAAAAGCTGAATTCAAATAATCAATTAGGTCAGTGACTGTCTGCTATGCAATCAGAGCAGGGCACCCTAGGGCTAAACAGAGGGTTTTTTAGACCAGATGCACAAAACTATGATTGTTCAAGGCTATCAACTACAGCGGATGATGGAAAAAAGAGCATTCCATCAAATGACTAAAGATGATCAAAAAGAAAATCTGGGAACCATGAAGAGAAAAACAATCAGCCTACTCCCAAATACATACAACTTACTCTTCAAAATTTTATCAACTCAAGACAGGCAAATGGTTCATTGGTATGCTTTTCCTGTCCCCAGAGGGCGCAAGGTATTGTTTGGATTGGCTTGAGCTTTGCAGTCTATAGATTTAAATGGGGTTCTTGTGGGCTTGTGCAAACCACAAAATTGTGTTGTAATGTCAATTGACGGTAAGAGGGGTTAGGGGCTTGTGAAACAGTGCTATGAATATGGTAATCACTTGGGGGAGCAAAATTTTTTTTTGGTTGTGACTCCAATTACAAATATGTATCCCAAGAAAAGCCGGGTACCAACCTCTAAATTTTGCTACATCCTTTTTCTATGCGGGACAGTTCTTGGAAAGCTCAAAGTCAATGTGGAAAACATCATCAAGCCTGATCAAATTGTTTCTTTAGCCGCATACCAACTCCTCCCAAATCACTGCCTTTCCATTGATGCCAATGGCATCCTCCTTGTACCTCACAACCATGACTCCATTCTTTGTACCAACCACCCATCCTAAATCTTTCCCCAATAATTTGCTTCATTGGCCATTTCTTCCTATACTGGATCTTTCATTTAAATTATTGGTCTATATATCCTGTGTAGCTAGTTTATTCTCAGAAAAAAAAAATGAACAGTGAAACAGAACATTCCATTTTTTTCCTTTTGTTTAAAGCACAGAGCATATTTATTCTTTGTGGTTTAAGACCCAACCAGGGTTTCCCTTATGAAACCCCCCCCCCCCCCATTGGTTCAGTTTGCAGTTGATTTGTATCAAATCCATGAGGCTCCTTTTGTTGGAGACAAGGTGGATGTCAATCAGGTGAAGGTTCAACCGTTCATGATTCTTTTTTTTCATGGGGATGTGTTTTTTTTCAGATTCCACTCAGGTTGTTTGCAAACTCAGGAATATCCAAAAGGAGTTCTTGATTGCCTATACTAAACAGGAATGTTCCCAACAGCATCTATTCTTAGAGGTCTTTCCAACTCTTCTAGGAAATTCCGTCAGCAGGATTGCTTTCTCAAGTTTCTTACGCAATTCATGAGTCACACACAAAGAAATAGAGGGACCAGTTTCAATTCATGAGTCAAACACCAAGAAATAGAGGGACAATTTGTGATTCATGAGTCAAACACAAAGTAATAGAGGGATTCATGAGTCAAACACAAAGAAATAGATGCATGTTGCAATTTATGAGTTCAAATAGTTTGTTAAGATTTTTCTTGTGAGCAAAAACAAAACATCCGGCAGGCAGATGGATTTCAATAGGGTGATGTTAAATTCACAGCTCCAACCGTGTGGTAGTCGTGTAGGGTTCTACATGGCTCAAATGAGCCATGGGGGCCCATAGACGACTACAAAGGGCCGTTTCAAACACGTGCAACCCCCGGGGGGTTATGTAGGAGCCGTGTAACCCCAAGACACAGCTCAAATGAGTCATGTAACCCCCAGAAACCTCTCAAATGAGCCATGTAACCCCCGGACACGGCTCAAATTGGCCGTTTTTGGGGGTGCACAACCCCCGGAAGCTGTGCCAGAATTTTGGGCACCCCCTGGACCACACTTGGGTTCTGTCAACCCAAATCTGGGATTAAATCATACTTTTTGGGACTGTTGTTCCACACCTAGCAATCCCAAAGAGACATTAAAGTGAAACCCAAGTGAAATTAAAGTGAATAATCATAAATCATCTAAAAATCTAAAAAGAATTCTTTCTCAACTTGAAATTGAGCAAACTTTGTTTGATCAATTGAAATTTGGATTGAATACTGAAGTATACCATTGCATTTTTTTGCATGGGAACAGTGGCAAGCCCTCCTTCTTCTGACATGGCTGCGTGGAAGGTCTACATTGATAGTGCCATCAACAAATCTTTGGAAAAAGAAAAAAAGGATTCAGGTAATGAAACATTGGAAGCCTCAATTGCATCCTCATCAAGGGTGACAATTGAAAAACAAAATGTTTCACAAATGGACATGACCGCTGGTGGTGCGTAACATTTTATTTTACTGATCTTTGCTGTATTTAATTTGATTGAAACTGATGGGTTCATGTAACTATCCAATGAATGTTTACTAGATCCACTTGACTCACCTCCCTTGAGAGCTTTTCCTACTAGGGGAGAGGCACAAAAATATTGTCAAACATGGGAAATGAAGCATGGTTACGCTGTAACAGTTTTCAACTCAAAGCATGACCAATATGTTGATTTATCCTGTGATGGACATGGTTCCTATTCAGGAAGTCTTCTTACCAAACGGTCTAGACAAACTCACACATGGAAGTTTGGGTGCAAGTTTTTAATCAATGCAAGTTTCACAAAGGCAGACCCCTTGTGGCACCTCTCTTACAAAGAAACCCAACATAACCATCAACCATCTGAACATCCCTCTGTGCATCCTCAACTGAGGAGAATCTCAGGGGTGGCCTTAGAAAATCTATTAGAAGGCATGAATGATGGGCTCAATATGTTACAACTGAAGAGAAAATTGAGAAAGATTGATGGGCAGGATTATGCTGATGACCAAACAATCTATAACACTAAGCGGAAGGTCACACTTGCAGAACTAAAGGGAAAAAGTGTGATGGAGGTACTCTATGAACAGCTTGAAGAAACAAGTTGGATTCACCGGTCAAAGTTCAGTGGAGAGGGTCACTTGGAGGCCCTGTACTTAGCACATCCAGAGGGAGTAAAGCTTTCAAAACAATTCCATCATATTGCTATGTTGGATTTTACTTATAAAACAAATAAGTACAAAACCCCACTATTGCATGTTGTAGGAATGACAGCCAATTGCAAAACTTTCACAAAAGCTCTTGTTTTTATAACAAAAGAAATGTTTGATTTCTACCATTGGTCTGTAAATGCATTAAAGGAGTTGGCTTATGATCCTGAGAGACTTCCAAAAGTCTTTGTGACAGACCGTGAAAAAGCTCTGATTTGTGCAATTGAAAATAGTTTCCCAGAGTCATCAAGACAATGTTGCACTTGGCACTTGTCTAAAAACATACAAGCAAACTGTAAAGTGCGCTTTTTAATGATGTTGAAGGATGGAAAAGCTTTATGAATCTGTGGGCAAAGTATGGGGCTACAAAGACCAAGGAGGAGGCGGAGGTAAATGATGCAGAACTCAGAGTAGGTCCAAATTACTGCTTCTTATTCTTCCTAGTTTTGGGTTCTGACCTTTTGAATTGTATAGTGTTTCTTGAAAGACTATGAGGATGTACTTGATTATATGGAAAATAACATTTTCCCTATCAAAGAGAAGTTTGTAACAGTGTGGAATTGTATAAAACCAGATTTTGGAAACAAAACAACTTCTTGGGTTGAAGGGGCCCATGCAACTCTCAGAAAATTCCTTGCAAACTCTTTGGAAAACCTGTTGGATGTTTGGAAAAGCCTTGATGGAACAGTTTTGAATCAAATTAATTCAGTTCATGCATCACTTTATAACTCTCAAATTAAGTTAGGGACAGTTCTTCCACCTGAACTGTTACCATTGGGTTACAAATTGTCTTTAGAGGCAATCAATCTTGTTAGGGAACAATTTGAGAAGTTCAAACGTGATCATGATGGCAAAGTCTGCACCAAGTCATATTTTAAGAATATGGGTTTGCCCTGTTCCCACCAAATAGGTGACTGTCAAGCATTCAGAGGATCCATGGTACCTGAAGATGTTCATCCTCAGTGGAGGTTGGACTATGACCCTTGCAGTTCTAGTTCTGTAAATTGGCTTAAGTTGTATTGTTCAAATCACTATGTGATTAATGCTTTTTGATTAATGAATCCTAATTCACTAATGGTTGATCCTTTTGAATTTTTCCAGTGCAATGTCAATGAAATGCTAAGCATTACTCAGTTACGTGAAAAAGTCAATGCAATGATCTTGGAATCTCCAGATCATGAGGAAAGTGTACTATTGAAGTATATCATTCAGAAGATTACAAAATATCAATCCAAGCCAAGACTTGAACCTAAAGTCTTACAAACAAGTTGGGGCAGGCCAAAATTGACAGATACGCGGCAAGAAAAATCTTGGTTTGAGCTTTTTGAAAAACAAATCAAGGGGGAAAAAAGAACTAGAAGGGATCCAAACAAGAAAAGACAAAAGATTGTAAGTCTTTTCTTTTGAGATATGTTCATTTTTTGGGTTTAATGAACTTAGTTACTAACTAATGATAAATTTTTAGTCAAAGTCCGCAGAATCTGAATCTGAATTTCATAGTTCACAGGAAGAGACTGAAAGTGAATTGGGATCACTTAATCTGGAATCAGAATCCTCTTCAGAGGAAGAGAACATGAAGCAAAGCTCAACCAGAAGCTCATCTTTGGTGATTTTTAATTTCATTTATCCAATTAAAGAAATGAATACTAAGTTAGTTTTAATGATAGGAACCAAATGTGAAATACCTCAATCAAATACCCAAGAAATTCCATAAGTTCTTGGGTGAGGTTTGGGATCCAATTGGAGATGGGAATGGCAGATTTAGAGTCATTGCTAAATCTCTTGGTTATGAAGAACATTGTTGGTTTAAATTTAGGAAGGAAATGATTGAAACATTAGAGAAACATAAAGCATGCTACATTAAGATGCTTGGTGGTTTAAAGGAGGTTCAAAAGATTAAACAAAGACTTGATGTTGAAGACATCAATGAAAAGATTCCCTCCTAAAAATGGCTGGCTAAATTGGACATGGGTCAAATCATAGCAGAAACATATTCCAAACCTATATGTTTCATTTTATTGGATTCATGTGATACCTATACTCTAATGAAAAATGGTGTTACTGATCAATCAGATCCAATGTTCATTTCCTTTGTAAACAATAACCACTGGTTTCTATAAGTACTTGAGGGAGAAATGATTCCAATCCCACCCATTGCAGCAAAACCCTGTTCCTTGATTTCTAAAAAAGCCTCTGGTTGGGTTGATCATCTCAAAGATAAACTGAAATTGTATTATAGATTATAGATATTATAGACTTTGACTTCATTTCATCATTGGGTTTCATATAAATTTTAATTTTAATGCAGCTAATGAGTTCTATTAATATAAAGGGTTATCACATTTTGAACATCTTTATGTTGAGTTTTTTGAGTTAACATCATTACATTGAGTGTTTTGAATGAGATTTTAATGGTAAGTCAGTTCAACTTGTGTTTGGCTGATTCCATCACAAGCTTAACTTATGTTAAGCTTGGGATGGGATCAGCTTAACACAAGTTGAACTTGTTTTTTTTTGGTGTTTTTACTTTAGGGCTTGTCAAAAGACTTTTATTTTTTGGGCACTTTCACTTTAGGGCTTTTCAAAATGCTTCTTTAATTTCTGGGCCCTTTTACTTTAGGGCTAGTCAAGTTGAAATTACTTTAGGGCCTGTCAAGTTAGTTGTATTTTTTTGGTGTTTTTACTTTAGGGCTTGTCAAGTTACTTGTCTTTTTTTGGTGTTTTTACTTTAGGGCTAGTCCAATTACTTGTGTTTTTTTTGGTCTTTTGAATTTAGGGCTATTCCATTGGATAGTACCAGTTTTTTTTATTTTAATTTATTTATTTATTTATTTGTTTTTTTTTAACCAAAAAATGAACATTCTTTGATTTTTTGGTTGATTTCTGTTTTTTTGGAAGGTTTATTTAGTTTATGGGTTGTGTTACTACCCTTTCATTCCTTTTCAATTTTTTGTTTCTGCTCACCGCAGTCTGGTGCTGTGTGGAAGTCCACACGGCGGCGGACCGGGTTGGGTGGGATGCACAACTCCATGATCCGTGGGGTGCTGTACATGGCTTGAATCGGACCGTGTGCCATGCCACACGGCCCATTCCCAACCATGTTCATGGCTCAATGAGCCGTGAATTTAACATTACCCATTTCAATAAGACTCCTCTTCCTTGGGAATCCCAGCCATTTGAAAATCATCATCTGGCGCATAATAGTTATACTTTCCATGATCTTCTTAGTCCTCACCATCCTCATCCTCATCATAGTCACCCTCATCCTCATCATAGTCATCCTTGCCCTCTCCATCTGTGGCAACAAAATTGTCATCCTCCTCATAAAGTTCATCAGCATCCCCCTCTGCTAGAAACTCATCCTTGGATGCATCAGGGCTGGAATGCGTTAAATCAATCCCTGCGCCTTTTTCATTTGAATTTTGTTTGTTGTTATTGGCATCTTTGCTAGAGGAATTTTTGGCTTCAAGCAGTCCATAAGGTTTGGCCAAGGTTTCCCAGTATTTTCTAGTGAATGTTGAATGGGCAAGCTTTTTGTCAGGATGCTGCTCATCCTTGGGAAGGAGAGACTCTTTGAAATTCAGGAGGAAAGCAAGGGCGGTTCTGTTGATTATGGTTTGTTGCTGAGCATGGGGCGATTCACAGAACCATTTTGGGAAGTAGAAATCAATTGGAAGCCCTTTTGGAGCTACCTTTTATTGTGACTCCACAGAAGTTTGAGGTAATCTTTGAACCCTACAACAGATTTGCTTTGCAAGAGGGTCTTGTTTGGAGGCTTTCTTCATAAAGGCATACAAACAACAAAATAAATGGTTGGCATTGTTGGATTGGTATGGTAAGGTTTTAATCACATAGAAACCTTTCCCTTTGACTTCTTTATCATCACTGTGGGATGCAATCTGGGCCAATACATCTTGATATTTTTTTGGAAAATTGTTTAGGATGGCAAAATTGAGACATTCATTCCTTAACTAAAAGGTTAAAATTTCATTGTCAGAAACTTTGCATAGAAATAGTTTGCATCAACAGAACACTGAACATAGCCTTTCTCAATTCTTAGAAAATCTCTTCAAAGCAGAATCTTTGGAGTTCTTGCATTCCTATTTCTTCTCTTTCTTGTATTTTTCAAGGATGAGGAAGTGAAAAAAATGATTGTATGCTTAGATAAGCAATGGCATATCCATTGCTAATTCAGGGTTGATATTGAGGTAGGTGTAGGCTGTGGTTGAGGAAAGCTCTTTGAATGTTGTGAGAGGGGCAATCCAATGGGCGGCATTGTAAAGCAAAGCGGCGTCTTCATCTAGGTTAGGAAACCAAACTTGCAAACCCAATCTAGTCATGAGGCCTTGAGCATAACAAACAAAGTTACTCCCCAAGTGGATAAAAGATTTCCCCACCCAAATACCACCACGCGCATCATTAAAGCACATTACATTGTTGGGATTGATAAAACAAGGTCTTGAACTATTTTTAACTGCACATTTGATTTTCTGAGGTTTCTTAAAGCAATTGTAAAACTCTTGCAAGTTGCTTAGGTCAGGGGGTTTTGGGACTGAGTCTTGCTTAAGATGGCCCCATAGAATCTTGATGTGAACAAATAGGGCAGTCTATGGAACAAATGGAGCAAAGTAGTTAGTTCAATGATTTAAAGAAGAATTGAAAATAATAAATATTTACTTTAGTTGTTGCAAAACCTAAAGGAGCATCACTGGTTGGCATCTGTTGGGGATGGAGCTTTGGAGAAGGTGCCTTAATTTCAGAAGGTCTCCTGGAGATTGGCAGACAAGCCTTAGAAACCAACTTGCTTGTGTTCATGATCTTGGCTGGAGCAGATGTTGCTTGTTGAGTAAGTTTAGGGGTGGATTGCAATGGGGTTTTTTTGGCTGAAACTGAGCCATAGTCAGGCACATGTTTAGTGGATTTAGGCTTGATTGTAAAAGGCTGGGTTCCTTTGCTTTTCTTGCTTGGAGAGGGTTTAATTCCTTTTTGGGTGGCAGCAGTGGCTTTAAGAGCCTGAAGCTCACTGGAGAGCTTGGCTATCTGAGCCTCATATTGGAGAATGTGGATGGTTGCGCTTCAGTCTGATTGGGTTGGACTACATGGATTTGATGGTGATTCAAGATTGAGGTTTGACTCATTGGGGTAGCCCAAGCATTATGCAAAGGGTCCATGGTAACAAAGATTGGATAAACCTTTGTGATATGATGAGTGAAAAGGGGAGAGATATTGTAAGATGCAAGGATGGGACTTGGAAATCTAGCAGCAGAAGGTTGATGATCCAAAGCCGGAATCCCTGATTGGGTACTTACTTAAATCTGTGTGTATGTCAATGCTTGTGGGAAAACAGGCCTGGATTGGAGGGCATTACAAGAATGGGTGGTTAAAATAGCTTGGACATATGGGGAGTGGCTGTGCATTGGACAAGGGGCATGAAAATGTGGTACAGAAATAATTTGTCATAACAGAATTGGTACTGTTGCTGCAGGTGATGCTGCATGGGAACTTAGATTAGGCTGCAGCAACTGGGTGTTGCTGAGCACCGCAGCAACATATTTTTGTCTGTAGTGTCAATTGGTAGGAGCATCACACATATAAAGAGTCTGAGGTTGTGGGTTCAAATACCACAGTGTTCATTTGTTTTCATATGACTTCTGACATATCTTATATTTATCATATTTTTGCTTAAATTATTTTCAGGTAGGAAATTTTTCCTTCTACAATCTTTTATTGGTGGTCCCAGAGATATGAAAGCCTGTTATCAAGATGCTATGTCAATGGTACAGCACATTGTTCATTACTGTAACTTTCAATAATTATTGGCCAGAAATTTTTGACAATCTTTTTCCTGGCCAAAATACTCAAGACAGACAAGATATAGTAACATGGGTTTTCAACTCATAACTAAAGAAGATTTGAAACATGATATTCAAGGGTGGAATCTTTGGATTGACAATGGGAAGAACTCATGTTATAGAATTCCAGAAAAGAGTCTGAATCATGCTCACATCTTGGTAATTCTTCACCACAATCACCAAACAAGAACATCTGAAGAAATTGAGATGATTGTTTGTGCATAGATACCTCATCAATTGAAAGAGCCAAGAATTTTTCAAGAATTCAAAAGAAACATGTTCACTTTTGAATATGGAGGCACCTTTCATGGATAATAGCAGATGCAAGAAGAAATACCCCAAAGCCTTCTGTCCTGAAACAACTGTGGGTCAAAGCAGTTATCCCATATACAGAAGAAACCAGTAAGGACCTACCATTTCACTGAGGAGGAATCATACAAAATTTTTCATTGATAAATCCTGGGTTGTTCCTTAAAATTCTTAACTTTTGGAAAAGTATCAATTCCACATAAATTGAAGATATGTGCAGGTATTTCAGCTGTAAAATACCTCTAAAAATACATTTATAAGGTACATGGTTTCATTACTGTGGGTTCTGGTACAGATTTGGATGAGATAAATTGTTTTAGGGATTTAATATGGGCAGCTCCTCCAGAGGCATTTTGGAGAATTTTTTCATTCAAATTGTCTGCTATTTCACCTCCTGTGATAAGCCTAGATATTCAGATTCCTGGAAAGCAACAGGTTTTGTTTGAACCAGATGAAGCCTTGGATGAATTTTTTCAAATATCAAGAAAAGCCAAGACCATTCTCATTGAATATTTCAGAAGGAATTCCATTGATCTAAGGGCAAGAACAATCAAATACTCTGAATTTCCTCAACATTTCAACTGTAATCCCCAGATAAGAGAATGGACACCTAGACAGAGAGGTTACTCAATTGGAAGGATTTACACTGTTTATCCTTCAGATGAAGAAAGGTGGTTTCTCAGGTTGTTTTTGCATCACTCAGTTGGTGATAATTCTTTTGATAACTTAAAACAGGTCAATAGAGTTTCTGACTCAACTTTCAGAGAAGCAGCTTTGGCCAAGGTTCTACTTGAGGGTGATTATCTTTTTGAATCAACTGTGCTTTAAGAAAATGAATCTATCCATCCATATTATTTCAGGAGGTTACTTGGAATGCTCTTAATGCTTTGTAAACCATAAAATCCACTAAGTTTATGTAATTTCTCATTCAATTCAAGTGTTGAATGGTGGTTGAATATTTGATTCATTCTGGTATCACAGGCCAAAGGTTTCTCTCTAATGAAATATCAACAGAAATAAACCCAATGATACTTCAAAATAAGGGAACCAGTGTTGGAGAGGCTTTCCCTGATCTTCCAAGGCTTGACCAAACAGTTGAAGGTACAACAAACAACAGGAACTGGATCCTTCAGGAAGAAAAAAATGTACCAGTACCTCAATCAAACTTGGAAATATTTCTTTGGTGAATGATAGACAGAGACATATTTTTGACCTGATGATGAATGCATGCAATTCTTTAAAGCCCTCTTACTTCTTTATTGATAGAGCTGGGGGATCTGGAACAAAACTCCTGTATAAATTTTTGTTGGCTTCTATCAGGTCAACAGGGGCAATATCTCTGGCATGTGCTGGCAGTGGAATAGCTGCCATGAATCTAACAAATGGAAGCACAGCTCATCTCACCTTTGGAATCCCCTTGAAAATCAATCACAACTCTGTATAAAGAATCTCAAAGCATTCTCAAAAAGCTCAAGCTCTCAAATTAGCTTATTTGATGATCTTGGATGAAGCACCTATGAGTCATAGGCATGCTCTTGAGCTGGTTGACCAACTACTAAAAGACATCATCAATTCCAATCTACCCTTTGGTGGTAAAGTTATGGTTCTTGGTGGGGCCTTTAGGCAAATCCTACCAGTGATTCAAGAAGTTACATGTCCCCAAATTGTTAATGCCAGTTTAGTCAATTCAGTTTTCTAGAGATATTTCCAAGTCTTGAAGTTCACTACAGATATGTGCTCTGCAGGTGACCCTGATTTCCAGAATTTCTTACTTGATGTTGGAGATGGTTGCAATATGATTGGGGGTTCAAAAAAGAAAATATTGCTTCTAGAACACATGTTTATTCATTGAAATGGTGAAGATCATGCTTTGGAGTAGCTAATCAACATTATCTTTCAAAACTTAAACCTCTACTACCTTCAAAATGTTTATCCAATGGAACATGTGATCCTATGTTGCAAGAAAACTTCTGTAAATAATATAAATAAATTAATGGTGAATTCACTCCCTGGAAATGAAGAAAATAATACAATGAGAACTTACTCAAGTCTTGAATCTATTGAAGATGACCCACAAAATCTTTACCAACAAGAATTCCTCAATACATTATTTCTTCCAAAATTTCCTCCCCATAGCTTAACTCTGAAAGCTGGTTCCCCAAAAATAATGTTGAGGAATATGGACCATACAATTGGACTATGCAATGGGAATTGCTTGGTTGTGGAAGGATTGGGAACAAATATTGTATTTTCCAAGATAGCAACAGGTGATTCTATGGGAAGAGTTGTTGCCATTCTATGCATCATTTTGATTTCTGAACCAGATGAAAATGGTCTTCCATTCAAATTAATACACAAACAGTTTCCAGTAAATCTGGCCTTCTCTTTGAAAATTAATAAATCTCAAGATCAGACCGTTTCAAATGCTTGCCTTTATCTTCAAGATCCAGTTTTCAGCCATGGATATTTATATGTAGAATTGTCAAGGAGTAGATCAAGCCAATCAACAAGAGTAGTTGTATCACAGAGACCAGACAACCAAAGGTCTTTTGGAACTGATAATATTGTTTATCATGAGGTTCTAAATGTCATTCATCATGCCCCTTGATTCATTTTGGATACCTGTTTTTTTTTTTTTTTTTTTTTAGAAATTTTTCTCACAATTTTTTTGGTGAATCATGCATTTTATTTATGGTCATCATTGAATCATTTTGAAAAATATTTATTTTTTTGTGGGGGGGGGTGCAGGGGGTTCTGGCAGATACATCAATCTGGGTTTAAAATCAAAATTCCACATTTTCCCTCCAATGGGTCTCCAAATTTGGAGGGTAATTGGTTTTTTTTTCCTTTTAATCTGTTGCCCAAATTTTTCACTTGATTAAAATTGTTGAAAAAATATCCCATTTATTTATTTATTTAATTGGTTTAACATGAGGTGTTGAATTCTATCCACCACTGAAATCACATACCAAGATTTTTTTTACTTGCTTATCTGTTAAAATACTTGAACAATTGTTCATGTCATTATTTTTATTTTATTGTTTTCAATCCATTCCCCTAATTTCCCACTTGATTAATATCATTGATTATTTAAAAAATTATCACATCTGTTCATGTCAATTACTTTTTATTTAATCCATTCCCCAAATTTAGGGGCAAAAAACTAGCCTATCAGTGTAAGCAGATTGAAAAATCTTTCCACACCTGACCAGTGTCAATGTTAATTTACCAATGTTGTATCATGCACCTCTTGCATTTACACCAGCCAATCTGTGTGCTTCTACTGGGCAAAGTCCATACCACACTGGGCAAATGCCCTTCCTCCCCAATTTTGGGGCATCATGCCCTAGTATATAAATAATATACTTTGGCTCAAAGACCGCAATGGCTGCTTGAGTTATCCTAGCATGGAATTAACACAATTGTTGGTTGGAATTGAGCGATTGTTAAGAGGCCTTGAATTGGTTGCTCAAATGCCTTATCCTGTTGAGCCTTGAATGAATTGAATAAGGGTCTTGATTGGTTATTCTGGGTTCTTCCTCACTTTGAGAATTGGACATGATTTACTGATCCACTGGACTTGCTTACCGGGAAAAGTAGTGAGTGCATGTTTTGCATACAGTTTAGGATGGAGTGGAAGTTGTGAACTTGCAAGTCAAACCCATCATCAGTTCTCACTCTGGTTGGAGGGATAAGCTATTGATAGGTGTAGTATGGATTAACGCCCCTCCCGCTCGCTCCTAGATAGACAGGGAGGGTCGATCCCTAGATTTTGACGGGTTCAAGAGATCAGTGAAGCCCATAGATTACCAAGCACCCGTCGTGAAGTTATCAATCCGGTTTGGAGTATTGGATGATTGATGGATAGACTGGGTGAGGATGGTTAGTGGTCTAGTAGATGATCAAGGTAAGATACCCTCAGCAGTTCTTTTGATCCGAGTGAATTACACTAATCCAAGCTGGGTCCACGACATCACCCCTGATGATGGATGGATGAGAGTTCGAAGGAAGTCAATCAAGAATAAGTCTCTAATCACCAATGTGCCCATCATCCAATATTTGAGCTTGATGAACTCATCAGGGATCTTCATGCTTCCAGCGCTTGAAGTCATGTAAGCAGCAATCTGATGGGTTCCAACTAGAGAGAGAGAGAGAGAGAGAGAGAGAGAGAGCCATGCCATTCATCATTTCATCTCAAGATCAAAATCTCTTATCATCCTCTCCTCCCATCACTTGATCTCCACTTCCATCCCCATCCCCATCCCCATCCCCATCCCCATCCCCATCCCCATCCCCATCCCACTACTGGTGGTGGTCATGGCCTGTTGACCAATCTACCTGGTCCATGAGACTTCCTCCATGGAGTGTAATCAGATTCCCCTGAGCTGATGATGATGGATTGAGCCTTGACCCACCTTGGTTGATCTCTATCCATCCCATCCTCCATCTCCCATCTGCCATCTCCCATCCAGACCAGGCCTCGTTGATGCTTATCGGGTCTTTTGTTTGTTTGTTCGCTGTTTCCTCGATCCTTAGTCTCCTCGAGCGATTGCTCCCCTCCTCCCCTGATCCAAGATTTCCCTCCGATGCCCTGTGGCTCTATTTCCCTTGGTCGATCGATCTCCTTCCTGCTCCTTGTTCGGTCCCTTCAGCCCATCCTTAGTCTCCCTCCTTCCCTCCTTCCCTGCTATCCTCCATTCTCATCTTCATCTTCATCCTCATGTATCCCCACCATCCTCATCCATCTACCCTGAACGCCCCAGGACCAACCGATCCCATCCATCGATCAGCAGTTTCATCCTCTTCCTCTTCCTCTTCCTCTTCCTCTTCCTCTTCCTCTTCCTCTTCTTCTTCTTCTTCCTCTACTCATCAGACCCCCGTCCTGCTCCCTCATCCAGCTGCTGGACTCTCCTTCTACCCTCCAACTTATCCCCTCCCACCTCGATCACCCTTGGCTCTCCATCACCCTCCCTCGATCAGTTCTCACCCCCCTCGTCATTCCTGTCATCCAGTCTCAGCCTACGCTTCACTCACTCCCTCTCATCATCACCACCGGCAACGGCAGCAGCAGTATCCCTCCTCTGCCATCCAGACTCATCTCCACCCCCTCCGGCCGATCCATCCCATCTCCTCTGAGCCGGCTTGCCATCCATCTCTCTATCCCTATCAAGCTCCATCTGCTCCTACTCCAGCTACCACCCACAACACCCTCCCTCAACCCTTGCGGTCATCCACCCCCTCTCGAGCCCCTTCGAGCCAGCACCTCAATCGCTCCCATACCACCACCCCCACCACTGCTGCTACTACCATCATCAGTCGTGCTACTCCCACCACTGTCACTAGTACTACAAACCCCTCATCCCCAGCGGTCTCTTCGTCCATTCCAGCGATCATGAAACCCTCCTCATCGATCGCCTCCCAGTTGCATCAACTCACCTTCTTCCCCATCATCCCCCCCGCCCAACCTGCCGTCGGGCAGCAGGTTCAAACCGATCAGCAAGTCGCTGCCATCCTCTCTCTCCCCCCCAACCTACTGGCCAAGTTGGCTCGTACGGCTGATAAGGACCAACAGCAGCAGATCCTGGATGATTCTCGGTTGGACCCTCAGATCCTACCCATCATGGCCCTCTCCGCCCCAGAGCCATCGGCGATCGACACCCACCATCCGCCCCCCACCATCCTCGAGCGTCATCCTCCTGCTTCCTCCTCTGGAACGTTGTTGAACTCCTCCTACTCTTCTTCTTCTTCTCTCTCATCCGCCTCCCTCCCGTCCTCCTCCTCCTCCTCCCTGTCCTCCTTCTCCTCCTCCTCCTCCTCCTCCCTATCTTCCTCACCATCATCCCTCACCTTCCCCAGCTCTCTCCCCAAGTCCTCTCCACTGCTCATCACCCAATCCATCTCCCACCTTACCATCCCTCAAATCCTCCACCAAGTCTTTTCCCCCAACTCCTCCTCGATCTTGGCCCCCGTCAACGATCGGTCCTCTCATCTTCCGCATGAGTACCTACCGTCCTATAGAAGCGTCGACGATTGGGCGATGCAAGTCGCTCAGCAGACCGTCGCCATCACGCCCATCGATCAACACGCCACCAACTATATCGCTGCCCAACTCAAACAATGGGCTCTTCACTCCCAGGACTCCCAACTCGAACAGCACGTCCAAGAATCCAAGGCGAATGCCGTCCTGCTCGCTGCTCAGGCCGAGGCCGTCATCCGCAATAACCGCACCCACACCATCAATCATCCTACCCACCCATCCTCATCTTCCCTCAAGCCTGACGATCTCCTACCTGATCTGACCCCTTACGCCAATACCTACAAATCTCAATTGGCCACCATCGCCTCCGGTTATTATCTTCAACTCCACAAGCATGCCATGAGTAAATTACTTAACCATCCAAATTACCTCCCCCCACATCCTCTCTCCAGCGATCGTCATCTGCCCTCGAATTCAGCCAACCTTAGATCTAACTCACACCCCACCCATCCCTCGACCTCCAGCCTCCCCCCTCCAACCCCCAATCCTCCGACCCAGTCCCTCAATCCTAATAGACTCTCTACTGGTCACCATGATGACATCACGGTCACTTCTACGTCAGCCGATCAGTCATCCTCCGTTCCTGTGCTCGCTGGTCTGAGCACTGCATTCGGATCGAGTGCTCCAACTGCTAGTCGCCCACCAACCGGGGATAGTCCTGGTACGACTACCCATAACCTTCTACCTACTATTACGCTCAACCCGGCGCTTCCATCCGCCGATAATAACAACTTCAACCTTAGGGTTGATCCCAGTACACATATCCTCGATATTCATACTCAGCCTGTTACTAGTATCAGCAGCAGCGGCAGTAGCATTAGTAGCGGCGGTGACAGCAGCAGCGACAATCCTAACTTCAACCTTAGTATCAACCACACCAGTCGTCTGACCGCCGCTACTAGTCCCTCCAATACCCGGCTTCGTCTCAATCAGTCGACGACCTCCCTCGTCGCTCAGTCTCACCCGAGCGATCCCTCCAAGAGATCCAACACATCATCGCCCTCTTCGTCCGATCGATATCATCATCATCATCATCATCATCATCATCGGCCTACCTTCCCATCCAACTCACTTCCTCTAGTCACATCATCATCTACCTCGTTATCATCTTCCATTACGTCCTCTACTCCTTTCTCCTCCTCATCCCTTAATTCCTCCATCGTTACCAACACCACCGAGTCCAATTTGAGATCGTCTCATCCCGATGGCGTCAGCTACCCCCACTCGACAAATATGATCACTTCCACCCTGATCACTCGTACCCCCCTTAACGACGATCCCTCCTTCTCACTCGATCAACTATCCACCAAACATGTTCAGGCTGCTGCCGTTGCTGCCTTGACGGCTAACGTTATGGCTGCAACCGATTTGGCCTCCCGCGCAGGACAGACACTCTCAACACTGGGTATGACTGTTCAGACCAAACTTACTACTCCTCTCCCTCCTCCCGGCCCGACGGCCATCGCCGCAACCCAACAATCACTCGCTCTGGCTCATCAACATCATCGACAGATCAGCCCACCCTCAGCCTCCACCAATCATCCTAACACTACTACCCTCATGCCCCATCCCACTTCCTCCAACGCCGCTCTCTCACACAACCCTTCCTCCCACCTTCCTCCAAGCTCGCTAGCCGGTTCGCTCCGATCGCCCCATGACTCGATCCCCATGCTTAACTCATGTTCATCAACCTCAGCCTCCTCAAGCACTCCTAACCCCACCGGTTCGCTAGCCGTCGCCTCCACCGAGTCTCCGAATTATGTATCTCAAGTCGAGAGGATGTGGCGTTCTGCTCAAGAGGGCCAATGTACTGAACGAGCACGTGACTACTTGCTGAGTTACGCCCATGCGGTCTATTCCAAAAAGCCCAACGATCCCTGTTTACTCCCTTTACTTCATACCCTCATCAAGCTTCATCCGAAACACCTTCCCACCCTCTTGCTCCTTTCTTGCGTTTATTATTCTCAGGGTGATTATGTGAGCTCGTTATTTCACAATGATCAAATCTTGCTGATTGATCCCGAATACGTGAGTCATTCAATTTTTTTTTTTCTTTTTACATTCGATCGTTTGATTCACTACATCGTTCCGGGCATGTTTGAATTTCAGGTCGAGGCTATGAGTAATGTCGGCACCACTCAGCGAGCCCTTGGAAAGTGGAGCGAGGCGGAGCAGTGGTGGTGGAGAGCCATTAAACTAAGGCCGTGAGTTCTCCTTTTTTTTCTTTTTTTCTTTTTTTTTATTAGTCCTCATTGGGGCAGTGTTAGCCGCAATCATTAACTCGTCAGATTTTCGGCCACCTATCTACTATAAACAAAATCTAACATCATGATCCCTCGGCTGATGGGTCCATTTGCAACCCCAACGCAGTACGTATTTCGACGCATTCGATAATCTCTTGGGTGTCTTGTGCAACCCTCAGTCACCTCCGGTCTCTCATGGCATCCAACCAATCCAACCCCCGCCCTCACAGCCGCGGTATGCTGAAGCATTGCGCTTGTGTGCGTTTGTGGAAAATGCCCTTTTTGGACCCCCGGACCAACAGATTCGGCCCATAAGACTTCCTTCCACTATTCCCCCCTCCCATGTCCATCGGGTACAAAATCTTTTCTACGCCAAAGGCAACTTGTTAATCGCCAGCGGTCAAGCTCATCAAGCCCGTCACGAATACGAAAAAGCACTTGAAGTGGTCCTCGGCCCCCCAGTTCGGAAAGCGACTTCGTCCTCGGTGAATCCAAGCGGTGGATATGCCTTAGTTGATTTGGTCTTGGCGGTTACTTCGATTGGTATATTTATGATGGCTCTCAATGGCAGCGTGACGGGCTCGGTCAGTGACCCGTTAGTTCTGAAGGCGCTATCCACGACCGGGATTTGGGATCCCAATCAATCCAGCTATCAAATCGTCCTTGCCGATCCTCTCAAAGCTGCCCAGCAACGACGACAAATTATCAAAAATAAACTTCTTCAGATCGGCGGAGGAATCCTACCGTGTGTATTACTTTTACCCGAGAGCTTGGACCAACTCGTGGCCACAGTTTTCAACGCCACCAACCGCGTCCTGCCTGTATTTCAGCCTCAATTACCCTCACCTGCGAATGGTGAATCGATTCGCAACCCCGCCTTTCAATCCCCCAATCAGACCACTAGCACGGTCCTACTAACCTTGGCAAAGTGTCTTCAGGATGCCATCTCGGCTCCCATGGGAGCCGGTGAAGCCGATTCGAGTCTCGATGGAATTCCGCCCTCTTCCTCCTTACTACTTTCCCTTTACTATGTTGCGATCACCCTCCATCCTTCACCCTCCACCTGTAACAATCTCGGGATACTTCTTTCGACTATTCCCTCTACTCTGACCATCAACAATCCCTCCCAAGGTCGCCGAGTAATTAATGGTCAACACATTGCCCATACTTTTTACGTTCAAGGTCTACAAAAGGATCGAAACCATCCACATCTCTATACCAACCTCGGCTCGTTATTGAAAGACATGGGTCAACTTCCCCAAGCAGTCTCGATGTACGAAAAAGCCGTGCAATGTAATCCCAATTTTGATGTCGCCCTGGCCAACCTGGCCAATGCTATCAAAGATATGGGCCGAGTACAGGAGTCGGTTCAGTGGTACGTCCGTGCAGTATCGATCAATCCCAACTTCCCCGAGGCAGTATGCGGCCTGGTCAATGCATTGGGTGGGGTTTGTGATTGGCGTGATCGTGGGGCAGTAGGAAACGAACCAGTTGTCGATCGCCATGGTAAGCTACTCGGTCCTCCCTCACCCGCTGCCGATGGTAAACTTCGGGCTGGTTTGATGGGCAAGGTGTCTCGCTTAGTTGATAAGCAACTCGACGAGGGTATGACCTACGGCAGGGGTGTCATGCGCCAGGCAGCATCCCTCGATCAGTGGCTTGAGGCGATTGCAATAGTCAAGACCGGAAGAATTGACGGCTTGAGTGAAGATGATCGTCAGAAGTGGCGGAGTAAGTTAGATGTATTCTGTAGACCCACCCAGGACTCAAGAGCTGCAGCAACTCGTGCCAACCGATACAACGAGGGTGGCTTCCTCATTAGATTGATTGAACGGTGTAACCGGCAGATACAACGCCGGTGGTATCTTGATGCGTATGGCATGGTTACCCGCAGGACGAAAGGAACGCTTGTCACAGCCCAACAACCTATCGATGGGTCATTTGGCAAATATCGCCGATTATCGCTTCCCTCGGCATTACCGGTACCCCCGGTTCCGACAGTCCTGCCTTTTCACACATTTACTTATCCCCTCACTGCTCGCGAATGTCGATTGATTTCACATCGTAACGCCCTCCGTATCTCGCTCACGACTCTCAACCAACCCTGGATACCATCCTCCGTCTATCCACCCCCACCACCCCCGTGCCCGGAGCAAGATCAAGAACTCGATGAACCAGGATTAGCCCGATTGAGGATTGGTTACGTATCATCCGACTTCAACAACCATCCACTCGCTCACTTGATGCAATCGGTCTTTGGCCTCCACAACCGCGCCGAATTCACAGTAACTTGTTATGCCACTAGCCCATCTGATGGATCGGTCTATCGCAAGAAGATTGAGCAGGAAGTCCAAATATTCAAAGACGTGTCGGGATGGTCCCACGAAGATGTCGTTCAAGAGATCGTTAAGGATCGGATACACATGTTTGCATATTCAAGTTTCTCTTCGAGCTTGGTTTACCCTTCGAACGCATGCTTACTCGAAATTACCACTCGTTATTTTTTATGTATTTCTCCTGTCCCTGCGTTTTCCAAATTGTACGACCGTCTGATTTAGCCTCATCAATTTGAACGGTTATACCAAAGGTGCCAGGAACGAGATCTTTGCTGCTAGACCTTGTCCTGTGCAGATGGAATTTGTAAGTTGATGTTGATCTTGTACCAAAAGTATTGATTTTCCTACTAGTGCTCTTTTTGATGCCACCACGGACTTGTTGACACTTGCAGATGGGCTTTGCCGGGACATTGGCTAGCGGTTGGACGGATTGGATTATTGCTGATGTAAGTCGTGTGTGCATTTCAGATGACATGTCTAATCCAACTAATTCCAATTCTTGACTTTCTCACTTGTCCGCAAAATATGACATCCCCATCTAGCCTATTGTCTGTCCCCCCAGAATGGTTTCGGGCGAGAGGTGGAGGAAGCGTCACAACCTTAGCAAGCTGGAGTCATTCTGTTCCTCTGGGGGTGCATCAGACGATAAATCCAATCCTTTGCCACCAGAATCGGAGCCAAGGATCGTGGAGCTGCTAGATGACGAGCCGACCGAATTCGATGGTGAACTGGATCCGGAAAGTGCTGACGAAAGTTGGGTTTATACTGAAAAGTTCATATACATGCCACATTGTACGTCCAGAGTTTTGTTTGAAATTTTGTTTCTCCGTGACATATGAGCTGTTTATGCAAAAGGATTTCCAACTCATCCTGTTCTTTTACTCGTCAAAAAAAAAAAAAAGCATACTTTGTGTGTGATCATAAACAAGGATTTAGAGAAGAACTTTTCCTTGATATCAATGGTGGAGTGGACTCGAACGGCGTTCCAATTGCCTTCCCACGCCAACCTCTCGATCCAGTCGGCTCTTTAGTAGCCGGCAAGGTCGATCCCGGCCTCACATCAGAATTCGTCACAACCAAAATCGATCCGAATCTCACATCAGAACCTCAATCTGTACTAGAGTGGGAAGCGGAAGAAGTCAAACGGTGGAAGATGAGGAAAGAGATTTTTCCCGATATAGATGATCAAACCGTCATATTTGCCAATTTCAATCAATTGTACAAGGTTCGCTGTCAATCCTTTCGTCGTCCCGCTGACCAAGTTTGATCTCGTCTAACCATGTTTTTTGTTTTAAATTGGAAGATCGATCCTCTCATTTTTAAGTACTGGCTCGACATTTTGGCCGCTGTGCCCAATTCCATTTTGTGGCTGTTGAGGTTTCCAGCACCAGGCGAACCTCATTTGAAGATTACCGCTGAACGGTGGGCAGGTAGAGAAGTTGCCGGGCGGATCCGGTTTACGGATGTAAGTAAACTTCATGACACGCATTCACACGAATGTCGATCGAACTAAGTTTGATTTCGCGAGGAACATAGGTGGCACCCAAGCCCGTACATATCCAGAGAGGAAGAGTAGCCGATCTTTTTCTAGACTCGACTGAGGTGAGTTCTTGGCATTATTAGGGGATAGGGTTTCTCTCGTACCGTTCTTCTTTTTCTTTGCTTGAAAACTGAACTCGAATCCTTGGCCCGATCTCCCCCTATCTTTGACGATCCACTACATCCAGTGTAACGCGCACACCACCGCTGCTGAGTGAGTCGACAGGTTTCTGAGAACTCAAGCTGTTTCCTACTTATGCTAACGCACTTCCATCGGGCTTAATGAAAAAAGCATTCTATGGAGCGGAACACCAATTTTGACTCTCCCTCGACGGACTCATGCCCACAAAATGTGTAGCAGAGTCGCGGCCAGCATTGCCCTCGCCACTGGTTACGGTTCACAGATGGTTGCAAATAGCATGGAAGATTACCAGCAACGTGCTGTCCGATTTGCGCTTGGCGTGCGCTACCTACCACGGCGAACACGTTCAGGAATGGAAGTATACATGTCAGGGGAAATGGTGGAAGGAGGATTGTTTGAATTGAGAAAAAGATTATTCTTCAATCGAGACAGGTCGGCGCTATTTGATACGGCCAGATGGACTAAGAATCTAGAGAAGGGATATTGGGAGGCTTGGCGCAGGTTTGTGGAGGGATTAGATTGTGAAGAGAATCCAGAGTGGCGATCGAGTCAGGATCAAACCCTGAAGGGATCTTGTTCGATTTGGATCGTCGATGAGGACGATGGAGGAGAAAGTGAAGCAGATCTAAGGAGGGCTAGATTGCAGCGAAGGCGATTAATGATTTCAGAGCAGGAGAATGACCACATGAGTGAATGATTCAACTTCGAAACTCACAATCCACTCAACCCCGCCCACCCCCACTCCTTCCGCAAGAAAAAAAGAAGAGCTCAAAGAAATAGCACGTTTGTCTCGCTATTTTTTGTTATGATGTTTGATCTTGTGACCGTTCTTTTTCCCCACGCCCGCCCATGGTCATCTCTTTCTTCTTCTTTTCCCTTTCCCTTTTCAGGCTATGAGGTCATTATCTTGATCTTTCTTGGGTGCGCAAATCAAGATGATATAAATATATATATATATATATATATATATATATATATATATATATTATAAAAAAGGAACTTGCAGGGAAGGAATATGACAGTGTTTATGATCATGATTTTCGCTCTCCTTTTCCTTCTAAACGAAGAACGTAGTGAAAGAAAAGTCAAATCCTAGACAGCTTTTAATTGCTGGTAGTTCCCATTATTTCTCATTTGCTATTATTTTTTCTACCACAAAAAACGTATTTTTAAATAGATGATAAATCAATGTCTTATCTCATTACCAAGATTTTTTGTTTGTTTCCAAGTTGTCTGGTGATGCACCTGCTGTGTGATGATGGCGATTTAACCAGGCCTTCCCTCTCTCTATTTAAGAAGTGGTCTTGGAGTATTTTTATGGATTTGATTTAACAAAAAATCAACTAGATGCCAAAACCACAAAAAAAAAACTCATCATATATATATATATATATATATCATCCCCCTAGCTCTATAACATGCTCTATATCTCTATATATCTCTTGACATCCATCTATAAAATATCAGATAGAGTTTTCCTTTCCTTTATCTCTGTTTCTTACTCAATGCATCTTTCTATGCCCCTCTTGCGCTTGATGGTGATGGATTCTAGAAGATTCACAACTGTGCTCATGTTTTTTTTTCATCTTCTGATGGATTGGGTTTTTGTTGGTGGCCACATGGTGATGATGAGAGGGATGAGGGCTCTTGATGCCCTCTAACCTCACCACCAACTCCTACTAGCTTGTTTGTAAATCATTACTATTGTCTTAGGTTGGATTCTACCCATCATTGCTCACTCTTGATTTGGGATTTTGGTAGGTGGGGTGAGGGGAGGATGGGTTGATTGATGGATGAGGGGTAGATAAAGATTTGAAGGATTTAGATCACAGGATCCTCTTCCTTCTTCCTGATACCAAAGTGTTGTAGGATTGTATAGATTTAGGCTTGTTGAACTCAAACTAGTGTGTAGTATGTGTCATGTGTTAAAAAGTTTCTTGCTCTCTCTCTCTCTCTCTTTTTTTTTTTTTTATTTTCTTTTGGTTGGTTGATTGGTTGTCATTCTTGATTGAAGGCTCCAAAGGAAGAATGAGGCAATTCAGTCTTTCTTTTTTTTTTCTTCTTTTTTTAAAAAAAAAAAAGTTAATTGAGGGGGAAAGGTTAAATTCATGGCTCATTGAGCTGTGTACATGGCTCTGTACATGGCTCTTTGAGCCATGTGGCACCCTGCACGGCTCATTTGAGCCGCGTGGCATGCTACACATCCCATTTGAGTTGTGTGGCACGCTAAACAACTTTTTATTTCTTTTATTTCTTTTATTTCTTTTATTTCTTTTATTTCTTTTATTTCTTTTATTTCTTTTATTTCTTTTATTTCTTTTATTTCTTTTATTTCTTTTATTTCTTTTATTTCTTTTATTTCTTTTATTTCTTTTATTTCTTTTATTTCTTTTATTCATTTTATTCATTTTATAATAAATAATAATCAATTATAAGTTATATGGAGTAGTGTATGGGCCCCCATGCGTTGAGGGGCCCTACACAACTCCCACAGGTTGTGTGGGGCCCTACACGGCTCCCACATGGCTGGAGCCACGAATTTAACATTACCCTGATTGAAGAGGGTTTTTTTTTTTGAAAGGGCACTAATAAATTCATGACCCTGGGTTGTGAATGGAGGTTCACAACTCAAAGAGTTGCAAACAAAACTGTTCAGGACTTGCACAACCCCTGTGGGGTTGCAAACTATTCATTTGCAACCCCCTGGGGGTTGTGCATGTTGTGAAAAACTCATTTGGGGCAAAATAGCCCCAATCACAATTTTTTTTTTCATGTTTTTCATTTTTTTTTTTTTTTTTTTTTTTTTTTTTTTTTTTTTTTTTTTTTTTTTACTTTTTTGGATGTATTTGTTGTTATGGTTTTCTTTGTTCAAATTTTTTATTTTTTATTTATTTTTTATTTTGATCTTAACTTTTTTTTTTTGCTCACAACCCTGGAGTTGTGAACCAGTTGTGAATGACCATTCATGACTCTGTGGCTTGTGGGGGGCCCCACACAACTCAAAAGGGTTGTGAGCCATGCCACACAACCAATTTTGAGTTGTGTATGGGTTGTTTAGGGTTGTGACTTTATCAGAACTCAAGACTTCATCCCTAAACCAAAAATTTAATTTATTTGGAGTTGTTGTTGGACAGGAAAAATCTTAGTTGTGATTAATGCTGATCAAAAATGGGGGGGATCTTTAGAACTTCATTCTTTGAATCAATTGACCCAACCATATCAAGGACAAACTTCAATTTGAAAAAATTGAACACCAATAAAAGGTTGAGTTTTCAAAACAACTTGAATTCATTCAGAATACCACTACCCAAAAAAAAAAATCAGATCGGGGATTGTTCAATAGTAAGTTTTTTGGGATATTTTTTTGGTTTTATGGCTGCCACAGTCTTTCCAAATAATCTTGATTGAAGTGGAGTATGATTTATTGGCAGAAAAAATAAATAAATCTGTCAGCTTGCTACTATGTACAGAGCAACCTGTCAGAGCAACACAAAACTATAAAAATAAGAATATCTAAATTAACAAAAGAAGGAGCAAGAAATCTATGAATATTTTTGAAGAAATGGATTCCTCACCCAAAATTAGGTAGGGTCACTCACTGACCCCACCCTTGAAATCCAAGTCCTTATATTTTTAAAATAATTAAAAAGAAAAGTACTAAAAATTACAACACCAGTATGGCACCTTTTTGCCATTCTAAAATTTCACACGTGTTGTCACGTATAGGGTTTACACCTAAAATTCACTCAGAATTGAGGTGTTGTGTATATTTTAGGAGTTACACACAGAAATGTGTTAGTCACAATTCCCGCGCACAGGCCTGCATCATTACATACCCCTACGTACTCATAGTAGCAGTCTCCTGCGTACTAGAGACCCACGCGCAGCCAATTATTCCACGCACGCAGCAGATCCCACCATGCGCGCATCTGAACTGACTGATCCCCGCGTCTGGATCCGTCGTGACTAATCTGACAACCAGATACCGCTCAGAAGAGCTACAACCTAGTTAGAGTTGCCTAGCATATGTAACAAGTTGACATATGCATTATTAATAGTCTAAAAAGATCAAAACTTAGATAAAATTAATAAAAATTAAGTTTAGAACATTTTTTAATAATAAATCAAAGATCAACGATTACCACGTAAATCATTGACTCTGATCTTTGAAGACCACAAAACACTACAAGGAGTGTTCATAAAAATTATTAAAAATTATCTACGTGATCAGAAAATGACGGAAAATTAGTAAACGTCCACATCTGTTCACTTCAAAGCAACACTAATAGTACAAATGAAGGATGAGTGCAGAATGATCAAATTTATGCTATAATAGATTAACAGATCCTGTGGCTAAAATAATACAGAAATCCAGCACATCTAAGGTCAGCAGATTAATAGAACCAAGTGAACGTGCTAATCTTTCTCTGACTGGCTTGCCAGCCTCAGCCCATGAGCCTAACTCTCTCTACGTGCCCTGAGAAGCTCAAAAAAACCCCAAAAAGGTATTTATACAGACCTCTTTGGATCCATTACTCCATCATCAGTTTACCAGGAATTATTATTATCAATCAGACACTGTGTCATTTTTATTCAAGTGCTTATGAAGAATCTAAGCAAGTGATTTATGACCAAGTCTGTAGTATTATTATTTATTTCTTAAAACCAATCAACCCTTGAAGTTAGTCAGGCAATCCCCCCCATCTGCTCTGAAACCCTTCCTATTATTGCAGGATTTTCATAGTAAAGTGCTCAGAGTGAGTGTTTTCCTTCCTGTCTTGGCCATTGTGCTGTTATGCCCGGCCATTAGTGTAATAAGACATTTCTAAGGCACCCATCTTCATTCCAAGGTTCTTAAACTTCCTAAGGAGGCCCCTTGAAGAGAGGTTGCTTTGTCTGTAAAGACCCCCAGTAGTATAATACTGTGGCCCCTCTTTTATATACATATTGAAAACCTTTTATTACCAAACCAATTAAACCTTGCAACTGCTCTTATTATATTATTTATTTGAGCCTCTAAGCATTTATTTTTGGAATAATAATAATTATTATTATTCCAGTATTTTTATCACTCTCTGTAGCTAAAGGACTGCAAGGTTCCTGGTATCAGAGAGCTGACAAAATCTGACTTGGAAGAAGGTGTTGGAGCCATGCACAACAACAGTTTGTGCATGCATGCAATTTTCCTTTCTCAATTATAAATGCATATAGTGTCCCCCAGACCTTTTTCCAAAGTTCTGGGGGACATTTCTGTCTCTATCTTGAATGCTTTAAGTCCCATGTGTTCAACATGGGTAACTCCATTGAACCTGGGTTTTAATTATATCTTGAAGGGGCTGCAACTCAATTGCCAAAATTTTAAATACCTTGAATCTGTGTCCCCCTTTTTCCAACAGAAAAGCTGCAATTTTTTTTTCTGAATTATATCTACCTGTAAAAAAGTTATGAGACATTTCAAGGAAAGTGATAGGTGCATAGTAAACAAACCAAATTCCACTCAAAAAAATTCTAGAACATTCATCAGTTGGGAAGTAATTTAACAAGGTTTGTTGAAGGGTAGCAGCCAGGAATTGTGAATATTTTAATGGTTAAAAATGATATTTGAAAAATTTAGCAATACTGTAGTCTAAAAACAACCTGTTCAAGATATTTTAAAATTTATTCAGTACAAAGCAGATGCTGTGGAGACAATGCAAAAACCTAACACCAGATTACACTCCATCATGAGAATATATTCAAAAAATAAAGCTGTGGGGAAATCAGGAGGGCAGGTAAATAATCAAAGCTTTCTGATTATCCTAATAAATTGATTTTCTACAATGGTATCACCAAACTGGAATATCAGCAAGGGGGAAAAAAATTGGAAAGACATTCTAGATTGATTTTATCTTACTGAATCACTGATTATTTTTCTCCACTTCTGTTGTGGGGTTTTTGAAGCTGATGATCCAGCTTTGCACAATAAGCCAACAAGAGCAACCAATAAAAAAATAATAATTTTTTGAAAATATTTTGCTTTTTTAAGAAATCCAGCTAAAATAATGTGTTTATATTGTAGTCAAATCATGACCTTCTTTGATCAATTTTTCAGGAATTCATTGTTGTTGGTCCTGACCATGATGGAAAATCAGAAACAAGAGAGATGGTTCTATTCACTATCAACCAAAAACATGGGTTAAAAGGCACTGGAAAATTTTTCAAAGTTGAGGAATCTTGTTGTAGTATGAATAGAATAGCTAATTATACTCTCAATATCATTTTTGTTTTTTTTGTTTTTGGAAAAAATAAGCTTATGAGAAGTCTTTCAAATCTTAAAGCCTTCAGTAAATTCTTTGCAATAATAGGGTTTTTATCAAATTGGTGATGCATATACAGGCCCATCCTTGTGAGTATATCAAGTCAAAGAAAAGATTTGAAAAAAGGATAGATTTTTTTTTTGAAATGAATAAGGATTCAGCTGGAGTGGGGTTGTGTTCCCAATTTCAAGGTCCAGATTTGCAGAAGTCACATTCTCCCAAGATTGATTGATTTATTCAAATTTGATTTTTTTTTTTTTTTTGGGGGGGGGAAATTACTTGAAAGTTTATAAAGAATTTCCAAGGATGAAAAAATTCATAAAAATTGGTATAAACTATACCAAACTGATTTTTTGATCATAGATCACCAAAATATATGAGCAATTTTAAAGAAAACCTTGATTTAAATTTGAACCTCCCTTCAAGCATGAATAATATTTGATTGCATGTTGCTTATAGAATATTTTGGCAGAAGTTGTGGTGTGGGTATTTGGGACTTTTTGGATAGATTGCCTAAATGATGAAAGAGTTACAACCCAGTTTGAACCAAGTTGAAACATTTTTACAGGGTGGCACATGCTAGCATGTGCCTCAATTTTTCACATGGTGTATTAATATCAATTTAATTATTAGAATTTGAATTATTATTTATTTTATATCATTATTTAGTTATTTCATCATGATAATTTTTTTACTTCTCAAAATTGTTGGTGCTTTTATTATTGAACTATTTCTGATTCATTAACTACAATGATTAATTTTTAATTATACTTTTTTAATTTGGTTATTTTTGAATGCTTCAATTTTTTTCAATATTGTTTTATTCTATTTTTCAATGCTTCCTATTTTATTTTTTTCCCCAACATTTTAAATAATTTTTCACATTTCTATTATTTCTTTTCATGATTATATTTATTCATTTTTCATATTTTATTATTATTATTATTATTTTTTGTTATGTTGATATAAATTTTTGCTTTCAAACTTTGGAAGTCCCCAAACACCCCTTTATGATGCTCTCCTTTGTTTAAGTCTGATTTTTAAGAGGTTAAATACGGGCCAAAAATGAGCAAATGATTTTTTTTATTCTGTTTGATAATCTTTAAATACCTATAGCATGAAAAACTTGCAAACAACTCCATAAAATTGTTCAAAGAAGGATAAAAAACATTGTGCTTCCTTCCTCAAATTCTTTAATTTTGTGCTATTCTTTGGGGGGGGGCACTCCTGAAATTATCAAAAAATTATTTTTGAATGGTTAGATGGAATTAAACAGCTCCCTAAATTTGTTTCAAGAGTGGCAAATAATTTAAGCAGAAATGATTGATATAAGCCTAAAAAATGTATACCACTCACCTCTTTCTTTGATTTTTGGATGAATTAGTGAAGAGGTTAAACCCTTCCAAAAATTCTGAAAAAAAATGAATGTCTTTCTGAAAGCCCTCTAAAAGACTGGTGCTTAATCACTATAAATTCTTTCTCTCAAAACCAAAAAGAAAAAAAGAGAGAGAGAGGAAAAGAGAGAGAAAAATGAGAGAGAGAAAAAGAGAGAGAAAAAAGAGAGAGAAAAAAAGAGAAAAAAAAGAAATGTGCTCAAAGAATACTGTGTGTACATCAAAATTTTTAGAATTAACAAAACCACATGATTCTAAGGATTGATTTTTTAAAAAATTATGTACTAAGAGGATCTCTGACTGTCTTGGTGAAAATTACTTTTAACTAAGTTCAAAAATTTATTTTCAAAGATTTCTGTTCAAAAAATAGGAATTTCAAGCAAGAAATCTGCACAATTCTTTGGTGAATTCCATAAATTTTGAAAAGTTTAGTGTGCTTGCTAGAATCCATCCTCCATTTCCCCCCTTCAAATCCTTCAACAATTTATTGATATATCACCAGCTCCCCCCTGCCTACCCCCACCACCAATGTTCATTTATATCCCACCAGCTCCCCCTCCCCATACTCCATTTGATGTCCCATCAAATGGAGGATGGGGTGATTTTTTTGTGTCAAAAACTTTTGAGAAGGGGTGGTTATAGCTATCAAACCACTAATCTGGCAAAAAATTGTGCAATTGAGGTTTCTATCTAGCTGATGAAGCCTTATGGAGCAGGAAATTATGAAATGTGTACAAAATTTCTTGCTAGTTTTCTTTTTGGCTAGAAATTTTGTACCTAACAAGTCAATACTTCCAAAAGTTGAATATGCTCTAATAAAAAAAATAAAACAAATATGTAGACCCAAACCAATTAAAAAATATCCAGTCTTGATAAATTATAAATCAGGATGTCCTTGAAAATCACTTCAACCCTGTTAATCAAAGAAATTTTTCCTTTTATTTCATGGAGAAAACAATGCAGCTTGATTTTCTTTTCATTTTTTTCATTTTTTTTCATTTTTTTCATTTTTTCATTTTTTCATTTTTTCATATTTTCATTTTTTGATTTTTTGATTTTTTGATTTTTTGATTTTTTGATTTTTTGATTTTTTGATGGTTTCATTTTTTGATTTTTTGATTTTTGATTTTTATTTTTTTTTTTGATTGGGGAACTGATTGAAATGTTTTTATTTATTCTTATTCTTCCCCTTTTCCTTCTCCATGCTCCTCTTCCATTTCATCAAGGCCTGGGGTTTAAAAAATGAAACCAAGGGAGATTTGTTGACAAGTTTCATTGATTCAGGGTGAGAGGTAAATAAGTATTCAATAATTCCTTTTGACTTTTAAATTTCATGCACAAAATCAGAATTAAAATGCTCTGATGATAAACCTTGAATGGGTGCTTTTCCATGGATATCATGTTTATTAGTTTTTTTTCCTTTTGAAGGGTGCTACCTTCAAAGGGCTGGATAGAAACATTGTTTGATTAGAGGATTGGTATTTTTAGGAGGTGAATTTGGAAATTATTTTCATGGTTTGAGTTTCTATTGTTACACCCCCTGTATTTTATTGTGAACTGCAGGGAGGGAAGTATTATTTTCTAGTGAAAATGAATGATCAGCGGAATTGAATATGAGCACTTTAAAATCAAACTAACTTATTTTTATTACCATTAAATCACAAGGCAAAAATAGTTCTTCTAGCCTTTCAGAGTTCTTTGAAATTTAAATTGGTTTTATTCTCATTTTATTTATAAAGTTTTTAAGTCAAGTATTTGGATTTTTTCCTTGGAAATTTATAAATGAAATAATTTTTTTATTTGAATTTAATTTTTCCAATAGAATCAATAAAAAGTCTAGGTTTTAAAAATTATCATTGGGGAGAATTGAGTGGAAAATTTCATTCAGAGATGTTGAATTTTTATTTGCTCAATTTTTGATTTTTCTATTGAGTGTAATCTGAAAATTATTTCATTTAAATATAAGATTGAAAAAATTGATTAAAAGTGCCAGAAATAATTCACATCAAACATTTTAAATAAGTAGGGTTTGTAGGATGTACAGTGTCTTTTGAGTTTTTGATCACTTTTTGAGGAAAAAATAGAAGTTTCTTGAAAGAGATCTAAAAGTATTTGGTCTCAGTTTTCCCAATAATACATTTGAAAAAAATCACAAAGGAGGTCAAAAAAGCACACCAAACACCCCTTGATGATTTCAGTTAGACTTAGTTTAACCCTTTGGAGTACCTAGAGAGCTGTTGAAATTCCCAAAGGATTCCTGGTTGATATTTTAGAGGATATTGCCATTAATATGTTGCAAAAAATGCAGAAGAATCCTGATAAAATGATGGGTAACATTAGATTCACAGCTCATTGGGCCATGTACTCAAGTGTACATGGCCCAATGAGCCGTGTGGCATGCTTCACGGCTCAAATGGACCATGTGGCATGCTACACAACTCAAATGGGCTGTGTGGCATGCTACACGTCCCATTTGAGTTTTACGGCACACTGTACAACTAAAATCAAGTTGTGTAGCCTCCACTAAATAATAAATAATGAATAATAAATTAATTATAAATTATAAATTATAAATAATAAATAATAAATAATAAATGATATATAATAAATAATAAATAATAAATAATGAATAATAAATAATGAATAATAAATAATAAATAATAAATAATAAATAATAAATAATAAATAATAAATATTAAATAATAAATAATAAATAATAAATAATAAATAATAAATAATAAATAATAAATAATAAATAATAAATAATAAATAATAAATAATAAATAGTAAATAATAAATAATAAATAATAAATAATAAATAATAAATAATAAATTAAAAATAAATAATAAATAATAAATAATAAATAATAAATAATAAATAATAAATAATAAATAATAAATAATAAATAATAAATAATAAATAATAAATAATAAATAATAAATAATAAATAATAAATAATAAATAATAAATAATAAATAATAAATAATAAATAATAAATAATAAATAATAAATAATAAATAATAAATAATAAATAATAAATAATAAATAATAAATAATAAATAATAAATAATAAATAATAAATAATAAATAATAAATAATAAATAATAAATAATAAATAATAAATAATAAATAATAAATAATAAATAATAAATAATAAATAATAAATAATAAATAATAAATAATAAATAATAAATAATAAATAATAAATAATAAATAATAAATAATAAATAATAAATAATAAATAATAAATAATAAATAATAAATAATAAATAATAAATAATAAATAATAAATAATAAATAATAAATAATAAATAATAAATAATAAATAATAAATAATAAATAATAAATAATAAATAATAAATAATAAATAATAAATAATAAATAATAAATAATAAATAATAAATAATAAATAATAAATAATAAATAATAAAAAATAAAAAATAAATAATAAATAATAAATAATAAATAATAAATAATAAATAATAAATAATAAATAGTAAATAATAATAAATAATAAATTATTAATTACATGGAGTAGTGTTTGGGCCTCCATGCATTGAGGGGCCCTACACAACTCCCACAGGCCGTGTGGGGCCCTACATGGCTTCTACAAGACTGGAGCTGTGAATTTAACATCACCCTAAAATGATTTTAAAAAAAGGCTAGAAAATAATATGATTATGTTTTTTTTGACTTTTGAATATTTTTTGATGAATATAAATCAATCAGAACACAATACCAAAAAAAATAAGTTAATTTTTTTTTGTGACAATTCCCAAAAAAAATAATTCAATTTTTTTTGATTTTTGTATTTAATCTCATGAATTTATCAAAATCCAAAAAAAAAATCTCAAACATGGTGTTAAATAGTGGAGAATACCCTTTGATTTCTCTTGTTTTTCTTTTATCCTTTTTTTTTCAAAAAAGCCATTCCAGATGATTTTTTTCAGGTGTTTGGACCTCACCCATAAAACTGAGAAACATCTTAGAGTGTTTTAGATCAATTACTACATGCCTAAATTCTTGAATTTCCAAAAAAAAACAAATTTGATGATAAACATGTGTTAATTACATCTACACAAAAACAAAATCATGTGATTTTAAGGAGAGGGGATGCAAAAAAGTCTGCTCTCAAAAAATAATATTGACAATCATCAAAGTTTTTCACACATTAGGTTTCAGAAAAAGTTCTGTTATCACTCATTTGAACAGTTCCAAAAATTCAACTCATGAAGTGAACATTTCTTGCTTAATCAATTTCCCAAGTATGTCTTACAATTTTCCATAAAATATTGGAATTGTTTCTTCCAGTGACTACAAATATGGATTTATGCCAACCATATTATATAGAGAAAACATATTTTGAATGTTTTGGATTATAATTATCATTATTATTTTTGAAAAAAAAGGAAGAAAATAAAATAAAAGAAGAATCACAGAAAAATATCCATCCTCATCCTGTATATTGGTGAAAGTATTTTCAGATGCTTGGAAACCGTTCATAAAAAAATGAACAAAATAAAAAATAAAAACATACAATGATTCAAACTATTTGGGAAAGGTCTCAACTCTTTTTATTTTTGAAAGCCATTTCTAGATACGCAATAATTATGAATTCAGAATTCACATCAATAGAAAGCACTTTCATTCTGCCTTGGGCTTGAACTTAACTTCAAAGCTGAACTTTTATGTTTTTCAAGGTAATTTTTACATTTGAATAAATGCCAATATTGTGATTTGTTAGAATTAGGTTGATGATCTGAGTCAATGGATTCAACAAAGAATCACATGCTATCCAACTTCCAACAGAAGTCTAGGATTCAGCTAACTGCATCATTTATCCCTCAAATTCTAAGATCAAAAAGAAAATTCTGCATGCATAATTCCACATGTTCTTGCTTTATAAATGCTATATTAATTCCATAGAAATAAAAAAATTAAAATTAAAAAAATCTTTATGGTAGTGTAGTATATTTTTAGTTCATTAATGGTCATGGTAGAGAACCAGGAGTAAATGTGAAAGTTCTGTCCATCTTTGCTCTTGACTGAAATTCATGATTTCAGTTAATTCTGTGGGGATGGGGATCACATAGAAGCATAGTATTGATTCTTTGATTTGATACCACACATAATTTCTCCATGTCTGTAATAAAATTTATGAACTAAAACATTGTAGGAGATACAAGAGCTGCCTATTCAGTTTGGGTGAAGTGATGTTGAATGGAATAGTACAAACTCATCCTTCTGTTGCTGGATGGGTACATCAACACTCCAAACTTCTCATTTCACACCCTACCTTGCTGAGCTTAATCAACTCCTTGGGAAGGGGTTTTCAATCACTTGTAACAGTTTGTAAGATCTCATAATTGGTACTACCACTTTATTGCCATAGCATTCTAATCCAAGCAGCAATCTTGATGCCAATGGGCACATTTCATCATGGAATCTAAATAGCAGTCACTTTGCCTCCACCACTCCCAGACATCAGAAGTCACCACAACCAGTCTTAGTATATTGAAGACTGACAAAGTCAATTTACTCAAGCTTGTATTTAACCCACAATACAATTTTGACTGTATCCTACATGATGTGGTCTCTCAGGGCCTGGTGAACATCAAGGAAAGTATGTTAAAAAACAATCCTTATAATTTTAGGCCAGTTCAATGCTCAATATATAGGAATAGAGAAGAACAGGGACAGAAAAAAAAAGCAAATCATCCAAAAAAAAAACCTTGCTCTACACCCATTACCAAAGTAAGAAATTGATGGGAGGAACCGGCATATAAATAAAGGGTCTATGGTTAAAGCTGCCATGTTCAGTTTTGATCATTATCAGATATGATAGGCTGTTGGATCAAGAAGAACATAGCCACTCACCTTTACAGACGAAGTGGGAGTTGCTTGTCCAAAGAATGGTCTGTGAAGCTGAAGTTCTTCGTTTGGTCCAACTCTCTGACACTGCAGGTTAACTTTTACATAGCTGTGCTTAAAATTTCTATTCACTTGTTCAATCCATTGCCCATCAGAGTAGAAACAAATCGGATAGACACAGCCGCCTTTAAACCAGACGGGATGATCTCAACCTGGGCTAATGAGTCACCATGGTCAGGCGATCCACACCCTGGTTACACCGGATTTAGGTAGCAATTCACAACGAAAGGCGTTACTTGGGTTGATCTCAAGTTTTCCTGGGCTCTTAAAATAAACCGATCGGTCACGATCTTTATCCCCCAAATTCAAAATCTCCCAAAATCACTTGAGATGTTATAATCTGGTTTCTCGAGATGGGTTATGACTTGATTTATTTTACTTTTTCCTCATAAGTCTGATGTTCGTGGAAATATCATAGATATGGTGTCTTAGATAGATTGATTTTGTTTTTGCTCTGCATTACGTACTTCAATTTGCTTTGGAATTTTTTTCTTTCCACTAAGTTCGTATTCAAACGGGGAAATTGAGTTAGGATCATCCAAAAAACAGAGTAAGCGCGTTTAATCTCAGTCGAGGAAGATAGGTACTAGGCACGATGAAAATTGAGGGGGGAGATAACTCACAAAACTTCGAGATCAGCAGGTTTGAAGAAATGAGGAGCAACTTGCAGTAACCATTCCGGTTTATCAATTTGCATAACTTGTCTCGCGTATTCCTTACTCGTGAGGACCAACTCGTAAAATAATATCACTGCCAAATTATATAAAACGATTAGTAATTGCAATGACCCGTTTTTTTCCCTTTCCTTTTTGTTTTCCAAATGATTGAGATTGGGAAACATAAAATCGACGGGTCGGATTGACTGACTTCTTGGTGGGGGTTGCATTTGGAAACAACTGGATGATGGGTGGATGTAAACAGATTGGTTTGATTTTAACGTCCGGTATGATTCTGCTCCTTTTCCGAGCCTTGCCTAACCAACCAAATAGTTTCCATTTTTTTGCAAGTCCATGTTCGTTGGTTTAGAAAGTCAATTTTTTTGGCAAAAACAAGACTGCTGAAAGATCCAGAAAGGCTGACCGTATTCATGAAATAACCAGCAAGCAAACTCTTTTGGATCGGTTCGATGGAGCCACTCGAGTTGGATTCGGGTGAGATTTCCACGCGTTCGCATAGACTAGATAGTTGATCTCTGATATCTCTGACTCGGTTGAGTGATTTGATTTGCACATAATTTTCATAAGACCAGGAGATCGACCAATTTGTCTCTTTCCATTGCTCAAAAACGTTCAATAAAGTAAAGTGATCGCCCCCCGGTTGAACAAAATTCAACCGCGCTCTTCATGATCGATAGTTAGATAGAGTACGCCCAGTGCGCGTGTAGGAAAAATGGGAGGAAGGTCGAAAGGAAAGAGTAAGCAAGCAGGCTCAGCCAAAACACGTTCTTTTCATCTCGAAAATGAAACACGGAGTGTCAAGAGCAGGCGAAAATGCCGTCAACAAGATAGGGAAAATTTACCGATCGGCATGCAGTTTCTTATCTTTTGGGCGATAAAAGATCGAACTACTTTCAGAAAGCATAGAGACGATCGAAAGGACTTCCTCGGTACAATGATACTTCTCGCTCTCGAGAATTGCCTTGGATAACATAGGGTCCATAGGGAATTCCGCCATTTTACGCCCGACTTTGGTTAATTCACCTCGATCATTGAACGCTCCCAATGCGTACAACAAATCGAGAGCTCTTATTAAGGTATCGCCTGGTGGTGGGTCCAGAAAGTCAAATCCGATCAAGTCATTGATACCTAGCGACTTCAAGAGCAAAACTACGTTTGCCAAGTTCGTTCGTTGGATCTCGGGAACTGTATCCTCATCTAACTCCTTCATATAAGCGGATTTAGTATAGAGTCTAAAGCATTTCCCCGGAGCTACTCGTCCAGCTCGGCCTGCCCGTTGGTTTGCGGCCGCGCGAGAGCACTATTCAAACGTAAAAAACATTGAGTCTTTGAGTTTTCAAATCAGAGGAAATAAGGGTGAAGCAAATGGATATAAGACTGGGTCAACAAACAGGAACGACAACCAAGGATTCCATACCGGTGCGAGGATTGTAAGAATTCTGTTTGACAAACCCAGGATCAATTACATACACGACACCATCAATAGTGATAGAAGTCTCGGCGATATTGGTTGCTAGGACAACTTTGCGAGCTTTATCAGGTGTAGGTTCAAAAATCTTAGCTTGCATTTCTGTTGGCAAATTCGCGTAAATCGGACAAATCATTAGTTCTCCTATTTTATTTCCCAATGCTCGAGCTGTCTCTTCTAAATTTTCTTGCGCTGCTTCGATTTCATCTTGACCGGTAAAGAACACAAGTATGTCGCCCTTCGGTTGAGTAGTGTGGATTTGAAAAATCGTCGTAACTGCTGCATGCAGATAGTTCGCTTCTGGATTGGGAGTATAGAGGATATCCACCGGATACATTCTACCAGGGACTAGGAGAAGGAGATCGATCAAACTCAGCGAGCTTGGGAACATGTGTTAGTCAGGCAAGCATTTTACTTACTGTTAAAAATTGGTGCATCATCAAAATACTCGGAAAATTTGGCCGCATTCATCGTAGCGCTCGAGATTAGAAGTCGAAAATCAGGCCTGAAGCGTGCGATGTCCTGCCGGGAAGAAGGAAGCAATAGAATTGGTTAACTCTGAATCAGACGGATTGTTGGCTAATAGATTACAGTCCACTTGCTTTTAAAAATCACCTTAACCAATCCTAACAAGATGTCCGTGCTAAGCGTGCGCTCGTGAGCTTCGTCGATAATCATCGCATTGTAGCTGGCCAGATCAGGCTCGGTCATGAATTCTCGGAGAAGCATACCGTCCGTCATGTATTTAATAACAGTCTTGGGCGAGGTGCAATCCTCAAACCTAATCGAATACCCAACGGCGTCCCCCACTCGCACACCCATTTCATCCGCGACTCGAGCCGCCACCGACATGGCAGCAACTCTTCGTGGTTGAGTGCAACCAATTTTTCCCCCGTCTTTGGTGTAACCAGCCTCATGTAAATATTGGGGAAGTTGAGTTGTTTTTCCGGATCCGGTTTCACCAACGACGATCAGAACCTGATAGTCAGAGACCGCTTGAAGCAGTTTTTCTCGCCACTCGTAGACAGGAAGAGATTTTCTAACTTCCTCAATAGATCTCGCTTTCAAGAACATAAAAATACATGTCTGAGATTAGCTCGATTTCTGACGACAAATCAAGCTAAAATCTCTATACCTCGACGTTCGGCGGCGTCAATCTGAGCTTGAAGGGCAGCGTCTTTGGCACTCAATGTACCCCCAATACGACTATCTTGATCCAATAAGAAAGCTATGGTCGCACTTTCATCAAAAACGTATTCGTAGTCCTCCTCTTGGATGGGTCGATCCATGGCACCAAAGGTGCTTGTAGCATTTGAGGTCTGGATGGCTTCATAACGATCCACATCGGTGACGAACTCGTCTGCCGGTCGCTTATTTTCTTCGTAACGTTTGTATAAAGCGTCATGTTTCTTTTTCTTATCCAATCGACCTTGCTCGGTGATATAATCTATTGTCATTGCAAGGGTAAGGCAAGGAGACCCACATGAGCGACCTACTAAGGAACTTGACATGAGATAAGCTACAACCTTCGGGCATCATGTATCCTTCATAACCGTCATCAATGCCCATTCTTTCTTGAGCTAGCCGCAAGACTTCCTTCTTCTTATTCAGCTCGCGAATTTCACGTTGTGTCATGACGACCCCTTTAAAATCAGCTTCCTCGTCTATGATTTCTTGCTTCAACAATTCAATCTGTTGTAGTTCACGTTTGCTCAAATATTCTTGTCTCGCTCTCTTTCTAACTTCTGGCATAGCCATCTTTCTAGCTTCCTCATCGTTTTCTAGGTTGCGCCTTCGGATTTGATCAGGCGTTAATTGCGAGGTTTTATCCTCCACAATCTTCTTAGTTTTATCGCGATCCTTTGCCTTCAACCTCTCAGCAAATTCATCTCTCTCTTTAGCGTCTTGAAGACGTTCCCGTTCAAGCCGTTCAGCCTCTGTCTCTGTTGATTCTTGTGCTTGCTCCTCAATTTCGTCCTGCTTGCTTTGAGTTACTTCAGCCCATCTCTGTCTTTTCGCCGCCCGTTCCTCGTCGTCACTTTCCCATCCTTCCTTCGAATTGGTCGGCTTCATCTTCAACGACCCTTTTTCTTTCTTGCCCCTCTTCATCTCGACCCTCGAATCATCGGGAGTGTCATCCAACAAAAGACCAAACTTCTTCCTCTGCAACGATTTGGCTTCCAGCTCAGCTTTCTTCCGATCGTTTTCAAGAGTCTCTTTTTTCGAGGCTCTGGTGCGAACCAAGGAGGAGGAACCGCGAGGAACACGTCGAAAGAGCTCATGGACAAAGTATTCGGTTTCCGGAGATGAACTGAGGCCAACGGTCAAGAGGGATGAGAGTAACGAGCTTGCAGATGGTGCGGTAGTGGCAGTTTCGATCATATATTCAACCATGACGCTGTCGGACATCTCGAATAACCTCAAGATGCTATCACTAACCCATTGTCGAAGCTGAGCGGGATTCATGACCTCAGGTTAGCCGAGCGATCGATCTGGTCAACTCAGTCGTGGGATGAATGGGAATTGGAGTTGATTCGATCTTGCTGGACCTGGAGAATGATGTGGCTGTCACGGTCGATTGCCAAGTTCCCGATTTATGTTGAAGTAGCCTCGACTTCCTAGTTCCCGATTTATGTTATTTAAAATATCCCCAACCGAATTTCATCGATCGTCGCGAGCACTTTGCGCTGCTGAAGGTGCCTTCGCGCTGGCAAAGCTCAGCTGGGCCGGAGCATAGCACAGGTCGCACAACCAGTCGCTCCCCGGAGAATTAAGAATTACATATGCTTGAGGGAAATTGAGATAAGGAGAAATAAGATCCCAGTAAGGAGAGAAGACCAATGGAAATCAAGCTAGTGATCTACGTGGAGGTCACACACAATAGGGGGTATCAAAGTTAACCAAACCTGCCATTTTTTAATGGCGGGTTTCAACCCAAATCCGCCATTTCAAACCCGCCATTAAAAATCAAAAAAACCCACTTATTTCAGATCAGACCTGTCAAAGTTAACCTGAAATAAGTGGGTTTTTTCAAATAAAGTATTTAAATGCTTCCACCACCTGTCCGCGTCATACACCCCTGTCTTCCCACCTCCTTCTACCTCCGACCTCATTGGAAAATTTTTTACCCCCACCCTCATCATAAAATTGATTGACCACTCTCATCACTTTATCGCTCTCATCACTTGATCACTCTCATCCACTTCATCGCTCTCAAAACTTCATCGCTCTTAAAACTTCATCACTCTCATCACTTAACCGCTCTCATCACTTGATCACTCTCATCCACTTTATCGCTCTCAAAACTTCATCACTCTCATCACTTAACCGCTCTCATCACTTGATCACTCTCATCCACTTTATTGCTCTCAAAACTTCACCACTCTCATCACTTTATCGCTCTCATCACTTGCGTAGCCCAAACTCTTTCAAATGGTCCCTCAGCAAACCTCCCCCCACAAGTCCAACACACCCAAGAGAACATTGCCAAGGAACTCCACAACAAACAATCCTCCCCCATCAGCTTCCAAGGCCTCAAGTCAGCTCAAGAGAGCTGATCACATCATCCTGGTAAACTGGCTGAAAATTCCCTCCAACTACGATGCCTGCTTTGGATCCGACAACAAAACACGTGTTGGCCAACCTCAATCCTCTAAGGTCAATGGTTATCTCCTGATGGCCAATGAACTCAAGAACAAAACAAAAGGTAGGCTGGATCTGTCATCCAAACAGATGAGGGAGCGGTTCAAAAACTATTGAGCCAAGTACAAAAAGGCCCACTCCATGTCTATCTCCACTGGCTTTGGTATCACCAACTTGGACAAAGCCAAAGGAATCAACTCGGTGGTTGATAAGTTGGACTCCATTTGTCCTTTTTATATTCAAATGGATGAAATCTTTGGAAAGAAGGCCAACATCACCCCCCTAGCTGCTTTCGATGCCCAACAATCCGATTCTGTTGATGCCAAGGACTTGGCTGGGGATGCTCAGCCTACCAACGGGGACCTTGATCAAACCTTGGCCTTGGAGTGGCCCCCATCTGATGACAAGGAGGATATTCAAACACAATCAGCTCCAATCACTTCTACTTTGGTATTGATTGATCAGTCAATCCCGACCTTGGACCCCTCACTTCCTTCTTTTGATTGCTCTCTTCCTGGGGCAGAACAACTGGAGAACTTGCCCAATGAGGAGGATGTTATTCCTGGATCACCGTTGCCATCAACATTGGCTCAAGTAAGGAACTAAATTGTTTTCGATTCTGTCTGGTTGCTCCTGACTGATTTACATTGTAAAAAAACAGGCTCATCCATTTTTGATTGGCCAAAAACTCAAGCCAATGGGGCCTCCCACATTGCATTCAAATACTAGTGAGGACTTTCAGACTCAAACCTCCTCTGCCAAGGGTAAGCAAAAGGCCTCCAATTCCATCAATGTCAACCCCAAAAGTCATCAAAAGAGGAGAAACACTTCCAGTTTTTTGGGCTTTGAAGAAATCATGGAGAAGCAAGATTCATGTAAGTTGATTGATTCAATATCCTTGCTTTCAAAATCATGCTCATTGCCATTCCCCTCCAAAAAACAGTGAAATAACAAATTGAATCAGATAAACTTCAGTTTGAAAAGCAAAAGTGGGATCGCCAACTGGCCATGGATGGTCAAAAGCAGCAAGCCAAGACTTTGGCTAATCAACAAAAATTGGATGCTGAGTGGAGGTTGAAACAAGCTGAGCTAGAGTTTCAAAAAGAGGAAAAGGAGAAGGATCGGCAGCAAGTGCAACTGGAAAAGGAGAGGGAACAACGGGCAAACAAAACAAAGGATAAGGTATCAGTAGCTTTGGCTTGCATTGGCAGTGGTAGATTGGTAGAAGAAATACAGCAGATTACTCAAATGCTGGGCTTGTAAATCTATTTGCATGGATGAAAGAAAAACAAATTATTTTTTACTACAACAACGTTTGAGAGCATTCTTAACCCCACCAATATACAAATATTTTTTGTTTTTATTGATATTTTTTTCTCTAGAGTAAATTTGGCCGTTTTTCATGTCCCTACAAGTGCTCTGAGTTTTTTTATTAATTTGGAGTGACATGGCCATTCTGGTATGGGTTGCTGTGTCCACAGCTGGAAAGGTACAGTGCTTGTACTTGTTAGCCGCCCAAACCATTTTGACTATACCTTTTTGCTTGAAATCAATTCCAAAGCCAAAGTCAGGAAAAACAAATTGACCGTCCGAAACTTGATATTCATCCGTATCTTCAATAAGTCGACCATTCGATTTTTTGGTTGGGACCACAAGTAAAAAGGAATAGCCAGAGATGTTGCCTTTGTCAATATGAGGAGAATTGTAAAAAGAATCCGAGGTGAAAGTGAGGTGTGGGGAGCAATCAAAAGGTGTAGGCTTGGAACCAAATTCCAACAAAGAGAAAGAGGGGATGTTGCTGTCCTTCATGGTATCACGGTTTGATTCAAAGGCAAGTTTGGCCAAATTACAAAACATTTGTCCTAAAATTTGGGATACTTTGTTGGCCTTCAAGTTGAGGACAGCGTACTCTTGAGGAGAAGATCTAATGGATGATTTCTTCACATAACCTCCAAATAACTCCAAAGGGTTCATCGATTTTTGCCAACCAATCGCCCACATTTTTCCACCCCAAGATCTTGAGGGACCAACCGGGTTGACAATTTTTTTTGAACTGTGAAGGAATGTTGTCACAAAGTTGATATCTTTCTTATCTTTCTCAGATAGTCAATCCAAAGGCACAAATTCAATGACGGCAACGAGAGCATGGTGATCAGATTGGTCGAGAACAATAACTTTTCCATGGTGGAAGAAGTGGAAAGCCCCAATTGTCTGTTTTGCTTGCTTAAATTCTTCCTGGGTGGGTTTTCAAGGGTTGTTTTTCTTTTCAGCCATGATAGCAGGGTACAGATCCAAAGGGCATAGCTTTCTTCTAGACCAGGCAAACTTTTCCTTGATCAAGTCATCAGTCACTTCCAAAGAAATTTCCGAATCCCTCATTTGAGCCCTCCTTTTTCTAAAATTCCTCTGCTTGCCACCTCTCTTTATGTTTTTCATACCATCTCCTTCCATCTTTCTCCCTCCCAGGCACTTGCTGCACCAGAGGTGAGGATCAAGGTGAAATTTGAATGGATGTATAACATTTTGAGTTTGGTAGGTATTGAAGAAATTGATATCAAAAAAGGGGTTGGACAAACAAAAAGACCGGTCAAACAAATAAAAAAAAAAAAATGTCAGCAACGTTCTCATTATGGAAACGGTGGGATTAAAAAAATAAAAAAGAGATGAAAATCAACAATTCCTCTGCTTGCCACCTCTCTTTATGTTTTTCATACCATCTCCTTCCATCTTTCTCCCTCCCAGGCACTTGCTGCACCCAAGGTGAGGATCAAGGTGAAATTTGGATGGATGTATAACATTTTGAGTTTGGTGGCCAGTGAAGAAATTGATAGATATCAAAAGAATAGAATTAGATGGGGAGGAGTGGTAATGATGAGGAGCCGCAGCCGGCATCATGCTAGGCGAACCAGACTGTCCCAGGACGTAGCTTGGTTGGCGTAAGACTTGAGAGAATGTGTTCTGGCCAAGCTCAAAAACCTAAAAAAAAAAAAAAAAAAAAAAAAAAAAAAACAATGGGGAAGTCAGTTCCTGTACCCTACAAAAACCCTGCATCAATTGGCCCAAACAATTGGCCAATTGATCGCGAATTGATTGGGCAATCAATCGGGAAATTGATTGCGAATTGATTGACCCATTGATTGCAAATTGATTGCCCAATCGATTCCGAATCAATTGGGCAATCAATTCCGAATCAATTGGGCAATCGATTGGCAATTGATCGCTTGATCGATTCGCAATTGATCGCTCGATCAATTGCGAATCAATTGAGCAATTGATTGCGAATTGATTGAGAAATTGATTGCAAATTGATCGAGCAATTGATTGTGAATCAATCAAGCAATTGATGGCCGATTGATTGCGAATCAATCAAGCGATTGATTGCTCGATTGATGAGAGGAGAAATTGGAGGAGGGGAGGGGCTCACCTTGAGGGATTGACCTTGAGGGATTGACCAAGGGATCCAGGGGGGGACTACAGGTTGAATGATCAAACAATCAGCAACTGGTGAGGGGAAGGAAGAGGAAGAGCGTGGAGGGGGCTTACCGGGATTAGGAGGAGGGGATTCAGTGAGTGAGGTGAGATGAGGTGGTGGTGATGAGTGAGGTGGTTTGGTGAGGAGGAGGCAGGGTTTGACCGGTGAGTGAGTGGGGTGGATCCAGGGGGGGACTAAAGGTTGAATGATCAAAGGATCAGCAACTGGTGAGGGGAAGGAGAAGGAAGAGGGTGGAGGGGGCTTACCAGGATTAGGAGGAGGGGATTCAGTGAGTGAGGTGAGATGAGGTGGTGGTGGTGAGTAAGGTGGTGGTGATGAGTGAGGTGGTTTGGTGAGGAGGAGGCAGGGTTTGACGGGTGAGTGAGTGGGGTGAGGTTGAAGGGGTTGAGTGGTGAGGGGAGGGGGGTGGCATTTGGTGAGTGGCAGGGTTTGAGGTGAGGTGGAGGTGTTTTTGGATTCAAGTCCACTAAAAAAAAAATAAAAAAACTCAGCCTATGAATCTTGGGTGAACAACCAAAACCAAAAAAATACAGTGAAGGGAATTTTTACCAATTTCAAAATCAAAAATTAATCATCAAAGCAAGCAAGGGTGAGAGGAAGAATCCGCTCTCTCATAGAAGAAGACGAGGGACCAGATGAGACAGGGATGACTTGAGGCGGATCAGGAATATCATCTTGGAATATTTTGTCCCATTCATCTTTGATGTCGGCCAAAAGGTTGTGAAGGATTACACAAGTGATAATCCAGTTGATGAGGAACCTCATATCTTTGGAACATTGGAGCTGGTTTTGCATCTCCCGCAAGCTGGCCCATCTTCCTTTCAGAATTCCTATGGCATGCTCAATCCAAACTCGTGATTGGGCAAGATGATAGTTAAAATTGGTTTTTCCTTGATCATTGGACAAAACATTCCGGTATGCTGGAACTACATATTTCCCACTAGCATAAGCCAAATTGGCCAGAAGGTATTGATCTTGGTCAAAGTAGATCTCTGGTTGTTGGGAAATCCGCATCCGATTGAAAACATATGAATCATGACAAGAACCTGGAAGGCCAGCATGGAGGGAGATGAACTTCTTGTTGTTATCGCAAACAAGTTGTAGTGCCACGGAGTATCTAAACAAAGAGATGGAACATATTTGGTCAGTGTGTGATCCAAAGTTTTATCATAGCGATTGGAAAACAAATGAATCAATCACCTTTTTTTACAATCAAAATAGTGGTTGCCATCTAGGTTGGGTTTTTGACTCAAGGGGATGGTGGTTCCATCAACAAAACCAATGCAACCAGGAAAGCCTTCTTTCTCCATTACTTGAGATATCTCCTTGCGTTTTTCTTTGGTTGGCCATGAAAGGACCAAGCAACGGAAAGATAGGATAGCAATCATGACTCTTTTGGTGTATAAGTCAATGCTTCCGTAACTGACTGAGAATAGATTTTCCAATCAATGGATTGCTGCTCCATTTCCATTTGATCCCAATCTACAAAGAGCAACAGCAATTTGGATGGCTGGATTGCGTTGAGGATTGCAAGAATTGTTCTGGAAGATGTGGTGGTCTTCAATCATTGCCAAAAGTTTCATGAAAGAAGGCAACAAAGTTCGGAACAGTTGCTGGAAGCTTAAGTCAGGGATGAGATGAAGCTTTTGCCTTTCATACATAGGGTTATGGAGAGTGTGTATTCTTGGAACCATGTATTGCTTTGCCAACAGAGAATTCAAAGCTAACCAAGTTGATTCCAAATCGGAGTCTGAATCAGAGTCTGAATGGGAGTCAAGCAGTAGCAAAAGTTCAGTCAGCTTTTTTGCATTTTCAACTTGCTGGCGGGATGTTTGATTGGACATGTTGAGAAAGGTGGTGAGTGATGTGGGGTGATGAGATGATGATGGGATTTGTGTGAAGATGGGTATGTGAAGGTATGTGAAAAACAATAGAGATGTGTGTGATGCAATGGATATGGGACCGGTATGGATTTGCTGATGTGGATGGGTGTTTTTGATGTGATGGATGGTGGATGGATGATGATGCATAAATGGCGGGTTTAATGGCATTTTTGATGATTGAAATCCGCCATTTTCATGAAACACACCATTTTGAAATACACCAGTTAGGGGGTATGTGTATTTCAGAAACCCGCCATTCAAAATGGCGGGTTTTGTCAAAAAAAATGGCGGGTTTCTAATGGCGGGTTTGCTAACTTTGATACACCCTAATATTTTATTTTTTCAAGTTTCTAAAGATGAGAAGGTTAAAAAATTCTTAAAGCTGGAGATTGTTTCACAAACCACATACATGATCATTTCAGTTGTCAGAGGGTATCACATTTAGTCTGCCCTCTACTCTTGTCAAAACTCTTCATTTTGAGTGGAACTTCTCTGAAATAAACCTAATCCTTGGCAAAAACTGGAAAGAGGGGACTTTCAACAATGAAACATGCCATTTTTGCATCATTGTAAGTATGTATGGGGGGAAGTAAGTCTTCTCACTGATTGGCCAAAATTGGAAGTCTGATTTTTAGACACATATTCAAGGACAAATTTTTCAGTCTGAAAAAGACCATTGATTTATTTTAAATTTTACAATAATTAATTTTAGAATCTGTTCTTTAAGGTGTAACTTGATTGAGGAGTCAAATAATTCAACTATCATTTTTTGAAAAATAATACAAAAAGGTGAAAAAATACTCCAAAATAGATGTCCCAAGAAGAAAAAAAATAAAACCACCCTCTTGCAGTTATTTTTATTTTTCATAGATTCAATTCTAAGAAAGAATCAGAATAGCACTCTAAAAAAAAACTAGTGAAATTTAATTTTTTCACTCATGGGAAAAGCAAATTAGATTAATGTGGTTTTTTTGTGGGTTTGACAATATCTTAATTAAATGATTGAGATGGGTATCTGAGAAATTATTAAAATCAAGCATAATTTTTTTTATTCTCTTTGAGTTCCAAAGTATCATTTAATTTTAATATTTACCTCTTTTGGAGCTTGCAGAATTTTGAGAAAATTTTGGTTTTTGTTGGTTTTGAGGAGGGGCTCATCCAATTGCTTGAAGACTAATCAAGATTTTCAGATGAAATTAAATACTTTGGTAAATGAATCATGTAAATCTGATGAATGATCTGAAACCTTAAAAATAAGTTAAAATCCAAGTAAAATTGAATGTTGAATGTTGAAAACAACTGAGAAGGAAATCTACAAAATTTCGAAGCATAATCTTTTTTTGATTTTTAAGGCAGAGATTCATCTGTATTCAAAAATGAAGGGTAAGACATTGTTATTCTCTTTCATATTTATTTTGATTCAAGTTTGTTTTTTCATTTTGATTGAATTTTTTCCTTTTCAGATTCTTTTTCAAAAAAGAAAAATTCCTGGTTTTTTGATTTTACACATCAAAGTGCATAATTACTTCCCCCCATCCCCCCCCCTGTACTGTACATAAATCCATATTTTCACATCATAACCACATTGTATTAAAAAAAAAACAAGTTGATATCAGAAACTAAATCTTCCAATCTCATGATTCAAAAAATAAGTACACAGTGAATTTAGGATACTATGATTAGGGTGTATCAAAGTTAAGCAAACCCACCATTTTTTGATGGCGGGTTTCAACCCAAATCCACCATTTTTTAATGGCAGGTTTCAACCCAAATCCACCATTTCAAACCAGCCATTAAAAATCAAAAAAACCCACTTATTTCACATCAGACTTCTCAAAGTTACCTGAAAATAAAGGGGTTTTTTCAAATAAATTATATAAAGGCCTTCAACATCTCAACCACGCATTCTTCCACATTATCACCCCTGGTTTCATCCTCCAACCTTATTGGAACACTTCATCACTCTCATTGCTTCATTGCTATCCTCATGACTTGATCACGCTTCATTGTGCTTTGTCACTTCATCACTCTCACCTTGCTTTATGAATGTCATCACTTTATTGCTTTCATCACATCTATCCTCTCATTTCTTCATTGCTTCATCACTTCATCCCCCCTTTAATCACATTCTAACTGTCATTGCTTTATTGCTTCATCACTTTATCCCACTTACTCTTTTTAAATGGCCCCTCAGCAACACTCCCCCAGCAATTCCATTCAACCAAAGCAAAAATCCCCCAGGAACTCAACATTCAACAATCCTCCCCCATCAGCTTCCAAAGGCTCAAGTCAGCTCAAGAGAGCTGATCACATCATCCTGGTAAACTGGCTCAAAATTCTGTCCAACTACAATGCTTGCTTTGGATCCAAAAATGAATCATGAGTTGGCCAAGCTCCATCCTCTAAGGTCAATGCTTATCTCCTGATGGCCAATGAACTCAAGAATAAAATCAAAGTTAGGCTGGATCTTTCATCCAAACAGATGCGGGAGCAATTCAAGAACTATCAAACCAACTACAAAAAAGCCCACTCAATGTCAATCTCCACCAGCTTTTGTATCACCAACTCCAATAAAGAAAAGGGAATCAACTTGGTGGTTGATAAGTTGGACTCTACTTGTCCTTTTTATGTTCAAATGGATGAAATCTTTGGAAAGAAGGCCAATATCACCCCTTTAGCTGCTTTTGATTCCCAACAAACAGATTCAGTTGACGCTGAGGACCTGGCTGTTGATGCTTGGCCTAGCAATGATGATCCCAATGAAACCTATGAGTGGCCTCAATCTGATGTGGAAGAGGATATTCCAACAGAATCAGCTCCAATCATGTCTAAATCAGCATTGATCAACAACTCAAACCCTTCCTTGGACCCCTCACTTCCTTCTTTGGACTTCTCTCTTCCTGGGGTGGAGGAACTTAACGACTTGGCCAACAAGGAGCAATTTATTCCTGTATCACCACCATTGGAATCATCTGCTCAAGTAAGGAACAAACATATTTTCTCTTCTGTCTGGTTAATCCTGACTGATTTAGATTGTAAAAAAACAGGCTCATCTGCTCCTGAATGGCCAAATACTGAAGCCAATGGGGCCTCCCACATACCCTTCAAATGCAAGCAATGATGTTCCCACACAAACCTCCTCTGCAAAGGGAAAGCAAAAGGCCTCCAATTCCATCAACCTCAACCCTAATAGATGTCAAAAGCACAGAAACACTTCAAATTTTTCTGGCTTTGAGGATATCATGGATAAGCAAGATTCAAGTAAGTTCATTGATTGATTTTACTTGCTTTCAAAATGTAGCTCATTCCTATTCCCCTCCAAAAAACAGTGAAATCAAAAATAGAATCCAAAAAACTTCAACTTGAAAAGGAGAAGTGGAATTTTCAACTGGCTATTGATTGTCAAAAGTGGAATGATGAGAGTTTGGCTCATCAAAAACAGTTGGATGCTGAGTGGCAAATCAAACAGGCCAAGATGGAGTTTCAAAAAGAGGAAAAGGAGAAGGATTGAGAGCAATACCAACTTGAAAAGGAGACGGAAAGGCTAGCCACAGAAAAAAAAGATAGATTATGGGTAACTATGGCATGTATTGGTAGCAGCAGAACTGTGGATGAAAGAAAGGAAATTACTCAATTTCTTGGTTTGTAAATATATTTACTTTGATAAAAATTTTAAAAATAAAAACAAAAAAATTCTTTTTGATTGCAACAGCGTTTGAGAGTATTCTTCATGATTGATCAATCTTGCCGGTCAATCAATCCATTGATTGACCAACCGGCAACGTGCCCCCCCTTCTGCTCCTCCTCCTCCTCCCAGTTCTTGAGAAGTTGACTGACACTTTTTTTTATTTATTATTTTTTTTGGTAGTAAATCACCAGTAATGTTCTTTTTTTTTTGTCTGGTGGTTGATCATCTGAGTGTTTTATACTGGACTGATGGTTTTTTTGTTTTTGTTTTTGTTTTTGTTTTTTGTTTTTTTTTGTAGGAGAATTTCCAGTATTTTCTTTTTTATTTTCTATTTTTGTTGATCATCAAGAGGTTTATACCGGAATAATGTCAGTTTTTTTTGCATTTTTTCTTGATTCAATGCAATGCAATTGGATATTACACTACTTTGACCATCCTTTCTTGATGGCCCATTCTTCACCCACCAAACTCAAAATGTTACAACTAATTGATTTCCATCTTGATCCTCACCCCAATCAAAGTATACGGTTGGGAGGGAAAAAGATGGAAGGAGATAGTTTGGAAAACATAGAGAGAAGTGGTAATAAAAGGGCTTGCCAGAGAAGGAGGGCTCAAATGTGGGACTCTTAAATTGCATTGGGAGTTACTGAGGAAAAAATTAATGAAAAGGTTGTTTTGTCTTCACGCAAACTACCTCCCTTGAAACTTTATCCATCCATTGTCAAGAAAAGTCAAAAACCCACCCCTGAAGATTGGAACAGGCCAAACAGAAGATAAAACTGTTCCATTTCTTCAGCTCTGGAAAAGTATATGTTCAAGATCAATTGGATCATGAGGCTATGGTTGCCATCATCCAATTTATCCCTTTGAATGAACTCTCTGAGCAAGAGAAGAAGGACATCAACTCAGTAACAACATTCATTGAAAAATCCAAAAAAATTTTCAAAACTGTTGGTCCCTCAAGATCTTGGGGTGGGAAAATGTGGGTTATTGGATGGCAAAAATCAATAGACCCTTCTGAACTATTTGGACAATATTTGAAGAAAGATGCTGTCAAATCCTCTCCTAAAAAGTATTATTTTTTGAACCTTAGGTCTGACAAGGTCTCTCAAATATTGGGACAAATGTTTTGAAAATTAGCCAAACTTGTGTTTAATTCCAATTGTGAAGCTATGATGGAAAACAAAATCCCTTCCTTCTAATCATTGGAATTTGGATCTGGCCTTACTGATTTTGACTGCTCACCTCACATCACATTCACCTCAGACTCTTTCTACAACTTTCCCCATATTGACCAAGGTGACGTCTCTGACTATTCCTTTTTACTTGTGGTCCTAACCAAAAATTGAATGGACAACTTATCAACAAAAAGGATAATATCAAGTATCCAAAAGCCAATTTGTGTTCCCAGACTTGGTTTTTGGTATTTATTAAAAAAAAAGGGTATTGTGAAAATGGTTTGGGCAGAAAACAAGTAAAAGAACTGTACTTTTCCTGCAGTAGATACTGCCACCCATACTAGGATTGCCATTTCCATGCAAATCAATAGAACAACTCAAAAAAACTAGCGAAGACTTGACCAGTGGCAAAATATATCTTTGGAAAAAAATATAAATAAAGATAAAAAATACTTGTTCATTGGTGGTGTTAAAAATACTCTCAAACGTTGTTGCAATCAAAAAGAATTTTTTTGCTTTTATTTTTAAAATTTTTATCAAAGTAAATATATTTAAAAACCAAGCAATTGAGTAATTTACTTTATTTCATCCACAGTTCTACTGCTACCAATACATGCCGTGGCTACCAACAAACTATCTTTTTTTTCTGTGGCTAGCCTTTCCCTCTCCTTTTTGAGTTGGTCTTGCTCTCAATCCTTCTCCTTTTCCTCTTTTTGAAACTCCAGCTTGGCCTGTTTGATTTGCCACTCAGCATCAAACTTGTGTTTATGAGCCAAACTCTCATCTTTCCACTTTTGACAATAAATAGCCAGTTGACAATCCCACTTCTCCTTTTCAAATTGAAGTTTTTTGGATTCTATTTTTGATTTCAATGTTTTTTGGAGGGGAATAGGAATGAGCTAGATTTTGAAAGCAAGTACAATCAATCAATGAACTTACTTGAATCTTGCTTATCCATCATATCCTCAAAGCCAGAAAAATTTGAAGTGTTTCTCTGCTTTTGACAGCTATTAGGGTTGAGGTTGATGGAATTGGAGGCCTTTTGCTTTCTCTTTGCAGAGTAGGTTTGTGTGGGAACATAATTGATCTCATTTGAAGGGTATGTGGGAGGCCCCATTGACTTGAGTATTTGGCCATTCAGGAACAGATGAGCCTGTTTTTTACAATCTAAACCAGTCAGGATTAACCAGACAGAAGAGAAAAGATGTTGGTTCCTTACTTGAGGAGATGATTCCAATGGTGATGATACAGGAACAACTTGCTCTTTGTTGGAAAATTTGTTGAGTTCTTCCACCACAGGAAGAGAGAAATCCAAAGAAGGAAGTGAGGGGTCCAAGAAAGGGTTTGAATTGTTGATCAATGCTGATGTAGAGGTGATTGGAGCTGATTCTGTTGGAATATCCTCCTCCACATCAGATTGGGGCCACTCATAGGTTTCATTGGGATCATGATTGCTAGGCCAAGCATCAAAAGCCAGGTCCTCAGCATCACCTTAATCTGATTGTTGGGAATCAAAAGAAGCTAAAGGGGTGATATTGGCCTTCTTTCCAAATATTTCATCCATTTGAACATAAAAAGGACAAATGGAGTCCAACTTATCAACCACTAAAATGATTCCCTTTGCTTTATTGGAGTTGGTGATACCAAAGCCAGTGGAGATTGACATTGAGTGGGCTTTTTTGTAGTTGGTTTGATAGTTCTTGAATTGCTCCTGCATCTGTTTGGATGAAAGATCAAGCCTACCTTTGGTTTTATTCTTGAGTTCATTGGCCATCAGGAGATAACAATTGACCTTAGAGGATGGAGGTTGGCCAACTCATGTTTCATTGTTGGATCCAAAGCAAGCATTGTAGTTAAACAGAATTTTGAGCCAGTTTACCAGGATGATGTGATCAGCTCTCTTGAGCTGACTTGAGCCTTTGAAAGCTGCGGGGGGAGGATTGTTGAATGTTGAGTTCCTGGGGGATTTTTGCTTTGGTTGAGTGGACTTGCTGGGGGAGTGTTGCTGAGGGGCCATTTAAAAATAGTAAATGGGATAAAGTGATGAAGCAATAAAGCAATGACAGTTAGAATGTGATTAAAGGGGGGATGAAGTGATGAAGAAATGAAGCAATGAGAGGATGGATGTGATGAAAGCAATAAAGTCATGACAGTGATAAAGCAGGGTGAGATTGATGAAGTGATGAAGCACAATGAAGCAATGAGAGTGATCAAGTGATGAGGATAACAATGAAGCAATGAGAGTGATCAAGTGATGAGGATAGCAATGAAGCAACAAGATTAATCAAGTGATGAGAATAGCAATGAAGATATGAGAGTCATGAACTGATTAGGATAGCAATGAAGCAATGAGAGTGATGAACTGATGAGGATAGCAATGAAGCAATGAGAGTGATGAAGTGATGAGGATAGTGATGAATCAATGAGAGTGATGAAGTGTTCCAATAAGGTTGGAGGACAAAAACAGGGGTGATGATGTGGCATGACACATGGTTGAGCTTTTGAAGGCCTTTATATACTTTATTTGAAAAAACCCATTTATTTTCAGGTAAATTTGACACGTCTGATGTGAAATAAGTGGGTTTTTATTCTATTTATAATGGCGGGTTTGAAATGGGGGATTCGGGTTGAAACCTTCCATTGAAAAATGGCAGGTTTGCTTAACCTTGATACACCCTATTATATGCCAATTTTTCTATGAAATTGGCATCAACCACTCAATTCCTTTGCACTTCTATACATAATCCCATCTACATTCTACAAGTCCCCCACCCAATAAAAATTGAAGTATTGTATTATATTGAGTATTAAGCTAGCCCATTTTATCATTTTAATTGAAATTTATTGAAGATTTTCTTGTTAATCTCAGAGGTGCAATCTCTTCATTGAAAAAAAAGTGAGTTTGGACCTAATTCATTTCAAATCCAAAAAGATCATGAGAATTCAAAATTAGCTGTTTCAAAAATGGATGGCTTGAGTCTCAGTTGAATAATTTGATTAAATAATTAATATATATATATATATATATATATATTTCAATTATTTCATTTCTAAAAACAAAAATACAAGATGACTTCTACAAATATTCAGAGATCAAGTTTTGAGTTCATCAATTTTCAAAAATAAGAGTACCAAAAAAATCAAGCAATGAGGGCGTGTTGAGGATAAACAATGATTCTAAGTGTTTTTCACATTTGAATTGTATATTTGAGCATGGTTTGTTGGCCATCATCAACTGGGAAGGGAGATTGAATGTGGAGTGGTCAACAAAAACCATTACACTTCCTGGGATGAATCTACATTTCTTATAGTACCTGGGTTTTCCCAATTTGCAAAACTGCCCCAAGAATTTTTCCTAACCAATTTAATTGTCTCAGTAGTTCTTCAATTTCTCCTGCATTTTTTTTATGAAAAATCCTGCCTACGTTTTGTTTTATTCTGAAGCACATTGGAAATCAGGAGATGAAAATTAACCTTTGAATACATGTGGGTCAGCTAACCATTGTTTAATTTTTGGACCCAAAGCAATCAGAAAATTTTTAGGAAATTTTGAGCCAGTTGATAAGAATGAGGTGGTCTTCTTGCTTAAGTTGAAAAAAATATTTGTAATCAAAGGAAGTGATATTTTATTTTGTGGAATTTCTTTGGGAGATTTTCTTTTGGAGATTTTCTTTGTTTGTTGGTTTATGGTATTGGTTTGCTGAGGTGCTGTTTTTTTTTCTTTGAAATTGCAGTGTCACACTTGACACTCAGCCCTCCAATTTCAAATGAAATCAAAAAAAAAATCATTCAGTAAATAATCAGTATCTACCCCACCCTCATTACATCTGTTAGGAATATGGCAATCTCAGGCTCTTTCACATTATTAATCTGCCATTCTTGAACATACTTCAAATATAACCTATTCTGTCTATCTTATAATCCACTTATTTTTTATTTTTGTGAATCCTTATTTACATCCTGCTGCAGATTGCAACCTATAATATCTTGTTTTTTAGTACATGGTATCATTTCATAAATTCATGCTGTGCTCTCTCAAAATTTCCCTTTCCAAGCTAGAAAACTCAGGCCTGGGAACATGCTCCAATGTAGTATACCTATCCTACCTCCCTGAACTTTATTCATGAATATAATTTGCTAAAAATACATGAATCCTTATCTCATTGGTATTTTATAATACCTTCTTTTTCTGTTACTAAAAGGCTCTTCTCCTCCTGTTCACCTCTTAAATATAAGTACTGGCCTTCTTCCTGTTCCCTGATTTCATTTCCTCAAGAAATAATTTTACTACTTATTTCTAGGAATCAAATCCAAGAACGTGTCATTAAGAACCAATTCTATTCCCCTCTGTTAATTAATCTGCTTCCTCCAGAGATACTCAGAAAAACTTCCCCTAATTCTACTGTGAGTAGAGTAATCAAGTTGAGAGCCCTTTTTTCATGGAAGCAGCCCTTTTGATAGGTATATTGATGAATTGATGTGATGGGGACTGTGAATTAGCAACTTCTAGATGTCTATAAATGATTTGATTAGATTGGTAGTTTGAAGGAGGGATTTAAAGATGATTTGGAATGAGGTTGTGTAGAAATGAAGAAATTATGAGCAGAAAGGATGATAATATCTCTGATAAGGTACAGGTTGGATAAAAATTCAAAGGGGTGGATGGTGTGGTGAAACAGGTTACTGAGGATGAGGGTACCTTTATAATTTTCTAGTGTATAATTGCCCCCAAATTGGGGGAGGGAAGCCTTTTGCCCAGTGCAAAAGCTCAAGTGAGGTAGATCCAACTTGTGGCTAAGAATGCAAAGAACAACATCAAGCAGTTGATTTCTTTTGAGGAAGTTCTCCCAAGGATACCAACATTATTATTTTCCAACCCTCAAAAAAGCAAGATTGATATTTATAGATTTGAAAAACCACTTATTTACCACTAATTTTGAAATTTCTGATCTGAAATAAGTGTCTTTTATTTTAATTTTAAATAGAATTCCTGAAAAAGGTGATTTTGACTGAAACTCTCCATTGAAAATTGGTGTTTTTTGTTGAATTTGATATGCCCTATTTGAAAAAATTTAAAGAATATTTGAAGGTGATTAAAAATCAATAGATAAAAATTGAAAGATTAGGGCGTATCAAAGTTGGAAAACCCACCATTAGAAACCCACCATTTTTTTTGACCAAACCCGCCATTTTTAATGGTGGGTTTCTGAAATACACATACCCCCTAACTGGTGTATTTCAAAATGGCGGGTTTCATGAAAATGGCGGATTTCAAACATCACACCCTCCATTAAACACACCATTTATGCATCATCATCCATCCACCATCTATCACATCTAAAACACCCACCTGCATCAGAAAATCCATACTGGTCACATCTCCATTGCATCACACACATCTCATCTCCATTGCTTCACATCTCTATCAATTTTCACATCTCCATATTCACACAAATCCCATCATCATCTCATCACCCCACATCACATAACCATCTTTCTCAACATGTCCAATCAAACTTCCCGCCAGCAAGTTGAAAACTCAAAGAAGCTGACTGAACTTTTGCTACTGTTTGACTCCCATTCAGACTCTGATTCAGACTCCGATTTGGAATCAACTTGGTTAGCTTTGAATTCTCTGTTGGAAAAGCAATACATGGTTCCAAGAATACACACCCTCCACAACCCTATGTGTGAAAGGCAAAAGCTTCATCTCATCCCCAACTTAAGCTTCCAGCAACTATTCCAAAATTTGTTTCCTTCATTCATGAAACTTTTGGAGATGATTGAAGACCACCACATCTTCCAGAACAATTCTTGGAATCCTCAACGCGATCCAGCCATCCAACTTGCCGTTGCTCTTTGTAGATTGGGGTCAAATGGAAATGGAGCAGCAATCCATCAATTTGAAAATCTATTCTCAGTCAGTTACGGAAGCATTGACTTATACACCAAAAGAGTCATGATTTCTATCCTATCTTTCTGTTTCTCAGTCCTTTCTTGGCCAACCAAAGAAGAACACAAGGAGATATATCAAGTAACGGATACCAAAGGCTTTCCTGGTTGCATTGTGTTTGTTGATGGAACCACCATCCCCTTGAGTCAAAAACCCAAGCTAGATGGCAACCACTATTTTGATTGCAAAAAAGGAAACTGATTCATTTCTTTTACAATGACTTTGATAACACCTTTGATCACACCACTGACCAAATATGTTTCATCTTTTTGTTGAGATACTCCATGGCCCTAAAACTTGTTTGTGATAACAACAGGAAGTTCATATCCCTCCATGCTGGCCTTCCAGGTTCTTTTCATGATTCATACGTGTTCAATGGGATGCAAATTTCCCAACAACCAGGGAACTACTTTGACCAAGATCAATACCCTCTTTCCAATTCAGCTTATACTAGTTGCAAATATGTGGTTCCAGCATACCAGAAGGTTTCATCTAACAATCAAGGAAAAACCAATTTCAACTATCATCTTGCCCAATCACAAGTTTGGATTGAGAATGCCATAGGAGTCCTGAAAGGAAGATGGGCCAGCTTAAGGGAAATGCAAAACCAGCTTCAAAAACCCAAAGACATGAAGTTCCTCATCAACTGGATTATAAATTGTGTAATTCTTCACAATCTTTTGGCCAACATCAAAGATGAATGGGACAAAATATTTGAAGATGATATTCCTGATCTGCCTCAAGTCATCCCTATTGTCTTGTCCCTCATCTTCTTCTATGAGAGAGCGGATTTTACCCCTCACCCTTTCCCACTTTGATGAGTAAGATTTTGTTTTGAAATAGGTAAAAAATGTTTTTTTTTGTTTTGGTTTTTCAACCAAGAATCCTAGGCTGACTCACTCCGTTTTTTTTCTTCTTTTTTTTTCTTAGACAAAACTGACCCAACACCTCACCCCACCCCACCCACCCACCAGTCCACTCTCCTGCTCAACCACCACCTTCTCCTCACCCACCACCTCCTCCTCACCCACCACCTCCTCCTTACCCACCACCTCCACCTCACCCACAACCTTTGGAACTGGTAAGCTCTCTATCCTCATCCTCCCCATCATCAGAAGCTAACCTGCTCCTTCACCACCCCCCCCTCCTTGCTTGCCCGCTGCCCCCACCTTGGCCCCCCCCTCCTCTGGCCGCCAGTGCCACCTGCCCCCCCCTCTTGATCCGCTGGCCCCCACTCCTTGCTTTCCCCCTCCTTTCCTGCCGGCCCCACCTTGGCCCCCCCGTCTTTGCTTGGCCGCTGGTGCCACCTTGCCCCCCTGCCTCCCGCTCCCCGCTCCTTGCTTGCCCCCTCCTTTCCTGCCAGTGCCACCTTGCCCCACCCCTCTCAATCTGCCAGCCTCACCTTGGCCCCCCCTCCTTGCTTGGCTGCCGGTGCCACCTTTCCCCCCCTCTCAATCTGCCAGCCCCTGCTCCTTGCTTGCCCCCTCCTTGCCCGCTGGCCCAACCTTGGCCCCCCCCTCCTTGCTTGGCCGCCAGTTCCACCTCACCCCCCCTCTTGATCCGCTGGCCCCCACTCCTTGCCCGCCGGCACCACCTTGGCCCCCCCTCCTTGCTTGGCTGCTGGTGCCACCTTGCCCCCCCCTCTTGATCCGCTGGCCCCCGCTCCTTGCTTGCCCCCTCCTTGCCCGCTGGCACCACCTTGGCCGCCGGTTCCACCTTGCCAGCCCCTGCTCCTTGCTTGCCCCCTCTTTGCCCACCAGCCCCACCTTGGCCCCCCCATCCTTGCTTGGCCACCGGTGCCACCTTGCCCCCCCTCTTGATCCACCGGCCCCCGCTCCTTGCTTGCCCCCTCCTCACCCGCTAGCCCCACCTTGGCCCCCCCCCTCCTTGCTTGGCTGCCGGCGCCACCTTGGTCCCCGCCTCCTTGCTGGCCCCCACCTCAACCCCCCCTCCTTGCCCGCCTGCCCCACCTTGGCCCTCCCCTTCTTGCTGACCCGCCGGCGCCATTGCTGCAGCCTGCCCCCCTGCCCCTTGCATTGGCCCCGCCCCCCCCCTCAGACACCCCCCTGATGCCTGCCTGCCCAGCCAACCAACGTCTCCCCCCTCCCTGGTTCCTGGACCCTGCCTGCCGGGCCCCAGGACCAACCCAAAACCCAACCCAAAGGCCCGCCCCAATTCCTCACACCCTGGTAAGTTTTTTTTTTTTTGGGGGGGGGGGGTGCTGATGTGATGTTTTTTTTTTTTGGTTATCACGTTTCTGGTGAACTTGGGATCAAGTCCAGGTTTGGTTTCATTTTTTTTGATCCAATCTTGTTTCACTGATGATGCCCATTTGACTGAATGTTTTTTTTTTTTTCAATCCCTCAACTGTTATTGGTGAATGTCCAATTCTTCTCCCACACCCCTCAAAATGTTACACAAACAATCAAATGCCGCCTTGTTCCTCACCCCAACCTAAGTATAGGATTGGGAGGGAGCAAGATGGAAGGAGATGGCTTGAAAAACACACAGAGAGGTGGGAAGAGTAGGGCTGCTTGCCAAAAGAGGCTTCAATCTTGGGATTCAGAAATGTCTTTGGAAGCTACTGAGGAAGGTATTAATCAAAAGGTGGTCTAGTCTGGTTGAAAATCAAGTCCTTTGGATCTGTACCCTTCAATTGTTGCAAAAAATAAAAAGATTAGCGGAAAAACAACCCAGGAAGAGTTTGAGCAAGTAAAACAAACAATCAAAAAATTCCATTTCTTCCACTGTGGAAAAGTAATTGTCCTCAATCAATCTGATCACCAAGCCCTGGTTGCAATAATTGAATTTGTGCCCTTGGATAAACTCTCAGAACAAGATAAGAAGGAAATCAACTTTGTCACCACTTTCCTTCATGGTTCAAAAAAATTTTTCAACCCAGTTGGTCCTTCAAGATCTTGATGTGGAAAAATGTGGGAAGTTGGATGGCAAAAATAAATGCACCCTTTGGATTTATTTGGAAATTCTGTGAAGAAATCATCTATTAGATCTTCTACTCAAGATTATGCTTTCCTCAGCCTTAAGGCCAACAAGGTATCCCAAATTCTAGGAAAAACGTTTTGCAATTTGGCCAAACTTTCCTTTGAATCAAACCATGATACCATGAAGGACAACAAAATCCCCTCTTTCTCTTTGTTGCAATTTGGTTCCAAGCCTACACCTTTTGATTTCTCCCCAAACATCACTTCCACCTTGGATTCTTTTTACAAGTCTCCTCATATTGACAAAGGCAACATCTCTGGCTACTCCTTTTTACTTGTGGTTCCAACCAAGAAATCAAATGGTTGACTTATTGAAAATATGGACAAATATCAAGTATTGGATGGCCAATTTGTTTTTCCTGAACTTGGCTTTGGAATTGATTTCAAGCAAAAAGGTATCCTCAAATTGGTTTGGGAAGCTAATAAGTACAAGCACTGTACCTTTCCTGCTGTGGACACAGCAACCCATACCAGAATGGCCATGTCACTTCAAATTAATAAAACAACTAGAAAAACTTGTAGGGACTTGAATAATGGCCAAATTTATTCTAGAAAAAAAATATAAATAAAAACAAAAAAGATCTGTATGTTGGTGGGGTTAAGAATACTCTCAAATGTTGTAATCAAAAATAATTTTTTTGTTTTTCTTTCACCCATGCAAATATATTTACAAGCCCAGCATTTTATTTATCTGCTGTATTTTATCTACTGTTATAATGCTACCAATGCAAGCAAAGGCTACTGATACCTTATCCTTTTTTTCTGTTGCAAGTTTTTCCCTCTCCTTTTCCAGTTGTGCTTGCTGTCAAGCCTTCTCCTTTTTCTCTTTTTGAAAATGTAGCTCAGCCTGTTTCAACTTCCACTCAGCATCCCATTTTTTGTTGATGAGCCAAACTCTTGGCTTTCTGCTTTTGAACATCCATGGCCATTTGAAAATCCCACTTTTGATTTTTCAAGCTCAAGTTTTTTGGATTCAATTTGTGATTTGACTGTTTTTTGCAGGGGAAAAGCAATGAGCATTATTTTGAAAGCAAGGATATTCAACCAATGGACTTACATGAATCTTGCTTCTCCATGGTTTCTTCAAAGCCCAAAAAACCGGAAGTGTTTCTCATCTTTTGATGAATTTTGGAGTTGATATTGATGGAATTGGAGGCCTTTTGCTTACCCTTGGCAGAGGAGGTTCAAGTCTGAGAGTCTTCACTAGTGTTCAAAGGCAATGTAGGAGGCCCCATTGGCTTGAGTTTTTTGCCATTCAGGAATGGATGAGCCTGTTTTTTTACAATCTAAATCAGCCAGGATTTAACCAGACAGAAGAGAAAAGAGCTTGGTTCCTTACTTGAACCAATGTTGAGGCTAATGGAGACTGAGGAGTATCTTGTTCCGCATCAGCAAGGTTGATGAGATCTTCTAACCCAGGAAGAGAGCAATCCAAAGAATGAGGGGAGGGGTCCAAGGTATGGTTTGACACATAAATCAACACGGAATTAGACGTGATTGGAGCTGATGGAGTTTGAATATCCTCCTTGGCATTGGATGGGGGCCACTCCAAGGCAAAGGTTTCTTCAGGACCACCATTGCTAGGCTGAGCATCCCCAGCCAAGTCCTCAGTGTTGACTGAATTGGATTGTTGGGAATTAAAAGCGGCTAAAGGGGTGATGTTGGCCTTCTTTCCAAAGATTTCATCCATTTGAATATAAAAAGGACAAATGGAGTCCAACTTATCAACCACCAAGTTGATTTCCTTGGCTTTGTCAGAGTTGGTGATACCAAAGCTGGTGGAGATTGACATGGAGTGGGCCTTTTTGTACTTGGCTCAATAATTCTTGAATTGCTCCCTCATCTGTTTGGGTGACAGATCCAGCCTACCTTTTGTTTTGTTCTTGAGTTCATTGTCCATCAGGAGATAACCATTGACCTTAGAGGATGGAGGTTGGCCAACACGTGTTTCATTGTCCAATCCAAAGCAGGCATCATAGTTGGAGGGAATTTTGAGCCAGTTGACCATGATGATGTGATCAGCTCTCTTGAGCTGACTTGAGCCCTTGGAAGCTGATGGGGGAGGATTGTTTGTTGTGGAGTTCCTTGGCAATGTTTCCTTTGGTGTGTTGGACTTTTTTGTGGACTTGCGGGGGAGGTTTTCTGAGGGGCCATTTGGAAAGAGTCAGGGAAATAAGGTGATGAGAGGGATAAAGTGACAAGCAAGATGCAGGTGATGAGAGATATGAAGTGATGAGAGCGATAAAGTGGCAAGAGAAACAAAACAATGATTGGATTATTTGGATGAGGTTGGAGGTAGAGTGATGAGAGAAATGAAGCAATGAGAGCAATAAAGCGGTGAGTTATCAAGTGATGAGGGTGATAAATTGATGAGAGTGATGATGAGAGTGATGAATTGATGAGAGTGGTGAATCTTTTTATGATGAGGCTGGAGGTAAAAATATTTGCAATGAGGTTGGCGGTAGAAGGAGGTGGGAAGCCAGGGGTGGATGATGTGGACAGGTGGCGGAAGCCTTTAAATCCTTTATTTGAAAAAACCCACTTATTTCATGTTAAATTTGACACGTCTGATGTGAAATAAGTGGGTTTTTTGATTTTTAATGGCGGGTTTGAAATGGCAGATTTGGGTTTAAACTCGCCATTAAAAAAAGGCGGGTTTGGTTAAATTTGATACACCCTATTCAGAAAAATTCACTTTGGAGCAGATTTAAATAAAACAGAAAAATGATAAAATATATATGTATAGATATTTGAATTGAGCCTAATTCAAGGCATCTTCAGCTTAAAATGAAAATTTTTAGAAAAACCGTTTAAAAAATCAAAAAACTGAAATATATACCTATATATATATATATATATACTATGTATATATATTATTTGAGGGAGATTCAAATCAGAAAAAAAATCATGATTCAATCAATAGAAAATTCATAATTATTTCTGATTGAAATTTCTTTGGATAATATTCAAAGAAAAATAAAAAGAATGTGGAAAAAATTCTTTCATTCAAATCAAAAATTAAAAAAAAGAATCAATTCAACTAGAATTTTTTTTAAGATTTTAAGAAGGAAAAATGATAAAAATTCCAAAATTCCAAAATCTTTCAACAAAAAATGCATCAAGTACAACAATAATACAGAAAAAATTAAACATTACTTTCTTTGAATAAAGTTCAATGTTTCTGATGTAATGTGGATGGATTCATTCCAGATTTTGAAAACTGTTCAAAAATTCAACATATATAATCATTCAAAGAGAGGAATTAGAGATTTAGGCAAATATAAGAAAAATAACAATGATGTTTTCCTTCTTATTCAAAGAATTTTTTTTTGATATTTATTTGATTATATTTGAACTTAATGAAGTTGATTTTGTAGTTTTTATGAATTTTCAATTCTTCTTATTGAATAAACCATGAAAAACCAATGATCAACTGATTGCAAGTGACATACCAGGGCACAAAGGGCCCCTTTGTCCTCTGGTATGTCACTTTTAATCAAGTGATCATTGTTTTTCATGGTGATAGGTGTATTTTGAATTTTTTTTTTTAAAAAAAAATATATATATACATTTAAGCAGAATAAATTTTTGATTTTATTGTGATTATTATTTTACTAAATGAATTATTTTTTTAAATATTTCAAAATATTTCAATAATCCTTGTACAATAGGTATATTTTGCATTTGGGTTGTCAGAAATTCACAACCCTAAAAGACTTGTAAATAACTGAAAACAGGGTGTGTGGCATGGTTAACAACCCATTCTAGCTGTGCAAATCTTCACAGGACCCACATAGTTGCTAACAGCCATTCACAACTCAGATGGGTTGTGAGCTGTGCCACACAGCTCTTTGGAGTTATGACGTGCCATTCACAACTTTTTCATGAATCCAGGGTTGTGAGAAAAAAATAAAAAAAAAATTAAAATTAAAATTAAAATCAAAATAAATAAAAAATTAAACAACAAAAACCAAATAAAGAACAAAAAATGCTTTAAAAAAATAAAAAAAAATGAAAAATTCTGCCAAAACCTATTTTTCCATGAGCTTTTGGATACTTATTTTGGCTATTTGATTTTTTTTTTGTTTATTTCAGCTACAATACTTCTTAACTAACACTCAAAGATATTTCCAATAATATTTTTGTATTATTTGGACATATCCTTTTACCTTAAACAATTCCTTCAAAAAACCAAAAAAATCAAAAAACTCAAATTTCTCATTGGAAATTTTCATCCTTTTATTTTCCTTTTGATTTAATTTTTCTTGGTAATTAAAGCTATCAAAAAGTTCAAAAAACATTCAAAGAGGATTCAAATATTTTTCTCAGTTTTTTTGGGTTTATTATTTTGAATTGAAAAGCTCCTTCAAAAAACTAAAAATTTCAAAAATTGCAATTTTCTCATTGGAAGTTTGGATCCTTTTGTTTGCCTTTTGTTTGCCTTTTTTCCTTTTTGATTTTTTTGTTTCTTTGATCAAATTGTTCAGAAATTTAAAAAAACTATTAAAGAACTTTTAAATATTTCTTTCAGAATTCTTGGATTTCATTTTTTACCTTAGAGAATTCCTTCAAAAAACCAAAAAATTGAATTTTGTCATTGGGTTTTTGGATCCTTTTGTTTGCCTTTTGAAATAATTTTTTTGGGGAATTCAAGCTTTCAGAAATTTAAAAAAAAAGAAAAAATAGCTTCTTAATAATTTTTAAAGATCTTTTGGATGTATGCATACACCTTATAAACTTCATTCAAAAAATGAAAAATAAATAACAAGTATGGATACAAATATTAAATTTTATTCAACTATTATTGTTTTTATGTTTCTACTTGATTTCCTTGGAGGTAGAAAAACCTCATTAGCAAGCTCTAAATTTTTCTGGATAATGTTTCTCCAAGATTTGGAATCCTGGGTCAAAAAGCTTTTCCAAAGTGGATCTAACCCAGTAGCTGGCCAATCATCAGACTGGAACTTGAATGAAACTATATGTTTAAAAAATTCTAAAAGAATGAATAAAATAGGAGAAGATTTAGAATTTTGAGTAGGAGGGGAATTCAGAGGAAGATAATTGCAAGGCATTAAAGAACAAAAAGGAAACACCAAAAACTTATACATTTCAGCCAGAAGGAAAACATGGCATGGAAATTTTGTCCACATATTAATGGGAGCTGGGCCAGAAAGGTGATTCAGTTGCCTTCTTGGTTCTTGGAAATTTTCACCCCAGATTTCAAGCAGTAATCTTTAGTACTTGAAGATTGGGTTTGAATCCACCTCTTTCACCATTTCATTCCTTACTTGAATCTAGTCTTCTGAGTTCCTCCCCAAAAAATGGCTGCTTCTCTAAATACACAGTTCCCATCTCCTATGAAATCTTGAACATGTGATATATTTTGAATTGCTGGTTTTGGGGGAATGAAATCTTTGTATGGGAAATAAAAATGAAAATCAGAATTATTTATAAAATAAAATGTGGTCTAACAATAAAATGTGGTTTAACAATAAAATGTGTTTCTTCAATTGATAATTTGTCAAATATGTCAGAATAAGAATAAAATAGTGTGCAGGAAACCTGGAGGAAAAACCCAAAAAAAATCAGAAAAAAATACAAAATGAGAAAATATCAAAGGTGCTGAATTTCTCACTCATTGTTCTTTATTTTTATGCTAATACATTCATTCTAGGGGGATGGTAAGGAGAATGAACATCTTCATTGGATACCTTTATTCTCTTGATTTTTGTCCCAGGATTGTATTCCATAGAAGTAACCTGCTTATTCACAATGGTTCCAGACCTCTAATAAGATTTTTAATCAAAAAATTAATGAAATATAATATCCAAAAAATAAAAAAACAATAAAATGAAATTAAATATCACCATCTCAATAATGTCCAAATCTTGCAGCTCTTAATTTTCTGAATCTTCCACTTCATCCAAATCTGAAACCTCTTCATTTTCTGAATATTCCTCTTCTGTCAGAAATTCAACCTATTTTTAAAAAAAAATGACAAGGACTCATTAAAAAAAACCAATGCATTTCAGAAGAAATCATGATAGATATAAAATTACCTCTTCCTCTGATTCCTGATTCTTTTTTTCCTTCCCCTTCCCCTTGATGGCCTTCTGCCTTCTTGAAACCTGAACACATAGGGAAAAAAATATTAATTATGAAAGTTGATACATATATCTTGTTTTTCCAAAAATGCTGACTGGCCTTTGAATTTTCTATGAATTTCTTCTTTGGCCTTCCCTCTTCTTGGGTTCTTCTAAATATTCAAAAACAGATTGATCTCTTTTACTTGAGGACTGAGAGATCTTCTTGAACTTATTGGCTTCTCCTTTGGTTCTTCCTCTTACTTTGGATCTTTGAGTGGAATTTGGCTCTTGAATCAGGGAAATTTGATAGATATCTGCCACTGTACAGCTTCTTGCTTTCAACCAGATAATATAGCTGTTATTTAGGTGGCAACTTGCCTAATTCTTCAAAAAGCTGAGTGAAATATATGTTTTAATTAATGTCTTTGGTTGGAACTTCAACTTTTTCTGAATCTTCAGTTGCATCAGGCTTCAGAGTTAACTGGAAAAATGAAAAACAAAGTAAATAAGGAAATTATGAATTTGAGGTTGAATCCAAAAAGAAAAAAAGAAAAAAAACTTACTAATAAGGGAGCTTTGAAATGCCATTGAGGATTAAAATCTTCAAGTTGGAAGAGTTCACCCTTTCTGATAGCCAATTTTAATTTGTGAATACATGGTATACCCATTTAAGAAGAGTAACCACAGTTGTTGCAATTGGTTGAATATTCAAAAACTTGATGGAATGAGTGAATTATTTTGAGGGAATAGTGGCTGATTTTTCTAGATAGGTGATCCACACAGTGAGGTGACCCAATGAGATTCTTGATTTGTTTCTGAGAGGCTTCAATAGCTCTCTCATGGTTTGGGATGGTGATTGAAGTGTAAATGTGTTGAACTACATTGTAGAAAGAGCCAATAGATGAATTGATTGATTTGATGTAGGAGTGAAGACCTTCTATTCTTGATTTACTTGTTTTTCCAAAGTGAAAGTGCTTGTTTGCCAAATAGGAGACAAATTTTATTTTAAGAAAAATCCAGTTCTCAAGAAAACAGTGAGATGTTGGAAGATTCCAGACAAAAGAAAGTTTGCTAAAGTTTTCTTGATAGCTTGATTCAGATTTGGAATGGAAAAACTGATTCCATTGTTTCTAAAAAAGCTTCCATTCATCTTCAGAGTTGAAGTGCTTTCTACAGTGGGTTTGAATATTTTTGGAAATTTGCAAGAAACAGAGAAGATGATGAGAGGAAGGGAAAAAATTTTCAATTGAAATAATAAGTGCTTGATCCTTGTCTGTGAAAATCACACTAGGTTCTTTATCTTCTAAAATTTCCTGAAGTTGAGTCAGGGCCCATTCATAGCTCTGTTATTCTCTTGAGATAAAAAAAAGAAGGCAACTGAGAAACTTCTTGAACAATTGTTTACCCCAATAATATGAAGAAGGGGCATTCCAATTTTTTTTTTTTTTCATGTCAAGTCCATCATTATAAGAGTTGGGAAAAGTTTGAGAAGTTTCATTGAATCAGGGTGTGAAATGAATAAACAAGTGATTTGACCATCCACATTGTTCATTTTGTAGAAAAAAAGAAGAATCATTGAGTTCCAGTATGAGGGCTTCAACAGGAGTTTTTCCATCAAGGGAATTTTTTTGAATTTGGGATATTTTATTGTAAAGAGTATTGAGATTTGTATGGAAAGGAGATGATGATTTTTTTATGAGAGAGTTGAGAATTTTTAATGGGGGAACTAAAGCTTTGGTTAAATTTTAAACCATCTCCTGTTGCTTCCCTTGGATTCTTCTGTGGAAGGGATGAGTGGAAGTATAATTTGAAGGTGGATGGTTTTGGTCTGTACATATAAACTTTACCACCCAGATACACAATCTTTTGGAAAAATTGCCTGATGATCTGAAAGGAAAATTTGTCTTTCTTGATTTTTTAACTTGGTGTTATCTTTGCTGGGTTTATATTACCCAGATTTATTGCATTGATAAGTTTAGGTATGTTTCTTGAAATTGGATACTCTGGTAGATGTGGCATATCATGAGACTTTGCCCATTATTGGATTGCTTCAAACAGCTCCTCCTTTTGATTATATGATAGCTCAGGAGGGAGGGGGCAGAGGGGGGAATCAGGAGTTTGAGTAGATGAAGAAGGAGCAAGAGGAGTTATATCACTAGTTTGGTTAGATGAGATAATTGATAGTGGACATGGTGAAACAGTTCTAAAAAGTGAGTGGATGTTTTCTTGAGCCATTTCAAAAAGAGAAAAGATGGGTGGAGGTCCCAGGAAAAAAATTTCAGTCATATTGAATTGATGCATGTGAAAGGGCTCAAAGAAGATTCCCAGAACCCAAAAGGGGTTTATTATGATGCTTTTTTGGTTTGGTTTTTGAGACAAGAAAAGTGGCTAAAAAATTACCACAAAATTATTGTTGGAAATCTTCAGATAATTCCTTTAAATATGCAGCTTCAAATAGTTCAGATCATCATTATTTTTTTCAGGAAAAAAAAAATCAAAAAAGGATAATTAAGGGGAGGCCATACTTTTACTTTTGAATTATGTTCATTGTCATTTATAAGTTGAGGGGTAAAAAATGTGACAAGCAGTCAGAAATTTTTTTTATTTGAGTCTTTGGATTCTATTCTAAGCAAAACTTCAAAAAAAATCAAAAATAAATCTTATTGTTTATTTAACTTTCTGAGAGCTTTGATAATGAAAAAAAAAGAATTATAAATTTAAATAAAAGGATCCAAAAGTCCAATGAGAAATTTGGTTTTTTTGATTTGTTTGATTTTTTGAATGAATTTTTTAATTTTGAACAATACATCCAAAAAATATGCAAAAAAAAATCAGAAAGCTCTTTGAATTTTTGATAACTTTCTGAGAGCTTGAATCACCAAAAAAAATGAATTAATAAGGCAAATCAAAGGATGCAAAAGTCCAAGAGAAATATGTTTTTTTTTGTGATTTTTTGAATGAATTGTTTAAGGTAAAAGAATGCATCCAAAAAATCTCAAATAAATAGTGGAAAGCTCTTTTATTTTTGGTTTAAAATTGAATAGAGCTTAAATAACCAAAAAAAATGATTAAAAAGGCAAAAAGAAAGATCTCAAACTCCATTAATTTTTTTTTTTGATTTTATTAATTTTTTTATTAAATTTTTGAAGGGGTTCTAATGCCTGAAAAATTATCAAAGATGTGGTTTGGGGTGTCTATGTATGCCTAATTACCCCGTAAAATGTCCTATTTGGGGCTATTTTGCCCAAAATGGGCCAAAAGTTGTGTACACAACTATTTGAGCCAAAAAACCTCCATTCACAACTCAAATGGGTTGCAAACGGTGTGGAAAGAATAAAGGTTATCCCCCTATAATTGTCCCAAGGTTTGGAAGTTAACGGTTCCCTGCGTTTGAAAGGAGATGAGGATGTCCAAAGTCGCACTTAAATAAGAAATAGAGATAAGGAGATAAGAGATAAAGAAAAGTAGAGAGAGAGAGAAATCGCCAATCCTTCAATCCTAAGAACTTTCCACCTGGATGTGTATCTGGTATGAGTTCCCTTAATCTCCTGGTGAGATGAGTGATTCAATCTGATGATGTGTTGTTATTCCTCCTCTGTATCTCTACTTCCTCCTAACCCGGAGTTGAGAGTGAGGATAAGTCCTCCCTCTCAACCCTAACCTAAGTACACGCACAAATAACAGTATGACAACAAAACAGAAAACAATCTCAAAACAGAAACCCTAGCCTCCTCTCCCCACCTCCTCTGTACCAAAACTCCCCCGCCGTCCGTATGCCGTTCCGTCCATCCGGTTTGTCCTTCTCATGATGCGGTCCTTGCACCGCGCCCTACTTGGAGCCCCCCGCGCCTGTCTGTATCTGTTCATCCGTGCCCGTCGTGGGTGTTTGGTAATATCCGGCATGATCCGCGCGCTTGCGTGCGCCCTCATCCGTTCCTTCATAGCCCGCGTATTGCTCCGCCCCTACATATCCAAACCGGTGCGCCCGCAAACCTAGTCAAGCGCACTACCTTCCAAATCCAATCTCCGGGGCGGATTGCCGCCCACGCCGCATTTGATGCTGAGCCCAACCTGTCCACCAGGTGCGGAGCCAAACAGCGGCTGCTGCTGAGCACTCCGCGTAACCTAGTGCTGAGCCCACTTGCCCCCAATGCTGAGCGCGCAGCCGCAACGCAGTTCCCAATCCGTGTCTATAAATTGACACCACATCCCCCCCAACTTGAGTTCTGTCCCCAGAAGTTTCCCATTGCTTCACCATACCACCACCTTTGCTACTTCCACTCCACCCCTACCAATCCCACTACCGCCTTCCCCGTCTTCCTTCCTACCCGTTGCATGTCCTTCTCCATAGCTCCATTGGGAAAACAAAGGTCCTGCAAGTAGTCACAAAGGATTGCGTACCGCCCGGTCTGCCGGAGCGGCAGCTGAACGCCTGCCTCCAAAACCCCTACCTTGACAACCGGGGCCTCCACATCGAGCAGTTCTGCGTCCTCAAACGGGTTGTCCCTTGGATACCGTGACAACGCGTTGGGCATAGTTAATGCTTTCCCCGGAACATGAACAACAGCAAAGGAGAAAAGTTGAAGAAACTCCACCCACCTGGTCATGGGAGCGTTGGGCAACGCTGGGGAATTGATCATCCGCGCCAGCGCCTCCGCGTCCACCAAAAGCTCAAAGTGAACCCCCCACAAAAGATACTGGAGCCACCGCATGATCTTGGTGACCCCACACAACTCCAACTTTGGCTGAGAGTACCGGCTTTCCATTGGAGTGAAGGTGACCAACTCGTAAAGTACCGGCCTATCCTTGCCGTTGTCCTCTTGAGTGAGAACCCCCCTGCACCAAATTTTCTGGAATCAACTGCTAGCCTAGTTCCTCCTGCGTTGTAGTCGAGATTGCGGAGCACAATGTCACGTCCCACAATCTCCTTGAGCTTTTGGAAAGCGCAATTGCATTCTTCCCCCCACTTCCACTCCGCGCCTTTCCGCGTTAGTGATTGGAGCGGGCTTGCCACCTCCGCAAACCTCTTGATGAACATACGGACATAGCTACATAATCCCAAGAACTGAAGGATATGCAACACCGTCCGCGGGGTTGGCCATTCGAGGACCTTGTTCCGCTTTTTCTCTGCAATGCGCCGGCCGTCGGAAGCAACAACATGGCCAAGGACTTTGAGCGCCGGGACACAAACCGCCAACTTCTTCACCGACACTGTCAGTCCTGCCTCCTTGATGCAAAACAGGATGCGTTCCAATGTCTGCGCATATTCGCACACAAAACGTCGGACGCTGGGAACTTCAACCAGCTCCGCTCCCCCGTAATTGGATTTTGGACCTTTGATGCCTGCGTTGTCAATGAAGATTTGGAATCCCTCCGGAAGATTGTCCTTCAGGATCCAAGCCATTTGCGCCTGGTACACCACCACGGAATTGGTTGCGCCTTGCAGGAGCCGAGTCAGCTGCATTCTTCCCAACCAAGTCTCAAATGCCGTTAGAGGCTGCAAGCAAGGATCCAACTTGCGCTGGTCGTATCCCCCCATCACATCCACTAAACCGTAACAAGCGCGCCCCGCCATTGACTCAAGGAACTTGTCAACGCAAGGGGGCCGTCCCGCGTCCCGGATCGTAAAGGAGTTGAGCTGCTGTAAATCATGAACAATCCTCAATGACTTTCTGTCCTGCTTAACCACCGCAAAGATTGGGCTGGAGTAACTAGACGTTGACTGTTTGTAAAGGCCAGTCTTCACCCGCTCCCGCACCAGCTCCGGAAACTGCTCCCGGACCGCCCGCGGTATCGGAATTGGCTTGATCTGCCACGGCTCGTGATCAAAAGTGGGGATGACATAGGGGTTGCCAATATTGGTTTTCAGGAGCCCCCGCTCTTCCGGTCCAAAAGCGAGTGCTCTTTCCCAAAGAACCAGAACTGAAATCAGAAAATCACGCTCCTCCGTACTCAACCATCCTGTCGGGCCAAAATTGAAAGCTGCAATCTGCTCCTCTGTGATCCGCGCCGAACTAGTAACCCACCCCAAAGCCTTAATCGGCGTGACCCAAGGGTCCCGCGACCAAGCAATCGGTCAAAGTGGTCCGTTCAGTTCCTGGGGCATCGGCTCATTCCTTGGTCGGACCTTCCGTGACACCGGCTTGTACTTGCCTGCGTTGCACCGCATCATCCGCACGCATCCTTTGCTGTAAGTCCTGCACAGAACGGAACCGCGGCTTTTGCCTTTGCTCACAAGTGTGGCACAATGATAGGGTTTTCAAAGCGTAGTATCCTTGGGCAATGCATACTGAGAAAAGGGACTTACTTCTGCGACGTGCGCGCCCTGCACTTTCCTTCCTCCCCCTCCCTGCTCCCCATTAGTCGACCGCCCGCGCAAAACCGGAGCTTGTTCCGCGCGGTCTCCTTGGTCGACTAGAAAAAATCCTCCAAAGGTCTCCCGTCGCAGACCAACTCCGCGTCCGGTTCCTCCTCATACTCCAACACTCTCCTCCGCTTCCCTTGCCCGTGATTGCAGATAGTCGTCTCAAACCTTCCGCCGGACAAATCCTCCACTGTCAACGCCTCCGTTCCCGCCTCCGGATCAAAAACCATGCGTGCTCAAAACCTGAAAATGAACGGCCTTCCCAAAATCACATCCGCACAATCAACCAAAAGAAAAGAAAGGGGCCTACAGACACTTGCCACCTTGACTACTCCATCCACACAACACTCCCCTCCGTTAAGCGTGCGGAGACCCATTGCGCACTTCCGCCAAACCAACCCCAAATAATCCACCATCCGCAATGGCAGCAGGTTCACCATTGAACTTCTGTCCACCATAGCCCACACCTTCCTTCCCGCTATGACCATTGGAACGTAAGCGAGCGGAGTCAAAACCAATTTTGACTCGCACTCCCCTCGCCCCTCCTCCTTCCACGCCACATGAACCCGCTGCACCGTCTGAGGTACCCGGCCCTGACCGCAATCCCACAACGCCTGAACCATCTCGTCTACCACTACCGGAGACACGGCCGCCAGTTCCCGCAAGGTCAGCGGAACCGGATTCTTGTTACCCATCACCCTTTGCACAATGTCCTCTGCTTTCTTCTTCCCTACAGGGTTTGCTTCCGGCACCTTGGTTCCAGGCGCGCGCGCGGCCGGTTTTGGAACGGTCGACGGGGGTTGCAACTTCGCGTCCACCTCCATTTTATTGGAGACCGCCACCTTTTCTTCCATTGCCACTACCCTTACCTCAGCTTCCACCCAAGGTGGTTGCCACAATCCGGTACCGGTAACAATGCCCAGTGACGCTTGCGCTGTTGTTCCCGCCTCCTGTCCCCGTGTGCGCACCTGCTGCATTGCAGTCGGCTGGCTTGGCTCCATCGCAATCTGTTTGCCCGTCGGAAACATGTACCCCATCCCCGCCGTTTGAACCAATCCCGCGCTGAGATCCTTTGTAAGCTCCTTGCACGCCGATCGCCAATGACCGTTTGCCCCCCAGTACGAGCACCCCCTCGGCACAAAGTTACCTGGTGGCCAAAACCCTTCCACCATGTGAGGTGGAGGCCCTTGCGGCTGCTGCTGGCCCATACGGCTCATGCAGATCTTCAGGTCCTTCATCAGTTCCGTCAATTCGCTTACCGGAGGGGCTGGCGCGGGTTGAGGAACCGGAACACGCGTGGAAGTAGATGGAACTGGGGCCGGAAATTGCGCCGGAGCCGGAACCTGGGGGGCGGATTTCTTCAGTCCCGCTGGGAAGGACTTAGCGGTGTCCTCAATAAGCTCTTCTAAGTCAAGCTCACTCTCCACAGCCCGGCAAATGACAGCCAACTCGGGAAGGAGTGCAATGCTCCCGTCCAGTGACCGCTTTACCAAGTTGTGATTGTAAAGATGCCGCTCCACCCTTGCCCAGAGTTGAGCGCCTAAACCGCCCAGAAACGCGCGTTTCATGGCCCCCGTCTGTCCCACCACCACCTCGTTCTTTGACAAGTACCAATAGATCCAATCAAACGTTGAGGTGTACTCCGCCAGCTCCACCCGCGTTCTGACTCCTCCGCGCGCGCTTGCCTCCAAGGCCACGCAGTCAAAATCGCTTTCCCGGAACCAAGGTTCGCGCCTACCCCACTGCGTTAGGATCTCTGCCTTCAGTTTTGGCCAATATTGATTCTTGTAGCCTTCCATTTCCTCCATATCCCGGGGCTTCTCTTTGTCCATAATGAACAGGACGACCAGCCGGGCCTTATCAGCGTCCGACGCATCTTCCGCATCTGCAATACCTTTGTATCTCAAGATGAATTGCTCCACATCCGTGGTGTTGAATTGGATTTGAGGGTAGTCGCGCGGCCTGATGCGAACCAGACGAGTGGGTTCATGGTCACTGGAGACCAATGGGGGAATGGCATAGCTTGTCCTGGGTCGAGCGGAGGGAGGGGGAGGAGGAGGTATGGAAGACAAGAGTGGGGTCGGAGTAGCGGACCTGGGGACGGAAGGAGAAGGAGAAGAAGAAGGAGTGACTGTAGGGAGGTATGAATAGGACATCGCGCCCAGTTACCTTTGAAAGACAATAAACAGAAAGTTATTCCCGGCCAGACCCCCAGATGTGGAAAGAATAAAGGTTATCCCCCTATAATTGTCCCAAGGTTTGGAAGTTAACGGTTCCCTGCGTTTGAAAGGAGATGAGGATGTCCAAAGTCGCACTTAAATAAGAAATAGAGATAAGGAGATAAGAGATAAAGAAAAGTAGAGAGAGAGAGAAATCGCCAATCCTTCAATCCTAAGAACTTTCCACCTGGATGTGTATCCGGTATGAGTTCCCTTAATCTCCTGGTGAGATGAGTGATTCAATCTGATGATGTGTTGTTATTCCTCCTCTGTATCTCTACTTCCTCCTAACCCGGAGTTGAGAGTGAGGATAAGTCCTCCCTCTCAACCCTAACCTAAGTACACGCGCAAATAACAGTATGACAACAAAACAGAAAAAAATCTCAAAACAGAAACCCTAGCCTCCCTCCCCACCTCCTCTGTACCAAAACTCCCCCGCCGTCCGTACGCCGTTCCGTCCATCCGGTTTGTCCTTCTCATGATGCGGTCCTCGCACCGCGCCCTACTCGGAGCCCCCCGCGCCTGTCCGTATCCGTTCATCCGTGCCCGTCGTGGGTGTTTGGTAATATCCGGCATGATCTGCGCGCTTGCGCGCGCGCTCATCCGTTCCTTCATAGCCCGCGGATTGCTCCGCCCCTACGTATCCAAACCGGCGCGCCCGCAAACCTAGTCAAGCGCACTACCTTCCAAATCCAATCTCTGGGGCAGATCGCCGCCCATGCCGCATTTGATGCTGAGCCTAACCTGTCCACCAGGTGCGGAGCCAAACAGCGGCTGCTGCTGCTGAGCACTCCGCGTACCCTAGTGCTGAGCCCGCTTGCCCCCAATGCTGAGCGCGCAGCCGCGACGCAGTTCCCAATCCGTGTCTATAAATTGACACCACAACAGTGTTTTGCAACTCAAATGGGTTGCAAACGGTGTTTTGCAACTCAAATGGGTTGCAAACAGTGTTTTGCAACTCAAATGGGTTTTAAAAACATTTTCACACCCATTTGAAACCTGTTTTTGTGAATTTTACACTGTGCTACATAAAATACAGCCCTGAAATAGAATACAATGCAATATAATGTTTGAATAGGGTGTATCAAAGTTAGAAAACCCGCCATTAGAAAACTGCCATTTTTAATGGCGGGTTTCTGAAACACACATACCCCCTAACTGGTGTATTTCAAAATGGTATGTTTCATGGAAATGGCGGGGTTCAAAAATCAAACCCAACATTATCATCCATCCACCATCCATTGCATGCAAAACACCCATCTGCACCTCCACATCAGCGAATCCATACATCTCTCACTTGGAATCTCTCCAACTCCAAAAAATTTATCCTTGCTCATCATCATCTCTCACCATCATTCTAACCCTTCAACACCAATTCTCACCCTCAAGCCTTAGAGATCTCCTACCAAGCCAGAAAATTAATCTTTTCAGTCACCCACAAGTGGACCCCAGTCAGCCCTATACCATGCTCCTCCTCCTCCTCTCCCAGTCATTGGACTCCACCAGCCACCCTCCTCCTCCTCACCCACTCATTGGACTCAACCACTCACCACCAACAACAAGCTCACCACACCCACCAACCCACCATCACTGTCTAAATCTCCTGGTCAGTCTCCTTATCTCAACTCCCTTTTTGATTTCCTTGCTAACACCCCCCCTTTCCTCTCCCATCTTTGTTTCCAGCCCACCCTGGTATGCCCACCCCCCCCCCCCTTGTTGAACTTTTGCCAACCACTCTGCCCTTGCTTTCTCCCTCCTTGTTGGCCCAGAAGACTCCCCTCCCACTGCACCCCCTCCATTCATGGCCACCAACAAAGCAACCCCTCCCCCCATCCTCAACAACCCCCTCCCCTTCAAGCAACAACTGCCCCCCCCCGTTTTGACCAATTGACTGCCCCCCCCTCCTTCAACTGCAACCGCCCCCCCCCCTTAAACCAATTGATGGGCCAATTGACCAGCCCACCCCCTTTGATCAATCATGGGGCCAATTGACTGCCCCCCCCCCTTTGACCAACCAACAGGCCAATCAACCTGTCCCCCCCCTTTTGATCAATCAGGAGGCCAATCAACCACCCCCCCCCCTTTGACCAACCAACGGGCCAATAAACCAGCCCCCCCCCCTTTGACCAATCAACAGGCCAATTGAAAGGTCTTCCCCCCCCCTTTGATAAATCAGGGGGCCAATCAACTTCCCCCCCCCCCTTGACAAACCAACCGGCCAATCAACTGCCCCCCCCTTAAACCAATTGATGGTCCGATTGACCAGCCCCCCCCCTTTGATCAATCAGGGGGCCAATCAACTGGCCCCCCCCTTAAAAAAACAATGGGCCAATTGACTTTCCCCCCCCTTTGATCAATCAGGGGGCCGATTGACTGGCCCCCCCCCCTTTGACCAACCTCCCCCCCCCCCCCTTCAACAAATCAAAAGGCCAATTGACTGGGCCCCCCCTTTGACCAATTGAAAGGCAGATTAACCCCCCCCCCCCCCCCTTTGATCAATCAGGGGGCCAATTTACCGCCCCCCCCCCCTTCAACCAACCAACGGGATGATCAACCCACCCTGCCCCTTTGATTGATCAGGGGGCCAATTGACCTCCCCCCCCCCCTTTGACTGTGACTGCCCCCCCCCCCTTTGGCCAACCAATGGGCCAATTTACCGCCCCCCCCCCCTTTGAAAAATTGATGGGCTGATCAACCAGCCCTCCCCCCTTCAACCAATTGATGGGTCAAGTGTTGACAAGGCAATGAGTAGCTTTGAGAATAGACAGACCACACATTGCCAAGGGGGGGGGGAGGAATGGGTAGAGTGATAAGGAGAGTAAACAAATTTAGTATTGATTCAAGTGTTTGATCAGAAGAATCTGAGCTGGGATGATCATTGTGGGCAGGGGTTTATTGTTTGATGAGGCTGAGTGTTTGGAAAGGCACATTTTTCCATAATGCAATGGCACACTTAGCTTAGTGGTTAAAGCATCACTCATCAATTTTGAGGCCATGGGTTCAAAGCCCATAGTGTGCAAACTTTTGGATTTTAGAAATTTTACTGCCCTCAAAATTTTATACAAAAAATTGAGTTCCTTATTTATCCTCACCCCAATCAAAGTATATGGTTCAGGGGGAACAATATGGGAGGAGATAATTTGAAAAACATACAGAGATTTGCAATTTCCAATCCATTGCCAATTGATCTCTCAATTGATCTCCAATCAATCTCTCAATCAACCATGAATTTATTGAGCAATTGATTGGAAATTGATTGCTGGATGAATTTGAAATCAATCAAGCAATCAATTCCCATGGGGTATCAATTCAAGTGAATTTTATAAGATAAATTGAATCCCTTCTTGATCCTCACCCCAGTGGTATTATGTGGATGGGAGGAGATGATTTGACAAGCATACAGAGACAGGGCAAGAATGGGGCTTTCCAGCTTTGGATAAAGGGGAAATTTTTGGATTGATAGTTCTTGAATTGCTTCCACATCTGTTTGGATGAAAGATCCAGCCTACCTTTAGTTTTATTTTTCAGTTCATTGGCCATCAGGAGATAACCATTAAACTTAGAGGATAGAGGTTTTCCAAGTTGTTTTTCATTGTCAGATCCAAAGCAAGCATCATAGTTGGAGGAAATTTTGAGCCAGTTTACCAAGATGATGTGATCAGCTCTCTTGAGCTGACTTGAGCCTTTGGAAGCTGATGGGTGAGGATGGTTTTATTTTGAGTTCCTAGGGATGTTTGCTTTGGTCCATTGGATTGTTTAGTGGACTTGCAGGGGGAGGTTTTCTGAGGGGCCATTCGAAAAGAGTAAGAGGGATGTAGCAATGAAGCCATGAAGCAATGAAGTTATGAAGGGATTTGTTGAAAGTGGGGATGAATTGATGAGGAAATGAAGCAATGAGAGTTAGGATGTGATGAAAGCAGGGATGAAGCAATGAAGTGATGAGAGGATGGATTTGATGAAAGCAATAATGTGTGAGAAAGTGATGAGAGTGATGAAGCAATGAGAGTGATGAGGTGATGAGGTGAGAAAGTTATGAGAGTGATGAAGCAATGAGAGTGATGAAGTGATGAGGATAGCAATGAAGAGATGAAGAGCAATGAATCAAATTTTTGAATGAGTTTGGAGGTAGAATTTTTCCAATTAGGTTGGAGGTTGACACCAGAGGTAATGATGTGGAATGATGGGTTGGGTTGGTTGAAGCCTTTAAATACTTTATTTGAAAAAACTAACTTATTTTCAAGTAACTTTGACACGTCTGATGTGAAAGAAGTGGGTTTTTTCAATTTTTAATGGCAGGTTTGAAATGGTGTATTTGGGTTGAAACCTGCCATTAAAAAATGGCAGGTTTGCTTAACTTTGATACACCCCAATAAAATACAATAAAATACAATATAATACAATATAATACAATAAAATACAATAAAATACAATAAAATACAATAAAATACAATAAAATACAATAAAATACAATAAAATACAATAAAATACAATAAAATACAATAAAATACAATAAAATACAATAAAATACAATAAAATACAATAAAATACAATAAAATACAATAAAATACAATAAAATACAATAAAATACAATAAAAGACAATAAAAGACAATAAAAGACAATAAAAGACAATAAAAGACAATACAAGCCAATAAAAGACAATAAAAGACAATAAAAGACAATAAAAGACAATAAAAGACAATAAAAGACAATAAAAGACAATAAAAGACAATAAAAGACAATAAAAGACAATAAAAGACAATAAAAGACAATAAAAGACAATAAAAGACAATAAAAGACAATAAAAGACAATAAAAGACAATAAAAGACAATAAAAGACAATAAAAGACAATAAAAGACAATAAAAGACAATAAAAGACAATAAAAGACAATAAAAGACAATAAAAGACAATAAAAGACAATAAAAGACAATAAAAGACAATAAAAGACAATAAAAGACAATAAAAGACAATAAAAGACAATAAAAGACAATAAAAGACAATAAAAGACAATAAAAGACAATAAAAGACAATAAAAGACAATAAAAGACAATAAAAGACAATAAAAGACAATAAAAGACAATAAAAGACAATAAAAGACAATAAAAGACAATAAAAGACAATAAAAGACAATAAAAGACAATAAAAGACAATAAAAGACAATAAAAGACAATAAAAGACAATAAAAGACAATAAAAGACAATAAAAGACAATAAAAGACAATAAAAGACAATAAAAGACAATAAAAGACAATAAAAGACAATAAAAGACAATAAAAGACAATAAAAGACAATAAAAGACAATAAAAGACAATAAAAGACAATAAAAGACAATAAAAGACAATAAAAGACAATAAAAGACAATAAAAGACAATAAAAGACAATAAAAGACAAACATTATATTGTACATTAACAAAGAAATTGAATTGAACCAAAGCAAAGTTCAACTAAATTAAATTAAAAATGAATAAATTTAATTCATATCCTTCCATTTTATTATTTCACAAAGTCAACAAATTAACCTCCAAAAAAGAATAATTTAAGGCAACCTAAATGGACTAGCCCTAAAGCAAAGACACAAAAAAAAAACAAGTTCAACTTGTGTTAACCTTATCCCACCATAGGAATTAAAAAGAATTCTTATGATGGGATCAGCCCAACAAAAGTTGATCTTATCTCATTTCACTAGCACAAGACTAAATCAAACCCCCAAAAAAATAGGGCTATTCCATTGAGGTGGACTTGATAAAAGTCCATCTCAATGGAATGGCCCCAAAGGAAGGACACCCAAAAAAAAATTTCAACTTATGTTAAGCTGATCACATCATAAAAAGTAAAAAAAATCCTTATGATGGGATCAGACCAACACAAGTTGAACTGACTTACCTATAAAATCTCATTTAAAACACTAAAAATTATGATTTTAACTCAAAACAATTAACATAATGATGTTCAAAATTTGATAACCCTTTGTATTAATAGAAGTAAAAGATAAGCATCAGAAGTAAATTCTAGACCAAACCCAAATTCTGGAATGAAACACCAGAGATGAAATGATACAATGTCTATAAATTTGAACACAAATACAGTTGATATTTGAGATCATCAACCCAACCAGAAGCTTTATCTGGGGTCAAAGAAGAAGGCTTTCATACAATGGGAAGTATTGGAATCATATCTCCCTCAATTAATAAATGAACCCAGTGGTTATTGTTAAAAAAAGATATGAAGATGGCATCTGATGGTTCTTTTACACCCATTTTAATAGGAGTATAATTGTTCTTTTGCGCCCATTTTAATAGGAGTATAATTACAAAGGGAATTCAATGAAATGAAACAAAGTGGCTTTGCATCAGTACTTGCTATTATTTGACCCATATCAAACTTTGAAAGCCATTTTTAAAAGGGAATCTTTTTGTTGATGTCTTCAACATCAATTCTTTGTTCAATATTTTCTATCTCTTTGCTACCACCATTTATCTTAGCCTAGCATGGCTTATGTTTCCTCAATGTTTCTATCATTTACCTTTGGACTTTAAAACATCTGTTTTCATCATAAACAAGCAATTTAGCAATGACTATTAATCTGAAATTGCCATCACCAACAGGATCCCAAACCTCACCCAAGAATTTATGTAAGTTCTCAGTTATTTGATTGATTTATTTCACTTTTTGTTCCTACAATCAAAACTCACTTAGCCAACATTAAAACAACATTAATCCAATCAATACTCACCAAATATGAGATTCTGTATGAATTATCCTGCAAATCTTCTTCCTCAGAAGAGGATTCCGATTGAAAATGAAGGGAGGCTAATTCACTCTTGGTCTCTTCCTCTGAACTATGAAGTTTAGATTCTGAGCCTGAGGACCTGGAATATAAACATCATATCACCATTCATTCATTAAACCACTAAAATGAACACTTCTCAAAATAAAAGACTTACAATTTTTGGTCTTTTTGGTGCCCTTCTAACCTGCCTTTCCCTCTTAAGTTTCTTTTAGACATTTTCAAAGCTTGAAAGTTCATGCCAGGTTTCTTTCAATCAGGGTTGAAAGTGGCTGGACTATAAGATGTTTGGCTTGAGCCTTGGCTTAGCAACAAAAGTTGTTGCATTCTTGGCCAGGGAATTTAAAAGCTACACTTTAACACTCCAAATTACTGAAACAGAAGGGTTATATTCTAACCTCCACTGAGGATGAAAATCCTCAGAGGATGAACATCCTCAGGCAGAAAGAATCCTCTCAATTCTATTATTTTGCCTAATATGTGGGAACAGGGAAAGCCCATTGTCTTGGGATATGCCTTGGTGCACACTTTGCCATCATTATCATTCTTTAACTTCTCAAATTCTTCCCAAACAATTTGAATTGCCTCAATTGACAATTTTTATCCCAAAGGTCACAGTTCTGTTGGAGTAACTGTTCCTAACTTTATTCAAGATTTTTTAAGCAACACATGCACTGATTTGATTTGGCCATCAATTTTTTCATCCATTTTTTTCCATACATCCAAAATGTTCCCTGAAGAACTCACAAGTAATTGTTAGAAAGTATCATGGGCACCTTCTACCCAAGACATTTTTTTATTTCCAAAGTCAGTTTTGACGCAATTCCACACCATTACAAAATTTTCTTTGATAGGGAAAATTTTATTTTTCATATACTTGAGCACATCCTCATGGTATTTCAAGAAACACTGTATGAAAGGTTCAACATAAGCAATCCCAGAAGAGATTAACAGAAGGAGCAATAAATTGGCCTACTCCTAGTTATGAATCATTTAATCCTGCCTCCCCCTTGTTTTTAGAGGCCTCATACATTGCCCACAGAGACATAAAACATTTCAATCCTTCATCATCATTACTGAAGAAAACTTCACAATTCTTGAATATTTTTGGACAAGTACCAAGAGCACACCTGTCTGGATGACTCAGGGAAACTATGTTGAATAGCACAAATCAATGCTTTTTCATGGTCCTTCACAAATACTTTGGGAAGTCTCTCTGGATGATAAAACAACTCCTTCAGTTCATTCACTGCCTAAGTGTAGAACTCAAAAGTTTCTTTTGTTATCAAAACAAAAGCCTTTGTAAAATTTTTCCTGTTGGCAGTCATTCCTACAGCATGCAATAGCTGGCTTTTGTACCTATTTGTTTTATATGTGCAATCCAACAAAGCAATATGATGGAATTTTTTACAAAGTTCTATAGAATAAGGATGACCCAAAAACAGGGCCTCTAAGTGACCCTCTTCACTGAACTTTGACTTGGACACCCACTTATACTCTTCAAGCTTTTCAAACAGCACATCAATAACACTTTTACCATTGAGTTATGCTGCCTTAAACTTGTGCTTAGTGTTATAGATTTTTCTATTGTCAACTTATTCTCCACCATCAATCTTGATCAATTTCCTTGTGAGTCAAATTTTATTGAGCACATCTTTCATGCCTTCCTTTAGTTGATCTAAGGGTAAACAAGATATTCTCCTTAGTTGAGGATGCACTCAGGGGTTTGGATATTTTTGATAATTATTTTGATCATTTCTAATGGAGAGAGGCCATGTGGGATCTGATACTGTTCAACTTTCATGGATCATGTATTTACACCAAAACTTCCTTGTTTTATTTTTAATTTTCCATTTGTTGAGCAATGGCCCTGAGTATATTCCATGTCTGTTGCATTCTAGGTCTATGTATTTTTCTTTCTTTGAGTTGAATGTCATCAAAGCATAGCCATGCATGGAGGCCCATTTTTGGAAAAGTATTTGGCTTCTTCCCTACTAGGAAAGGCTCTCACACAATGAGGTTCAAGGTTTTCTTTCACCTCATATTTGAATAGTTACATGGTTACATCCGCCATAGTTACATTAGTTTCCATCAAATCAGATCAATCAAATTTCACATTAAATTTAAATCAATCAAATTTCACATTAAATGTTACACACCACCACCAGTCAATTCCAGTTGTGAAACATATTTTTCCTCAATCATGAAACTATATGAGGATGAAATTGGGGCTTCTGATGTTTTATTTCCCAAATCCTTAGCTTCTGCCACATATTTTTTAATGGATCTATCAATTAAGTTCTTAAACACAGCCATGTTGAAACCTGGGGGGATTAGGCTTGCCAAATTTCCAATAATCCAAAAAAATCCAAAGAAACTTCAGTACTCAATCCAACTGTAAATTCAAAAACTCCAAAGTGTACTCACTTTTGCCTTGAGAAAAAGAAAATTATCCAATGGGAAAGTATTGTGCATGGTTCTTGGGGGAAATTTTAAAAGTTCTTTTTGTGGTCAAATAGTCCCAAAATGTATTCAAAATCCCCAATTTTGTGTTGATGGCACTCAGATGTGGTCCAGGGGTGCCTAGGTACCCCTAATTACCCTCTAAAATTGCCCATTTGGGGCTCTTTTTCCCCAAATGGGCCAAAAGTGTCAATCTCAACACATGCAACCCCTGGGGGGTTGTGAATGAGTAGTACACAACCCCCCATGGGTTGTGATTGTGAATCATTTTGTTTGCAAATTTTTGAGTTGTGAGCCTCCATTCACAACTCAAATGGGCTGTGAACAGTTTTTCACACCCATTCCCAACCCAGGGTTGTGAATTTATCACTTCTTTAAAAAAAATTAAAAATTAGGCTGCTTTTAGACCCACAAAAACCATCATGAACCTTCATTTCAGAAATAGAGTTGGTTTCATGTTTGATTTTGCACAACATTGGAAATGAAACAACCTTATTTCTGAATTTTATGTTTTTGGTTTCCACAAGCAACATTTTGGTCCACTCATGTCACGCATTTGGTGTCTGCAAGCAACCAGAGGCCCTTTTCTCATTTTTTATGTGCCCACTTCTGTTGAGTCACCACCATCTCCCACTTCATCAACAACTCACTTAACCTTCCAGTTTTCTCATCATCTCCCCCCCCCCCCTTACCCTTAAATCCTTCTGAAATGAAAATTCATCCATATATAAACATAATGGAGTTATCAAGTCCTGTGACTTTAAAAAATATCAAAATATCAAATCAATTTAACAAATCCTCTTCCCCCACATTTTCAAATTGTATTATCATTCTCTAAAACACCCCTAAGACAATCTTTCCCACTAAAGTTATGATAATACTCAAGCATTACTTAATGGAAAAAACCGTTGAATAATTACTTTATTACAACTATCAGTCTCATCATTTGAAAATCTAATCCAAGAATTCAATATGATTGACATAAATCCATGCTCAAAGTTGATATGCATACAGGAACAACTTGCCATTTTTCTTGTACATTTTTGGTCAATCTGCATCTAATTGTCAAGCTCAAGATTGGTTTCAAAACTCTAGGGAAAAAATTTCAAGAATTTTCCACCATGTCCTTTCCCTTCTCATAAAACTGGCGCCCAAATACATCTCCTCACCCTCATTGACTAGTACCCCAGATTGTATTGCAAAAGAACCCAAATTCTATCCATTCTTCAAAAACTTCCTTGGGACCCTTGATGGTTTTCACATTCCTGTAAAAGTGGCCAAGAGATACTCAGGATCCTATTGCAACTGCAAGGGATTTTTATCCCAAAATGTACAATCTGTATGTGATTTAAAAAATTTTACATTCTTATATGCAGGCTGGGAGGGCTCAGCTCATGATTCCTGGAGAAGAGAATTTAGAATACCTCCAGGGTTTTTCTACCTGGCCAATGCAGGTTATGGCTAAAATCCTGGTATTCTTGTCTCTTACAGGGTTACAAGATATCACCTCTGAGAACAGGCCTTGTCTTTGAAAAGATAACTTGTAATTCCAACAGCTTTTTAGTTTTTCCTGGCTAACTTTTCTCATTAATTGCAGGCCTCAGAATCCTCTGGAGCTCTTCAACCTCCAACATTCCTCTCTAAGAAATTTAATAAAACATGTGTTTGGGGGGTTCAAGAAAAGATTCCCCATCATGGCCTAGTCTGAGGAGTATTTACTCACTGTGAAGTTTTATCTGGTTTATGCACTTGGTTGTATTTACAAATTTTGCATATTGAACAACAGAAATTCCAAATTTATTAGTGAAGAATTGGATGGGCCCATTGAAACCAAAAATCATCAAGATTATGAGGGAAATGGATTAATTGCTACTCAAAATACCAGGGCAGGATTGCTGCTGGTTAATTGGAGAGATGAATTGGCCAATAAAATGTGGTAACATTGTCAATAAATTCTCAACAGTTGGAAAAGCAAAGACTCCAACACTAATAAACATGTTAGTAGATAGTTAATTCATAGGGATTTATCAAGATTCAAAAATTGATAAAAATATAAAAAACTGTTTTTTTTTTCTTTTATTTCAGTGTACTATATGTTTATTCTTTAGATAGAACTGATCTAATTGAAATAAAACCAATTATTAGGCAGAATATTTCTGTGAATCATGCAAAAACTTCAGAATCTTTTTTTGAAACACACAAACCTAAAATTAAGATCTTCAATTTATAGGAAGACTGCACACTTCACCTCAATTTTGAGGATGTTGAATCCTGCTTTCAGCTCTTAAATATTGGTTAGTTGGTGCGCAATTGTATCTTGATAAAAGTCAATGGATTGTTCCATTGTTTTTGGGCCAGTTGTTGTAGGCTGAGTCCATGAATAAAACAATCTGTTAACATCATTTTCAAGGGAATGCACAGCTGTTTGGAAAATTTGCAACGGACCACATTGAAAAACATTGATATTTGATTCATTTGTGGATTATTCAGGAACACTTGGTTGTAAATCTTCATTCACAGGGCCAAGGTTCAAAATTTCCAGGGAAACTTTAGCTGAGTTGGACCCAAAATGATCTCTAACTGATGGATTTCAGCAGAAGGTGTACTGCAAAACTTCCAACATTGAGGGTGAGACTTAAAAAATCAAAAAAAATTAGAATTCATCATTTAAAAATGGATGCATAAAAATAAATCACTTGAAAAAACAAATCCCAAACTGAATTGGCAGAAGTCACCATGAATTGGTCTTCATCCCAGCCAAAGCCGCTTTGCTCCTTTGATGAAATAAAAGCATCATATTCATTTTTGAAGGACTATGAAAAAATTTATTTCAGACCAGAAGCAAGCCACTGAAAAGTTGTTTATCCACATAGACACTTGGAAACTTAGCCATTATTTGCTGGGGCACAAAGCAATGCACCTCTGGTTTGAAACCAGAATCAGAGCACTTCACATCTTCAACAGCCCTGACATAAAAATCCAACACCATCAGTTCCATGGGTCCTGACCACATTTTTTTCTTGTTTTTTTCACAGGCCAATAGTGTTTGTGAAGAAGTAGTAATTGATGGTGGGACCACTGGTGTGCTGGGGGGCTCATTTTGCAAGCTGAAATGCTAGCTTCTTGGAGATGGCAATTGGGACAAATCTTCAACCAGTTGTGAAGATTGCAAAAATTCATTGGTGGTGACATTTTTTTGGGTTTTGTGGTCCAAATTGATTGAGGGAAATGGACTAATAGGTTGTTGATAGTTGGGATGAATGGAAAATGGTGATGTTGACTTGTTTGTCATTTTTGCATGCTGAAAAAATGTGTATTGACTTGTACCAAAGCTAGAAGGAAAATTTGATGGTGGAGAGAGGACAGGTGGTGGCTTTCTTGGAGCTATATTGATTGAATTATGAGTTAGTGGTTGTCTTCCAGGATCCTTGTGTTGAGGATGTCAAAGTTGATCCATTTTAAGGCTGTTAAGGGAGCTTGGTGGAGCAGTCAGTAAAAGAGGTCCAACACAGGCACCCTCATGCATGAGCAACTTGCAACATGACACTACATTTTGGTCTGGACCTAAATGTAGTGACATATGCAATTTTGGCCTGTGGGAGACCTCAAAACTTGAGAAGAGTCAACTACCATCATTTGGGCCAAAGTTGATGAGTGGAAGCCAAACACCAACCATACAATGCTACCCAACCATCATATTCCATCATGAATATTCAGGATTTTCATGATGCTATATGTTGGTTTGTGTGGGTCCAAACACAGCCTTAATGCTTCTGAAGAAAATTTGATAACTGATGGGATTGGAATAAAGTTTTTGAAAAAATGTAAAAAAATGAAAATTCCAAATATCAATGAATTATGGAATTAATCAAAACATGTTGAATTTTCTTGAAAGAAAAAATTCATCAGGTATAAAAATAATAATAATAAATTTAAAAAATTGAATTTTTCTGAATGAAATCTAACAGTTCTGGTGGGATGTCAATAAATTTGTACCAAATATAAAAAAAACAGATCTAACTATACCTATTTTATGTGAGTATTGAAAAAATCTTTTAATATTTCAAAAGAAGCTTCATAAAATATACAAATAAATAAAAAATAAAAATAAATAAAAATTAAAAATAAAAATAAATTAAAAATTAAAAATAAAAATAAATAAAAAATTAAAAATTAAAAATTAAAAATAATAAATAATAAATAAAAATAAAAAATAAAAAATAAAAAATAAAAAATAAAAAATAAAAAATAAAAAATAAAAAATAAAAAATAAAAAATAAAAAATAAAAAATAAAAAATAAAAAATAAAAAATAAAAAATAAAAAATAAAAAATAAAAAATAAAAAATAAAAAATAAAAAATAAAAAATAAAAAATAAAAAATAAAAAATAAAAAATAAAAAATAAAAAATAAAAAATAAAAAATAAAAAATAAAAAATAAAAAATAAAAAATAAAAAATAAAAAATAAAAAATGAAAAATTTAAAAATAAAAAATAAAAAATAAAAAATAAAAAATAAAAAATAAAAAATTAAAAATTAAAAATTAAAAATTAAAAATTAAAAATAAAAAATTAAAAATTAAAAATTAAAAATTAAAAATTAAAAATTAAAAATAAAAAATAAAAAATAAAAAATAAAAAATAAAAAATAAAAAATTAAAAATTAAAAATTAAAAATAAAAAATAAAAAATAAAAAATAAAAAATAAAAAATAAAAAATAAAAAATAAAAAATAAAAAATAAAAAATAAAAAATAAAAAATAAAAAATAAAAAATAAAAAATAAAAAATAAAAAATAAAAAATAAAAAATAAAAAATAAAAAATAAAAAATAAAAAATAAAAAATAAAAAATAAAAAATAAAAAATAAAAAATAAAAAATAAAAAATAAAAAATAAAAAATAAAAAATAAAAAATAAAAAATAAAAAATAAAAAATAAAAAATAAAAAATAAAAAATAAAAAATAAAAAATAAAAAATAAAAAATAAAAAATAAAAAATAAAAAATAAAAAATAAAAAATAAAAAATAAAAAATAAAAAATAAAAAATAAAAAATAAAAAATAAAAAATAAAAAATAAAAAATAAAAAATAAAAAATAAAAAATAAAAAATAAAAAATAAAAAATAAAAAATAAAAAATAAAAAATAAAAAATAAAAAATAAAAAATAAAAAATAAAAAATAAAAAATAAAAAATAAAAAATAAAAAATAAAAAATAAAAAATAAAAAATAAAAAATAAAAAATAAAAAATAAAAAATAAAAAATAAAAAATAAAAAATAAAAAATAAAAAATAAAAAATAAAAAATAAAAAATAAAAAATAAAAAATAAAAAATAAAAAATAAAAAATAAAAAATAAAAAATAAAAAATAAAAAATAAAAAATAAAAAATAAAAAATAAAAAATAAAAAATAAAAAATAAAAAATAAAAAATAAAAAATAAAAAATAAAAAATAAAAAATAAAAAATAAAAAATAAAAAATAAAAAATAAAAAATAAAAAATAAAAAATAAAAAATAAAAAATAAATAAATAAAAAATAAAAATAAATAAAAAATAAAAATAAATAAAAAATAAAAATAAATAAAAAATAAAAATAAATAAAAAATAAAAATAAATAAAAAATAAAAATAAATAAAAAATAAAAATAAATAAATGAAAAAAAATAAAATGAAAAAATAAATAAAAATAAATGAATGAAAAATAAATAAATGAAAAATAAATAAATGAAAAATAAATAAATGAAAAAAAATAAAATGAAAAAATAAATAAAAATAAATAAATAAAATTAAAAAAACTAATTTGTTTGAATAAAATTTATTATTTCTCATGGTATTTAAATACCTTCATATGAAAGTTAAAAAAATTAATAAAAAGATTCCAAATAAAAATATTCCATGATGGGGATCCAAATATGTTGAAGAATTTCAAAATAAACTGAATCAAGTAAAATCATAATTATAAATAGATATAAAAAAAAGAAATTCTTTGAGAATATCATTTGATTTTTCTGGTGGAGTTTAAATACCTTTTTACTAAAAATAAAAAACACCAAAAATTCAAAAACCTAAGATTTTCATTCCTCTCATGGAATACTAGTATTTATTGCTATTTCTTTTTATTTTTTCTTTGGTACAAATATCTTCAAATTCCATCAGTAAAATTGAATTTTATTCAAAGAAATTAATTATTGAGAAACTTTATCATTATTTTTTTTCCTTTTTGAAGATTGAGTTGAAATATTTCTACTTAATTAATCTCATGAAATATTTTGATTTATAATATTTATATTTATTGTTTTATTGTTAAAAAGGGTTTTTAAATTATGCCAGAATTATCAAATTTTATTCAAAGAAATGGATTTTCATTAATTTTTATTATTATTTTTATAATTTCTAAAGCTTTTGCTCAAATATTTAAATGTATTTGGATTCCTCTCATGAACTTATTTTTTTTATCTTTTTTTTTATGCTTTTTATCTTTTATATAAATTTATTAACATCCCATGAAAATTTCACATTTGATTCAAAGAAATTAATTTTTGATATTTTATATCCTTATTTTTGGAAATCACAATGTCTTTTCTGGAAAATTTTCAACCATTTTGATATCTTCTTTTATATTTGGTAAAAATATATTAATTTCCCATCAGAAGGATCAAATTTTATTTCAAAAAATCAATATTATATATTTTTTTATGATTTTTCTACCTGATTAACTTTTTTTTCTGAGATATTTCAACATATTTGATTTCCTTTCATGAACTATGTTTATTTAGAATATATTGTTTAATATATTATCTTTTGAAAAAAGGTATTAGCATCCCATCAGAATAATCAAATCTTATTCATAAACCTCTAATTTTTTTAATTATAATCAATGTACTTTATGAACTTTTTTCTCATACCTGAAAAAATATTGGGAATCTTCTCAAAAATTTGCACATGTATCATTTTTTTTATGTTTCATCAATTTTTGTACAGTTTTATTTACATCCCACAGAAAATATTAATTTTTCATCAGGAAATTTCTTCATTTTTGTTTTAATTAGATTTAATGAAGTTATTTTTTCAAATCTGAGCTCAGATTTGAATCACTTGCAAGAAATAACACATATTGTGTTTTTCTGTCTTCTATTAACTTAATTTATGCCCATATTTGCATTATCCAAAAAACTTTACCTCACCGGACCTCACAGGCATTGAGACCTTTTTCATCCCCCAAGGCCTGAATTAATGTTTAGAGCACAGCACTCTAGCAGCCCAAAAAATCATAAAAAGGTGTGTTTTCCCACCCCATAAAATCCTTGGAACCTTAAAGGTGTGTACATAGCCTCAAGAGGCATGTTTTTTGACCCCAGGAAGCTCTTTAAATCTTTTAGTTCCATAAAAAAACATTTAAAATCTACATTAAAGCCTTTTTTTATTGATTAGCACACCTTCCTGGGGTAAGAAAACACCCCAAAGATGTGAATTTAGTTAAAAAAAATGACCATATTCCCATCTATTTTCAAAGAGGATGTTATTTAAGAAAAAAAAAAAAAAAAATCTAAAATAATGCCTTCTTAACATAAAAGAGATGGAATCAATAATGTCAAAGTCATGGCTTTAGCCTGGGCCTAATATTAATGACCAATCATCCTCTTTCTATATGAAATTTGTTTCCAGATGCAATTTTCCTTGCCTATCCCATGTTATTTACAATCTTTTTTCCTTCAGAAATCAGCCTTTAATGTTATAGTGGTTTGAAGCCAATCATTTCTGTTTCTATTTTAGTGAATCAAAATATATCACTTTGATACTTCATAATACTGATCTCAACTACTACTCTGAGTTCTATAGGAATCAATGGTTGTAAAAATCTCAAATAAAGAATAATTTATACTGGATACTTGGTTCTATTATATGTCTGTCCAATTTCATGTCACAGGAAATTTCAATTTAAAATATCTGTATCCCCAACCAATGGCAAGATGAAAGGTTTGGTGCTATGCACTCAAGAAATCATTTGTCTTAAAGAATGTCTTAATAAAATGAACACATCCTTCAAACTTACCTGCTTCTCATATATTGCAAACAAGGCTCCGAACAACCTTGTAAACTCTTAGTCTCAACACAGAGTTCTCAAACATATTGATACCCAAATCAAATGGATCAGACAACAAAAATCCAAAAAATACAATTATATATTTTTTTTTCTTCAGGAAAAATGATTGCACTGATTCTCTTACCAAGCTGGCCTCCAAACCCTCAATATTTCATCTAACTCTAACTCTACTCCTACCTCACTTCTAGGCATGGGGAGGGTGATATTCAATCAATATCCAGTCTTATCTTCCAATCACAATCTCTCAACCTTTCCTGTACTCTCTTCATCCAGTGACAAAACTCCAAATTTAGATCCCCAATTCTAGATTTCCTACTCATATTCCATTCATCTCCAATGATCATCATCCTTTCCCATCAACCCAAAATTCTCCTCCCTTCCAAAATTCTTGCATCCCTTCTACAAATCTTTTCTCCACTTTCTCTTCCTTTTTTATTCCCCCATCCATCCTTCCTCAGTTCCCAGAATCACCCAATCCTCAACCCTGACTTAAGCTCAACTTGTACATCAATATTTACCATTAAGCTCTTCATCCACCCATCCCAACCTACTTATCTTGCCATTCCTCCCAACAAATCTTCACCCAAAATATCTCATTCCTTTCCAGATGTGTGTTCACCTAAGTTCTGGTTCTGATTCATCTCCTTCCAATTTTTCTAAAAAAATTTCTTCTACTCCTAAGCTCCTATTCATCAGATTATCTCCATCATCACACCCACTGTTCTTCTTTCTCTTTCTCATACTTTCTCCCTGGGTAAGATTCCATGTTCTCAATTTTTGATCTCCTATATATGTTCTTACTCTTTCTCATTGCAATTTTCTAATCAGAATCCATTGGTCTGAGTTTGAAATCCAAATTAATCTTGTACTTCCGTGGGTGAGGGTTCAGTGGGGTTGAGTGTGGATTGGTTACTGGGGAGGATGTAGTGGTGGTGTCAAGGTGGAGCTCAATGGTTGATGGGTTTCCAGATGTGATTTGCCTCTTGATGAGAAAAAAAGTGTAAGTTTAGATGATGTCATGAAGTGGGTGTGAAGATGGGGAATGGTGATTGGGCTTGTGTATAGGTGCAATGGAAGGTGAAATGAAGCTGAGGTGTATGTGCACTGATGATGTGCAGCTGTGGATGTGGTGTTTTGGATTTTGATGGATGACCATGCATAAATGGTGGATGTTATGTTTGAAGCCCATGATTTCCATGAAACTTCACCATGAACAAACAATGCCGCTTGATTACAAGTGACATACCTGAGGACAAAGTGGCCCTTTGTGCCCTGGTATGTCACTTGTAATCAAGTGATCATTGTTCTTTCATGGTGCTTACCATTTTGAATTACGCCAGTTTGCACCCTGATTGATTTCATCCTCATTTCATCACACCTGGATTGTATTAATTCTCAGTTAAACCAAAAAATAATCCCCAGGATTCAGATAAAATGACTTGTAGATGCATCTTGGTAAGCATGTTTAGGATGGTCACACAAATCATCATGAAGGCATTTCACAAGCCAAACTCTTGGTTTGGTAAAAAAAAAAAAAAAAAAAGCTGGATTGCCAAGACTGATACACCCTACCCCTATTATCTGGAATCCTGCAACTGCTATGACCACCTGCAGTTGGGGGGGACATGGCTTCAAATGCAAAAACATTAAATTCTTTTAATTTTGCTGACCATCAGTATTTTGATCACAGAATTGATTATGAGGCAGTGGATGTAAGACGAGCGAGAACACAGTTTTCGAACTTCTGATACGACCTCAAAAACTCCTGATCCACTTATTTGATGAGGATCCTCTTGAGATCATCCACAGTTGGCTGCTAGAGGTAAGTACTCCTTTTGATAGCCGTTAATAAGTCATGTTGATCATGAGAAACCTAACTTGGGTGAACCAGATGATGCGACTTTTGCTAAGCTTGAATCATCATCAGTGCCACGGCATCAGAAGCTACTTCAAGTAGGCACTCACTGCTTCGATGCTCATGTTGTCCTTCTTTTGTTTAGGGGTAAAGTTTGATGCGACTAGCATTTCGATGGGTCCTTGTGTGCATGGAAGACTTTGGAGATCCTCTTCGTCCAAAACTCACTGGTGTACTAGCCGTAGTTTTGATGCATTCGGGGCATTGTAGATGTTGAATGGTGGAGTTTACAAATTTGGAATGTAGTAAGTAGTAGTAGGCAGGCTCATAGTTTCTAAGCTGCCTAGGCTTTGACTCGACCTGGGCCAATCTAACCTCAAACTAGTCATAAGAGGAACTGGATGCCATGGTGTATTATTTATTCGATGGAGAAGAGATGAGCCAGTACTTGAGGACAATTTTTTTTTTGTAAGTTCAAGCTGAGAGTGAGTCCAAAGTATTCTAAGAATCTAGCGTCCGAGGATGGGAACATCCCAGAGATCGCTGGGCGGACGGACGAAGGTCGTTGTGGGAGCACGAACCGGCATACACATAGACCATTGGCTCGACAGCGCAACGGAGCCTAAGAGCCATCTCGACCGACGGTCGGGATGGCGGTCTGGAAGTGGAAGTGGAAGGTAACCTGGTCCTGTTGATTTCTTATCCAGCTCGAGTTTCAACCAGTCTTGTATCCTCCTCATCACTCTCGCCATCTGAGTTGTCATCTTCCAACCCATCCCGACCCCCTCCCGAGTATCATCATGCCCGCTTCAGTCAACGATCCAGCCCTCAATCGAAGACTTGGAAGCGTCAAGAATATCATCCTCGTCCTATCGGGAAAAGGCGGAGTCGGAAAGTCCTCGGTCTCAGTCCAACTAGCCTTATCACTCTTGAGTCGTACTCAGAATTCACAAGTGGGCCTACTGGATATCGATCTCACCGGTCCTTCGATCCCTCGCATGCTTGGTCTGGAGGGTCGTTCAGTTCTTCAATCTACCGATGGTTGGCTGCCTGTTCAAACCGGCTTCACCGATCAACTAGATTGCCGAGACTCTTCTCAAACTAGCCGAACGTTGAAATGTATGAGCATCGGATTCTTATTGAAGGATCCAAAGGATAGCGTCGTTTGGAGGGGTCCCAAGAAAAACGCCATGATTCGACAGTTTTTGGCCGACGTTCGATGGGGAGAATTAGATTGGCTGATCATCGACACCCCTCCTGGTTCATAAGTGTTATTTTACATCCTTTTCCTTTGACCTTTTATCCCACTCCCTCCATTTCCTCATCCCAGCTAGGAATAATCGTGTTGATGCTGATGTGGATTCTCCAACGTTTTACCAGGTACGTCCGACGAGCATATATCGCTCCTGGAACAACTTGGGACTTTACTCACTCATCAGTCTACCTCATCCACAACCGAAAATGTTCCTACTCTATCGTCAGTCTTGGTGACCACTCCTCAAGCGGTGTCATTGTTAGACGTTTCCAAGGAGTTTGATTTTACGAAAAAGACTGGCTTGAAGGTGATTGGATTGATTGAAAATATGAGTGGTTATCTATGTCCACATTGCAACCAAATCCAATACGTCTTTGGTAGCGGGGGTGGATTGAGCTTTTGCCAAAAAGTTTCAAACCAGGTCGCACAACAGACTCCGATCGACTCAGAGCAACCGGATCTTCCATCCCAAGGATCTCAAGAACAAACTCAGGAACTTAAATTTTTGGGGAAACTTCCGATCGATATCCAGTTTATGAAATTGATGGACCAAGCCAACCAATCGGTCGCCTCAGTTGACTCAACCTTTCAATCGAATCGAACGGCTCATCCTTCATCCCCTCCCGAACGTTCTGATCTCATCGAACGATACCTCCAAACCAACACATCCGAAATCTTTCGTGAAATATGCGATCAAATCGTCCGATCGATCACCTCGTGATCACAAGTTGGTCTCTCACAGTCCAGGTGTTGACTTGCTCTTGCTCTTCTTCCGAGTTATTTCTCATACCGTTTGTCGACCTTGAGTCGATGGAGGCCGTTTTGTCCATAATCCGACCGATCTGTTCTTAGATACTTCATACTCAAGCATGCCGCCTAGCACGTATGTTTTCATGACCCAAAAGCTTCATTCGTTTGCGTTTGCTGAGCACGTCTCTTCCTACTCTCTGGAATCGGATAGCATCGTGCCCCTGATAGTCGGCGTCAGGTTCGCTCTTGTATCTTTATCCAGTTGTTGTTCGAAGGATGGACAGTTTTGTTCGTTCCGCTTTTTACTCATACTCTTTCATCCTCTTTCATACCTATATTCGTTGGAAATGAGATATGATCGAAGGTAAGCTGAATGAATTACAAGCCAGTAGGATTGCGATTTGAATCCTGTTACGATCCTAAGTTCGTTCACGTCTCCTCGTTCATTTCAAACTCGTATCATTTCTTTCCCAATCTTTTCCCCTGACTATTTTCCCATCATGTTTTCAACTACCTCGAAACCAAAATGAAAAAAAAAAAACTCAAAATGACTTTTTGCTCAAAACAATCACATAATAAGCAGGTGCTGATCGCCCTCAGTCATCACCCAGTTCGCATGAGTGCCTGGTCTGGCCGAATTTCTTTTTTGTTTCTTTCAAAAATCCGTGCTTACTCTTTCAGAATGGTGATAATAAACTCTTAGAATGCATTTCACAAGGCTCTCTGAGTCAAGCATCCAACCTGATGACTGCCCTATCCAGTATTGGAATCAGCTTGATGACTGGCCGACTGGATCCTAGGTTGCCTTCACCTTTTGTTTGAGGCCGGTTGATACTGTTGTCATCATCTCTCCCCCCTGTAAAGACAACCCATTCTATGGATCCTACAACTCACTATCAAATCAGGCTTGATGGTTTTCCAGGACTTGATTTCTTCCGGCATGAAGGGATGGCCAATTTCTTTAAGAAAACACATAAGATACAATTTTGATAATATCAGGGGTTTAAAATTGGGTAGGAATTGATTATCATTAACTGACTAAATATATATATACAAACATACAATATCATTTTTTATCTTAATAGTGTATATTGTTGCTAAGTTGATCCAGTTTCTTGATTTTTATGGTGTGTGTATGTACATGAATCCAATTCTTTGAGTGTAAATATTTGACAGGAAGGCAAGGCTTAAATTTTCAAAACTAACGGATGAACTTTTCTTATGCAACAAAATTTTAATTTAGCAGGAAAAAAAAATTCATGAATTTTGTATCTTTCTTTTATCCTAGTTCATTTTACCACCTGGGGAAAATCTTGAACCCTTTGTGGGAAATTTTTCAAGGCATTTTTTTGATTTAAAATAAAGTAAGCATAATATTTTTAGGGGGATTTATTTTTTTAAGGGGGATTTATTTTTTTTACTGGGATTGATTTTTTTTAGTTCAATTCTTCAGGTTCAAAACATTCCAAAAGGTGTGAAATTTTCAAAAAAAAAAAAGTCTAAAGATTTAAATCTTGGCACAAATTTATGCCCTCTCCACCTTTTTATTTTGAATAAAAAAGGCATGAATTGATCAATTTAAGAGTTAATGTCCATGATTTAAATTTACCAATGAGATTTTTTGAAATTGAATAACCTATGAATCACCAAAAAATAAGATGGAGTGAGAAAAGGGAGCAGCTATCTTTAAACCACAGAATTACTAATGGCACACCATTTTTTTGGTGTGTGCAGCCCACATGCCAATTTTCTTGGTGCAAAGGTCCATAGGCTAATATTTTTGGAATGAACAGGTCCACGCCCCAAAAAGTAGGCCTTTTTTTTGGCAAGTTCTGCGCACAAAAAATGTTGGTGTGTGGAACTTTGAACACAAAAACAAAGGTGTGTAATTCAAAATACATATATATATATATAATTTGAAATTTAAGAAAATTTAGAAAAACAATTAGGATCATTTTACAATAAAAAATGCATTTGGAAAAGAGAACACTTTATGAGATCTAAAAAATTTTATTTTAAATTTTTTTTCTTAATGCTACAAAAAATTCAATTTTTTCTTCCAAGAAATTGAGAAAAAAAAAATTAAAAGGGTGAACAAAAAATTTCAAAAAAATATAAACAAAGGTATAAATTTAGAGAATTATTTTTTTCACACCCCAATTCCTGATTTTTGTGCAGTTTCAACATCACTACAACATCCCCCATCTGTGCAGTTTTCCTTAAATTTCTGTGGTCTGGAAAAGTTGCAATATATATATATATATATATATATATATATACATTAACACATAAAGAGGCATAAAAGACTTCTCTAAATAAATTTTGAGGTTTTGGTTCATTTCAAGTCCTCCAGAATTACAATCAAAAGAACTTAGAAGAAAACCATTAAGTCTCAAATCATGTCACATTTTTTAATAATTTCTTTCTGATTATTTTGGAAAATCTGAAGAGACAGAGAGTTTCCAAATATAACAAGCAAATTTCAATATTGTTTTTCTATATTTTCATTAATTCATTTTCCCAACATAAAAGGAAAGACATTCTTTTCAATTTTTTTTTCCCTTTATCTTTCCAAAGCATTTTCCAAATTTTTAGCTTGCATTCTTTCAGTAGGAATTTCAAAGGGCACAAAAGATTATCTGGGGATTTTTAGGATCAATTATTTACCTAAAAACAATTGATTCATCTACAAAAAAACAGAAAATGTCTGTTTTGGGGTGTGTTTTGGATCCATTTCTGATACTATTCAGACTCTTTTTAGGGAAAATCTGATTTTATAGTGTTGAAATGCATTTCAAATGACCCAAGTATATTTTTTCATATTTTTTGCCTCAAATCACCATGTTTAGACCCTTTTTGGGTTAAGTGTCATTTTTGTGCTCTTCTATATGAATAATCTGATATTCAAAATGATTTTGAATGATTTTCTGCCTCCTCCTCACCTCTTGGGGAGGTTCAATCCTCTTCTTAACCATAAAATCACCTGTCAAAATTCATAATCCACATCACACCACACCAGTCATCACCCATCATCACTAATAATAATGACTCAACACCAACCAACCAATCACACATTAATAATCAAAAAAACTCAAACAATCCAATTGGACACTCCACTGCCACTAAACCAACAAACCTGAACCCAAAAATTCAATCAAAAATCAAAAAAATCACTCCTCAAAAACTTTTTCTCAACTTTTGTTTTTCATTAAAAAATCAATCAAACATCAAAAGCCAACCAAAAATCTTTTTTACCTCCAATCTCAAGTATCTCAACTTTTCTTTTCTCTTGAATTCTTAATGTTTCTTCAACAGATACTCTATATAAAACTCAAAATTCTTCATAAAAAGAAATCTCAAAATCAAACTCAAAAAATGTCTCAAAAATATATCAAACCACTTTGAATATCTTCCTCTGCTTCTTCTTCTTCCTCTCTGCTATCTGCCTTTTCTTCTTCTTCCTCTCTGCTATCTGCCTTTTCTTCTTCTTCTTGGAAAATGCTTTAGTTAGGTAAGGGAAAACAATTGTAAGGAATGTCTTTTTTTATGTTAATCCCATTTTCTGTTGCAAAAATGAAGTACTAAAAATCTAGAAAAATCATATTTGAATTTCCTGCTATATTTGGAAAGTTTCTGTCTCTTCAGATTTTTCAAAAAAATCAGAAATAAACTTTTTAAAAATGTGAAAACATTTGAGACATAATGGTTTTTTTTTCAATTTTTTGAATGTAATTTTGAAGGCCTTGAAATGGACCAAAAACTACCAAAAAATCTTTGAGAGAGGTTTTGGATGCCTCCTTATGCGGTTTTTTTTTCTCATTTTTTTTATTTTTTTTCTCTTTTTTGTTTCTTTTTTTTCTTTTCTTTTTCTTTTCTTTTTTCTTTTCTTTTTTCTTTTTCTTTTTTCTTTTTCTTTTATTTTTTCTTTTTATTTTTTATTTTTTCTTTCTTTTTTCTTTCTTTTTTCTTTCTTTTTTCTTTCTTTTTTCTTTCTTTTTTCTTTCTTTTTTCTTTCTTTTTTCTTTCTTTTTTCTTTCTTTTTTCTTTCTTTTTTCTTTCTTTTTTCTTTCTTTTTTCTTTTTTCTTTCTTTTTTCTTTCTTTTTTCTTTCTTTTTTCTTTCTTTTTTCTTTCTTTTTTCTTTCTTTTTTCTTTCTTTTTTCTTTCTTTTTTCTTTCTTTTTTCTTTCTTTTTTCTTTCTTTTTTCTTTCTTTTTTCTTTCTTTTTTCTATTTCTATTTCTTTTTCTTTTGTTATTTTTTCTTTTTTCTTTTTCTTTTTCTTTTTCTTTTTCTTTTTTTCTTTTTTTCTTTTTTTCTTTTTCTTTTTCTTTTCTTTTTCTTCTTCTTTTTTTTTTCTTTTATTATTATTGTTTTTTATTGCAAATTTGCCGATATGCTCAAATTTCAGGAAAACCAAGCAGATATGGGATGTTGTAGCGACGTCAAAACTGCGCAAAAATAAGGATTGTGGGTTTGAAAAAAATAATGCCCTAAATTTATTTATTTTTAAAGGGATGTAATTGTTTGTTTTTTTGTAGTTAAAGCTAAAATGAGTTCACAGATGAAAATTGCAAAATAAATTTCCTTAATATGAAATTTTCAATTATTTTCCTTTCAATAGAGGTCAAATTTTCTTCCCAAAGATATTTAACTCTGAAAATTTTATTAATAAGGCATGTTTCATATTTGGTTGGTTCTTACATTTTTTTTGTTCATTCTTTCATATACTATTTCAACTCCAGGGAATAAAACATCAAATTTTAACCTTCATCATGCAAGAAAATCATAAAGCAATTCCCTTCCTTGTATTTAATATCTGGTATTACATTGTTTTAGATCTCATCATGAGTTTTATTTTTCCATATTTATTTTTTTTATTGTAACATGATTTCAAGTATTTTTTATACTTTTTTTAAGGTTTCAATTATTTATTGTAGGGATGTGATAAATTTGAAACCCTACACAACCCATACACAGCTCAAAATGGGTTGGTGGGCACAGTTCAGAACCCATCTGAGTTTTGAATGGCTGTTCACAACTGTGGGGGCCATGAATGAACCTTCACAACTTGTTCACAACTCCAGGTTTGTGAGAAAAATAAAATAAAATAGTTAAAAATAATTAAAAAATGGGCAACATTAAATTTGTAACCCTACGTGACACGTTCACAACCCAAAATGGGTTGTGAGGCCCGGTTTGCAAATCATCAGAGCCGTGAACGGCCGTTCACAACCCATCCCAGTTGTGAATGGCCGCTCACAGCCCCAAATGGGTCATGGACAACCATCCACAACTCAGATGGTTTGCAAACAGCCATTCGCAACATGTTTGTGGTGAGAAAAAATAAAAATAAAAATAAAATAAAATAAATAAAAATAAGTAAAAAATTGAAAAAAAAACACCAAAAAAAGAAAAAAAAATTGGAATTCTAAAAATTTCACCACTCTGGGGCCATGAATGCGCAGCCCATAAAAATAAACAATTAAAAATTCTATGGACCAGCCCAAAAGTAAAAAAACCCCAAAAATACAAGTTCAAATTGTGTCATGCTGATCCCATCACAAGAAGTAAAAATACTCCTCATGATGGGAACAGCTAGCCCAACACCAGTTAAACTTATTTCATTGGACTAGCGCACAACTAAATCAATCCCCCAAAAAAATAGGGCTAGTCCAATGAGGTGGACTTTTATCAAGCCCACCTCAATGGACTAGCCATAAAGTAAAAACACCAAAAAAGATTTCAATCAAGTCCAACTTCATGAACAGGCCCTAAAGTAAAAACACCAAAAAAAATCAAGTTCAACTTGGGCTAAGCTGATCCCATCACGAGAAGTAAAAATACTCCTTATGATGGGATCATCCCAACCCAAGTTGAGCTGAATTATCAATAAAATCTCATTTAAAACACTCAACATAATTATGTTCAAAATTTGATAAACCTTTATATTAAAAGGAATACAAGATCAGCATCAGAGCCCAAACCCAAATGATGAAATTAAAATGATGTTTATAAATTAGAATACAACTTAAGTTGATCTTTGAGATGATCAACCCAACCAGAAGCATTTTTGGAATTCAAAGAAGCAGTTTGTGAAACAATGGGAGGTATCGGAATAATATCTCCCTCAATTAAAAGATGAACCCAGTGATTATTGTCAAGAAAGCAGATTAAGATGGCATCTGACTGTTCTTTTACACCCATTGTGATAGGAGTATACTCCAAATCTGTTGCATGCTAGGTCAAAGTTTTTTCCCTTTTTTGACTGGAATGTTTTCAATGCGTAGCCATTCATGGCTGCCCATTTTTGACAATAAATCTTGGCTTCTTTCCTACTAGGAAAGGCTCTCACGGTATGAGGGTCAAGGAGCTCTAGAACCTCTTAATTAAATAGTTACACCCACCATGGTGACATTAGTATTGATCAAGCCAAATCATTCTCAGTAAAATGACATATGAAATTTTACCCACCAGCTTGAGTCAATTCCAGTTGTGAAGAAAGATCCTGTTCCTCAATTTTAACCCTAGATGAGGATGCAATTGGGGCTTCCAATGCTTTATAATCCCTAACCAAATCCCTAGATTCCAAAGCTTTGTTAACCAAACTTTCAATTAAGTCCTTCAACACAGCCATGTTTAAACCAGCAAGGCTTGGGCTTGCCGCTGTTCCAATAATCCAAAAAAAATCCAAGTAAATTTATTATTCAATCCAACTTTTTCCAACAACTCCAAAGTTTACTCACTTTTGGGTTGAGAGAAAAATTATCCAATGGGTGAGTATTGTTTGTGACAAGACTTTGTTTTTCCAATAGGCAGAATTTTTGATTTTTAAGTTTCTTTTTGTGGTCCAATAGTCCCACATAGTATGCCACATTCCCAAATTTGGGTTTAAATTACTGAAATGTGGTCCAGGGGTGCCTAGGTACCCCAATTCCCCCCTCAAATGGCCCATTTGGGGATATTTTTACCCAAATGGGCCAGGAAAACATGCCCAAGTTGTGAGTGGTGTTGCTTGCTGCTTGTTGGGTTGCAAATCACCATTCACAACTCATATGGGTTCCAAACAGCAATCCACACTTGTTTGAGACCCCAGGGACGTGACTTTAACATCCCCCTCAAAAAATTAAACAAAACAAAGCAAAAAAAAAACATCAAAAAAAAGTTTTAAAAAAAAAAATATCAAAAAACCTGAAAAAGAAGTCAACAAAAAATTGAAAAAATTGAAAAATGAAAATTAAAAAAGATTAAAAAGAAATTGTTAAAAAATTGTGAAAATCTTACAACTCCAGGGCCATGAATTCACATTTATGTACTTATAAATCAATAAAAATAAAAAATTAAAAGTCTAAAAAAAAAATCAAAAAATTGTGCCCAAAAAAAAAATAACAAATAATAAAAAAAATGGAAAAAAATGAAAAAAAATGGAAAAATAAAAATATAAAGGAACAATATACATACAGTAAAGCCCTGAAATAAAACAAAATACATTTGAATAAAATATTTTAAAATAAAAATGTTAGGGTGTATCAAAGTTAAAATTTTGAAAAATTTAAATTGCTTATTTCAAGAAACATATCAATTTTTCAAAAAAAAAAAAAAAAAAAAAAATTGTGATCAAAAAAAAAAACAAGTGACCGATAGGTTTTTCCTACAAAAATAAAAAATTTTTAAAAAAAAAATAAAATAGAAAAACCTGAAATCAGCCATTTAAATTTTTAAAAGTTTTAAGATTGAGATGCACTATTTTTTATGGTAAATTAAAAAAATAAATTCAATCAAATCAAATCAAAAAAAAAAAAATCAAATAAATCAAATTAAACAAAATAAATTTAATTTTAATCATTCTTTTCTATTGTTTCATAGATTCAATCCATCAACACCCCAAAAAGACAAAGGTAATTTCACCTCAATGGACTATCCCTGAAGTAGAAACACCAAAAAAATAAAAATAAAAAAAAAAAAAAAACACAAGTTCAACTTGTGTTAATCTGATCCCATCACAAGAAGTAAAAATACTACTTATGATGAGATCAGCCCAACACAAGTTGAACTGACTTACCAAGAAAATCTCATTTAAAACACTCAACATAATGATGTTAACTCAAAACACTCAAGATAAATGATGTTCAAAATGTGATAACCGTTTATATTTGTAGGAGTACCAGATCAGCATCAGAAGTACATGTTAGACAAAACCCAAATGAAAAAAATGAAGAATCAAATGATGAAATGAAATGATGTCTAAAGATTGGAATACAAATCCAGTTGATCTTGGAGATGATCAACCCAACCAGTAGATTTATTTGGAGGAAAGGAAGAAGGTTTTTTGATACAATGGGTGAGATTGGAATCATATCTCCCTTGATTAAGTTGTGAACCCAGTGGTTATTGTTAACAAATGAAATGAAGATGGCCTGTGATGGTTCTTTTGAACCAATTTTCATGGGGTTATAAGTACAAAATTAATCAAATCGAATGAAACAAATTGGACTTAAATAAGTATCTGCTATTATTTGACCCATATTCAACTTTGAAAGCCATTTTGAAGTGTGAAAATTTTCATTTATTTCTTTTAGATCAACTCTTTCTTCAATCTTTTCTAGCTCTTAACTTCCACCATGGATCTTAGGATAGCATGACTTATGATTCCTCAATTTTTCTATCATTTCCCTTTGGACTTTGAACTATCTGTTTTCATCATACCCAAGTGATTTATAAATGACTCTAAATATCCAATGACCATCACCAACAGGATCCCAAACCTCACCCAAGAAATTATGTAAGCTCTCAGGTATTTGATTGAGTTATTTCACCTTTGGTTCCTACAATCAAAACTCACTTATTCAACCTTCTAATTACCTTAATCAAATCAATACTCATCAAAGATGAGCTTCTGGTTCACTTGTCCTGCACCTCTTCTTCCTCAGAAGAGAATTCCAATTCCAAATTAAGGTTGCCTCATTCACTTTCAGTTTCTTCCTCTTAGCTATGAAATTCAGATTCTGAGCCTGAGGATTTGGAATACAAACACCATATCACCATCAGTTCATTAAACCACTAAAATGAACACTTCTCAAAATAAAAGAATTACAATTTTTGATCTGTTTTGTTCCCTTCTAACCTGCCTTTCCCTCTTAAGTTTCTTTTAGACATGTTCAAATCATGAAATTTCACAACAGGTTGTAATTCAAGTTGGTTTGACTTTGGCTGGACTGTAAGAAGTTTTGCTTGAGCCTTGGCTTAGCAACAAAAGTGGTTGCATTCTTGAACAGGCACTTTAAAATTTCCAATTGAACTTCTTCAGGTTGTCCCATCACAATTGAACTGAGATTCTTGAACAGTCAAGAATAGTCAAGCACTGGATCAGTTTCAACCTTTCAAAATTAAAAACCATCACTCATTAGTAAACCCATTCAGGAATCATCAATCAAAAAGCAATCCAAATAATCCAAAAATCCAACTTAATGAACTGTAAGGCTTATAGTCTAATCTCCACTGAGGATGAAGATCCTCAGGCACAACAGATACCCTAAATGCTTGTATTTCACCTAATATGTGGGAAAAGGGAAAGCCCATTGTCTTGAGGTATGAATTGGTGCACACTCTACTATCATGATCAAGTTCTAACATCTCAATTTGTTCCCCAATCAGTTGAATTTCCTCAATTGAGTATTTGTATCCCAAAGGTAACAGTTCTGTTGGGAGAACTATTCAGAACTTTATTGGAGAGTTTTTAAGCAAGACATCCACTGATTTGATTTTGAAAGCGATTTCTCCATACAGGTGTTTCCACACATCCAAAAATTTCCCCAATGGACTCACAATTAATCGTTTTAAATTAATATGGGACCCCTTCTACCCAAGATGTTGATTTATTTCCAAATTCAGGGTTTAAAAAATTCCATGAAGTTACAAATTTCTCTTTGATAAGGAAAATTTTATTTTAAATTTTTTACTCAAGCACATCCTCATGGTTTTTAAAGAAAAACTCTATAAAAGTTTCAAAGTAAGCAATCCTAGCAGAGATCAATGAAAGAAGCAATAAATTTGAATAGTTTGAGTCCTGCATCATTGAATTCTGCCTCCCCCCCCCCTTGGTTTTAGAGGCCCCATACTTTTCCCACAGAGTCATAAAGCTTTTCCATCCTTCATTTTAATGACTGAAGCAAACTTTTCAATTTTCTCAAAAATTTTGAGACAAGTTCCAAGATCAAGGCTGTCTGGATGACTCAGGGAAACAATGTTGAATTAAAAAAAAAAAAAAAAAAAAAAAAATCAGAAATTTTTCATGGTCTATCACAAAGACTTTGGGAAACCTCTCAGGATCATAAACCAAATCCTTTAGTGCATTCACCACTGTGGAAACAAGGGATAAATACCCCTGACCAGATGTGGAAACAAGAGGTGAATAAACCTGAAGTTTTGAACAAGGTTTGGAATTTATTGGTGCCTTGCATCTGAAAGGAGCTGAGCACATCATTCAACCAGAACCCTGAGAGAGAGAGAGGGGGGGGGGTTGGGGGTGTGGGGGGAGAACAATATAGAAAAAGAGATAGAAAGAGTTCATTACTTCCTTCATTTGTGGAGCTGTTCTCTGATTTTCTATGATGATCTATCTACAACTTGGAATTGAGAGTAAGGTATTAGGGCCTTCCTCTTAACCCCAACCTTGGTACACAAACGGTTGAGAACAATCAACCCTAAGCTCTTGCCCTCTTTGACCATTGAATTCCCCCTACCATCACATCCATCTGGTTTTTTCATTCTCATGGTGTGGCCTTGCCTGTGCCCTACTTGGAGCCCCCCTGGGCCTGTTGGACTCTAACCAGAGGAACTGTCTTTGGTTTTACTCCCCAGATTGCCCTGCACAACTGTCCCACTCCTGATTTCCCCAAACTATCAAGACCCACAAGCTCAACTGGATAGGCTTTATTTCTTGGTCTGTTTCCTTGGAGCAGGTTTTGGATCTGTTGCCACCAATGGTGAGCCAACTTTAAATTTGATTCTGAGCCCACTTTTCATCTGAATCTGAGCCCACAGCCCATGATGCAGTTCCTGATCCCAAGGCTATTTAATTCCACCAGATCCCCCAAACTTTAGAACTGAAACAATTTGAATTGTTATAAAAATCAAAGGGGTTTTTAAAAAGTCTTCCTGATTGATGTCATTCCTACAACATGAAATGGCAGGATGTTGTACCTATTTGATTGATGCCAACTTTTTTTTTTTTTTTTTTTTCAAAACCGGTTTGTAGCATCAGGGTCAGCCAAGAACAGGGCCTCTCAGTGACCCTCTCCACTGGATCTTGACCTGGATACCCACTGAGTACCTTGGAGGTTTTTTAGATATCACATCCATCACACTTTTCCCATCCAGTTCAGCTTGCTTTTAACTCATGCTTAGTGTAATAGATCGTTGTATTGTAAATGTATTCCACCCCATCAATCTTGCTCAATTTCCTTTTTGAGTTGAATCATATTGATCCCATCTTGCATGCCTTCCCTCAGGTGATCTAAGGCCACACCAGAGATTCTCCTAAGTTGAGGATGCACTGAGGGGGTTTTGAAGATGGTTCATGATTTTCTTGGACATTTCTAATGGTGAGGTGCCACGTGGGATCTTCTCCTGTGAAACTCTCACAGATCATGAATCAAGATCCAACCTTCCTTGTGTGAGTTTTCCCCTTGATGTTTGGCAAGTCATGAACCCAAATATATTCCATATCTGGTGGATCCTAGGTTAAAATCTCTCTCTATCTCTTTGAATCAAATGTTGTCAAAGCATAGCCATGCATGGATGCCCTTTCTTGGGAAACATATTTGGATTCTTAGCTACTAGGAAAGGATCTCATGGTAGGAGGGAAAAGGGTTTCTGCCACCCCATAGTTACATGGTTACATCAGCCATAGTTACATCAGTTCCCATAAAGTCAAATCAATCAAATTGACCATGAAATGTTGAACTCCACCGGCCAGTCCATTCCACTCATGAAACATCTGGTTCCTGAATTGGAACCCTTAGTTGAGGATGCAACTGGGCCTTCCAATGTTTAATTTCTCAAATCCCTAGCTTGTGACACAGCTTTGTTAACTGCACTATTAATCAAGTCCTTCAAGGCTGCCATGTTGAAACCAGGGGGGCTTGAGCTTGCCACTGTTCCCACAATCCAAAAAAAAAAAAAAAACTCTCAAGTCAATCTATTCTTCAATCCAACCGTTTCAACAACTCCAAATTTCACTCAGCTTTGGGTTGAGAAGAATAAAATCATCCAATGGGTGATGATGGTGGATGATCTTTGATGTTTTCCAATGGGCAGCACATTTGATTCAGTTCTTTTTTTTTAGCCCAATAGGCCTACAATGTATCCAAGATCCCCCAAATTTTGGGTTGCTGGCACTCAAGCATGGTCCAAGGGTGCCTAGGTACCCCTACTTCCATCCCTGAAATGGCCAAAACATGTCATCCACAACACACACACACACACACACACACAGACACACAACCCCAAATCACAACTGGGCGGTTGCTGCACAAGTCCTGGACAGTTTGGTTTGTGACTCTTTGAGTTGTGAACCTCTGTTCCCAACCCAGGGTTGTGAATCTATCACCCCTTCCCCCCCTTTATATATATATATATACATAATTTGAAAAAAAAAATTAAAACTTCATCATCAGGTTGCCAACAATCCTTTTTACTTATCCCACCAATCCTCTCTCTTTTCCCTCACCCACAACAATCATCATAGAGTGATCTGATGGCATGATCTCAACTGACACCCTCAATCCCACCATCCATCACTCCCACCAACAACCACCAACCAGCACCCAAGATTCTACTCTCATCATTCTTTCACACCCCCCCCCCAACAAATAATAAATAAATAAATAAAGATAGGGGTGGAGGGGCCCCTCAACTGAGACCTTCCCCAATCCAAAAGTCTTGCCCTCCCTTACTCCTGCTCTTCCTATTCAAGTTATTCTACCCCCTCATCCATACTTGATACTGATTTCAGTTGGGCTCCTCACTCACTCACTTGCTCCATCTCAGTATGGCTTCCTTTTTTTTACCCCTCTTCTTACTTTCTTGTGGGTTACTTGGCTCTTGTGCTTGGGAAACAAGACATCCAGCTGAACTGGTCTACACAACCTTAATTTTCTCTGACATCATTTCCTTTGCTTTTTTATTTTTTTGGTGTCTGGACAAGGAATATGAAGATTCAATCAAGATGTTCAAAAAATAAAAAAGAAGGTCAGAGGGTAGAGGAAGAGAAAGAAAAAAAAAGGCTAGTATTTGTCTTTTTCTTTGGGGGGGGGGGAGTTGGATCTTGTGTATTGATGAGTTCTCTGCAAGTGGTAAATAGCATAAGATAAAGAGTTAAGAGAAGAACAAAAATAAAAATCCTAGAACAACAGAAATAGTGAAATGTCCCAAGTGGCCAAAGATGAAGAAAGACAAGCGAGTTTTGGGGAAACAGTGCCCAACGATCATGGAAAAGGGGGTGATCAGTCATCAAAGAGAGTCGCCAAAAAAAAAAAAAAAAGAAAGAAAGAGGGATGATATAAAGGGAGTGGGGAAGAAGATGGAGATCGGAAGCAGAGACGGGAGATGGGAAAGGAGGTGAATGGTGACCAATGTTGAATAAAAATCAATAGAGACAAACATCTACGAAAGGGTGGAGAATCACACACTAACACAAAACTGATCAAATCAAAAAACGGAAGAACAGGAGTAATCAAAAGTGATCAACTTTTTCTTCTTCAATCATGAAACACACAAAAATGTTTCCCTCTGCCAAACACGCGACCTCGAGAGAAGAATAACGTGAAACACAATCTTATGGGTGACGGGAAACAATGTCGATAGAGGTATACAACTCAAAGAAGTTCGGCCCGCCTGGTCCCCACGTCATTAATCGAATCGGAAAACAAGACACGACTGTCTTTTGGTTGGATGGCGGAATGGCTTCTATTTTTTGTTCTTTCACATAATCGATGTATGTGTATCTCCGGTTTAACGGCTATTAAATGTGCTGAAGGTAGAAAAGTTTGATATAGAGAGGACCGAGAGACCAAATAGTCCAAATGGGGCCGGTGTGACGTCACGGAGCTAGACCCACTAAAGAATTACCGAGGAGGGAAGATCGACCAGGCGTAAAACAAACGTGCCGGGTCGATCGCTGTCGCCTTCTGTCTCGGGACTCGATTCAAGATGATCGGATGAGGATGTCGGACGATTGAAATGCGCAATCGCCATTAGGCCCAAACCTGAAAAAAAAGAGAGAGGGACCATCATCACGTAAGCCAGCCAAGTCGAGACTGGGCAGACGCATCTCAAGAGAGGCAGAAGAGTGAGACATACCTTGAGCATACTATCCCAACTACCTGTGCAAAGAGCCATGCCGTCGGACGAAACACCGAGACAGCTAACGCGGTTTTCGTGACCAGCCAATACACCCACCCTTTCTCCCTTAAGGGTGTCCCATACGTTGCAGTTGAAATCATCGTAACCGGCAAAAAGGATCCGACCAGAGGCCGAGAATGCAACCGAGGTGATTCCGCACAAGACATTATCGTGAGTATATTGATTCAGCTCTCGATCAGCCCTTAGATCGAATAGCCGACATGAGGCGTCGTCTGAACCGGTCGCAAAGGCATCACCGTTGGGGAAAAAGCTAGATTCGGAGAAGATACATGAGCTTGGCATGAAGGTGTTGGCTTTTGCGGGATCCGGCTTATGAGCTTAAACCGTTGGAAAGCAAGACTGACCAAACAGCATTAATATCCGATTCGTGTCCTACAAACGACTGGACCACTTTACCTGACCGGACGTCCCAAACCTTGGCAGTTGCATCACAAGCACCCGAAACAAATGTGTTGAGACTAGGGCTCAGCGAAAGACTAGAGGTTCCAGAGAAGGGCAACGGAGAGAGGGAGAGAGAGAAAGAGAGAGATGATCAACTTCACGGTAGGATACACAAAGTAAAAAAGTAAGACGAGACGATCGATCGATCAGGTTTCCAGCCTGAGGCGAAACTCGAGGCTGACCTCATGACATCGCCGGAATGGTCGTTGAATTCGACGACTCGAACACCCGCTTCGATATCCCATAGCATGCAGGACATATCACCGGAGGAGGTGAGGATCTGACGATCGTTAAGGAATCGACAGCAAGACACGTAGCCGGTATGAGCACTCAGTTCACGAGCGACCTTAACGGAGCCCTCCTTAGACCTGAGATTGTATATTGAACAGATGTTGTCGAGACCACCACAAGCGACAAAGTTACCGGAGGGAGCGTAGGCACAGGTCATGACCCAGGATGATCTCAAAGGGATGGCGTGAACCTTGTTGGTAGTATAGGCATCCCAGACGATCAGTTTGCCATCCTGGGAGGCTGAGACGAGATGACGTTGATCCTGAGCCCAATGCATGGCGTAGATCTTGGCAAGATGACCCTTGAGAGTTCTCCGAGGTTTGATAGGGATCCGAGGTAGAGGATCGATTTCAGCAGCCATTGCGCGAACTGAGCGATGCCAGAGGAAGGATAGGGGGGGGATTCGATGACCGATGGTTGATGACGGGCGAGGTTTTTCAGATCGGGGCCAGTCGTGGGTCAGGGAGGTTGGAGGTGATATTGAGATGGGAATGAATGGATGAGGTGCGATAGTCCACCGAGGGCGAGGAATGAGTCGAGTCGAGAGAAGGAGATGAGAGAGAGAGAGAGAAAGAGAGAGAGAGAGAGCAATGATTCAATGATGATACGGCGACAGAGGGAAGAGAAGCAGCGAGAGCGGAGACGGGAGGGAGGGATCCGTACGAGTCGTATCGGCCAATTGGTCACGTTTTGCCCGGATTTTTTCCTTGAGGGTCTCAGCCTCCCGACGAGCGGCGGCGATTTTCTCTTGAATATCGCTCGACATGATGGAGAGGGGGGGAGGTGCACGATGATGAGGGGGTGAGGGAGGATGGGAGCTGATGGGGAGGAGAGTGAGAGCCTGCTGAGTGGGGCGAGGATGAGTGTGGAGATGAGAGGGGGGGGGGGGGGTTGAGGGGGAGGGAGAGGGGGGACTGGAAGGCAAGAGGTGGGTGGGGGAGGGGGTTGAATTGCTTGCAGGATGCTGGGTGGGTGGGGATGAGGAGGGAGGGGAGGGAGGGAGGGAGAGTGGGTGGGGAGGAAGGAGGAGCGAGGGTGGGATGAGAGAGGAAGAGGAGAGCGAAGGAAGCTAATGAGGATCAGAATCAGAATCAGAATCAGAAAGAGGAGGGAGGGGTGTGGGAGTGGGGGTGGGTGGGGGTGATGATGTGAAGATGAAGAGGAGCGAAGAAGGCGGAAGAGAGAGGAGGAGGACAGTCGGGAGAGAGAGAGGTAGAGAGGGAGATGGTGATGAGGAAGAGCGAGAGTGGAGGGTGGGGACTGGCTGAGTGGTGGGGGAGGAAGAAGACTGACTATGCTATGCTATGCTATGCTATGCTATGCTATGAGGGTGGGTATAAGCCGATGGCGAAGACGAAGACGAAGACGAAGACGAAGACGAAGACGAAGAGGATGAGGCTGACGATGAGGGTGGCAGGCAGGCAGGCAGGGGGGCAGTCGATGAGATCAAGAAGCGAGCCGGATCGGAGCATCCACACCAGGGCGGAGGGGGGGAGTCACACGATCCACGGCGAGGGATAATCACTGCTCGAGAGAGATAAAACTGGGGGGCAAAAGAAGACCAGCCAGGAAAAAAACAAAAAAAAACACACACTCACCCACACCCACCCCCCTCAAAAATCAAAATACAGTCAGAACAGACCCCCATGAGGAATGTGGTCAAATTCGAACTTAAAATCGAGACACCATCGCGCTTGACTCGATCCACTTCGATCGAGGCATCGAGAATTCAGAATTTATTTTATTTACTTCTTCCCACTTGCTTCTCCGATTCGAGATCCCCGGATAGCTGGATCGATCCGGATTACGATCGACTGCTACTTGATCCCCTCCCCCCCCCCCCCCCAAAAAAAAAAAAAAAAAAAAAAAAAAAAAAAAAAAAAAAAAAAAAAAAAAAAAAGGTGTGCATACATCATCATACATATCTACACAAACCAGGATTGAGTCGACGTGCATACATCCTCTAGTGATGGTCATGCCATCAGGACCACGAGCAACAGGCAGCACTCGCAGTGGTCTGGCAGGACGCCCTCGAGTCCAGAGAGCCTCGCGAGGCTAGTCTCATCTCCTGATCTGATGGGGACATCCACCCCGGTAACCGCTAGACTAAGCTCCCATCCGTCCCACTCGCGGCCCTGCTCATCATCCATCAGCCTCGATGACCGACCGCCCTAGCCGTCCGTCGTCCTACCCGCTCTCGACGCTCAGGACGACTTGATGGTGATCGGGAGCAGTGTGGAGGAACCAAAGTCGTCGTGGTGGTGCCATTCCGGCCTCGCGAGCGATTCATCGATCGGCTCAGGCGGCCGCCCAACAGCCAGAGATCAGCCGTCTCGACTAGTAGTTTCAAGTACTACGGGGCACTAGACGGGCGGGGTGAAGACGAGGATGGATGGTGTGAATTAATTAATTTGGCGCCCGTCGAGCCGTCACATGATCTCGAAATCTATAAATCTAAGAAGAATTCAAAAATCTAAATTCAATACTACACCGGGCAAAGCCCATACCGCACCGGGCAAATGCCATGCCTCCCCCAATCTGGGGGCAATTATACACTAGTCAACATTCATCACGACCGACGAACATCAATCGGTCCCTCGTCGTCAATCGATCTCTACATCGATCCAATACCAAATGAGAGCCAGTCCACGGACTATCGAAATCATCACATAGCACAGCGACCTATCAATTATCGATTAGATTCAAATCGCTGGCTCATTAATGACGACCTTCAATTAAGGAAATCATTTCAATCGATAGAACGTCATCATCGACGGTGAGCTCGATACCATGGCCTGGTGCTGACGTATGGGATACATCAATACATATATACATGGGTATGAACATCACACACTCACTCATATGCATACTTAAATTTTGCTTGACTATATGTATTTCCATCCCCACATCCCATCCCGCTAGCCGGGGGGGGGGGGGGGGGGGACTGATCACCCACTGCAGTCGTGTGGTCGTCGTCCGGTGACAGGAACTGGGCGCCAACCGCCGAGCAACTACTACAATCCCCAAGCCCTCGCTCTCCATAGCGCCCGGTGGGCGTCGGGGTGGGGTTCGGGTAGCCGTAGGGCAAAACCAGCCAACACCTTGGGTAAGGTTGGCGGCGCCAGGTTGGAGGCATGAAAAAAAAAAAAAAAGAAAATCAATCAAACATAGCTTTCAGGACCCCAAACTTGCATAGGGTCCCAGTTATTATCCTCATCTGGAGCATCTTCAACAATTATTGCAACAGAGTTCAGCTGGTTGTCCTTCTCCCACTGATTTAAATCAAACATTGTTTTGATGAAGGCATTTGGTCTTGAAATTATGGGAAGGCTTGGGGGTGTCATTTAATATGCCATTTTCAAAAGTCTCCAAGTCATCTGGGGTGATGAATGCTTCATATGCTTGCATGTTCTCATATTCAAAAGGTTGACTGTTTGGACTGCTTTCCCAGGATTGTTGAGAATTCAAAGCTGAATCACCTTGGAGTAAGTGTAATTTCACCTGGCTCAATATTTTCAAAGTTGAAGTCTTCATTTGGTTTCTTGATTTTGTTTTGATAGCATTCATGATTGAAAAAAAAAGGCCCTCAACATCAGCTACATGAGGTACAATTTGAAATACTTGAACTGAAATCGTTTTCAAATCACTTGATTCAGGGCAGATAGGAACAGACATCCAATATTTCAACGGAAAAGATGGTAGGCCAGAATCTTCAAGAGAGACATTGAATGGGAAGTGTGAATTGTAATAATGATTGATTGAGTCTTGAAGTGATAATGCCTCAGATCTATTTCAATCCCAATTTTTGGCAAGTTGAAGTATCATTTTACCAATGTGAGCTAGTGAGTGTTTTTGAGATACTGCAATCTGAGGATTTGATGGATGAAGAGAGAAAGCGATGGTGTAGATATTATCTTAAAAAACCAAACAAGACTTGCACTCCAGAGGACATCTAGTGAATGGCTCTTGAAGGCCTCAAATCTTGGTTATACTTCAGAAGCTTTCATGGACTTGTAGGTGTTAAGAATCTCTTTCCAAATGCCTACCAAGGTTGTGTCATGTCTTTCTAAATGGCCTATTGCAGTCACTACTGGCTTGAGAACTTGAACCATAACAGCATTTACAGTAAAGTGATCACGATTTCCAATGATGTTCAACACACTCTTGCTGATGGATGGAGTATCCACCATGGATTTCTCCATCATTTCCATGCAATACTTGAATCCACCTTCATGCTCTTGAAACCCCAAGCATACTTTAGCCATTGAGTACCAATATGTTTCACACAGGTTTTGAAGACCATGACTGATACCATTTTCAAACCTCCATTCTGAGAGATGCTCATGCCAGAATCCAGAAGTAGTAAAGTAGTTGACTAGATTCTTGTTCCCTTTTATGACTTCTTGCATGATAGGATAATCCAAGTTTTTTTTTTTTTTTTTTTTTTTTTTGCTATCAAATTGAAAAACATATCAAGCCCAATGGATTTTGAGAATGTGTAGATTTTTAGAATTTAAATTGTCTATAAAATTGAACATAACTGATTCAGAATCTTTTAGAAAAGCAGAAATTGGCTTGAAAGAAATTTGCTTGGATTCAAGTTTCTCTTTTAATGCTTTCAAGATATTTTCAGAGTTGTGTCTTTGGAAATGAAGGTCAAGAGAATCAATGAAAAAAAATTTTTTTTTGAAGTTCCTTGTAAGTCCAGAACAGCATGAACACTGTTCCCAGCATCATCAGTCCAACCATCAAGAGATATTTTTAGTTTCTTCAGATCTTTGAGTTTGTTGATTATCTCAAATTCATGTCTGGCATAAACAGCTGGTAAGAAGTTATCCATTATCTGTCTTTGTTGTGGTAATTTGTACAGACACCTTGCTAGCTCCTCCTGGTATTGTAGGAAGTAAGGGTTTTAAAAGATGGGGAACAGTAAGTTGCAGCTAATCACAGTCTTGAGAATCAGTTCATGAAGATATTTTTTATGCTCATTTGATATTGGTTTGAAATAGTTTTTGACTGATTTCATTTTTGATGGGAGGGAGATTTGAAAGGTGCAATCATTTGTGCTGATTCCAGCTTGGATGGAAGTACTAGATTTTGGAGCACAATCAGGTAAAGTCTTTTTTTTTTTTTGAAAATATCAAAAGCAAGTATTGTGATTTCTCTTTGGTTTTAATTTTCTTGCAGGCCTATTGGTTGTGAGATTGAAGGAGGTGTGGCCTGGTTTGGGGTAAAACAACCAAGCAGTGCCAACATTTTGCATCTTTCAGCCTCCTGGATTCCAAGATCCTTGCTATCCTTTAGCTACCAGAGGTGATAGAATAAATAATAAATATATTATTCAATAAATGCAGCAAAAATCTGTAAAATATTTCGATAAAGCTTATTGCAAGGTTAATTGGTTTGGATATGGTTTATTGTTATAAATCAATATAAATAAATTGATCATTAAATATTTTTATTTAGGGGCCAAAATTATATTGGGGATCTTTAACACCTCTCTTCAGGGAATTCAGTATGAAAAAACACCTAGGCCTGGTTACTTTGGAACCTTTAATTTATATTCTTAAAGGATATTCTGCCCAAAGATAATATGTATATAAAATACACAGTGGAGTGGCAGGGCTTTGTAACCAAGCTGCCACGACAGAGAAAGGATAATAAGACTCACTGGTATTTTATTAAATCCTTTGAGTACCTGTTTGGGACATGCACTGATGGGTTAAACCTGTTTACTTGGGTTAAAAGGTTCTTCAGCAGTTTAAATTGATAAAAAGGGTTGAGGATGGATATTATTAATCAGACTAAAGCCATGAATCACTAAATTATCTCTTATAAGTATTTGATTACCTTGGCATGGTGTCTGGATGTAAATATAAATGGTTATCTGGGTATCAATATCCTCAAAAGAGCTCTTTATTTATATCTTTTGGAGTCCCAATATTGTCCTTCTGAGGGTTACGGGGGCTCAAAGGGACGTACTCTGAGGCTAGCAGGGTAACCAGTGGCAGCCTGTCACATTTTCTTGGTGCTGTAGCACGGGTAGCATCTAATTCCACAGGGTATGGGAATTATTCTCCTTTATAATTGATGTTTGGACGTGTGAATAACACTAATCTGTCCTTTTTATTCATTATTTAATTATTTATCCTTAGTAAATGTTCCCAGTAAGTTAATAATTATTATAATAGAAATTCGTACGGATATTCTGATGTCAGGTGAGTTGACATTATGTATTAAATAATTGGAGTAAATTCATGATATTGATTTTACTCCTTATTTTCAAATTTCAGTTGATTTACCAAAATAATTACTTAAAAAGATAAGTCATGGTTATTCATGTAATATTTTTACATCATTAGTTTTCTTAGTATTTCACAAAAATCTTTATGTCTAGAAATTCTCATAATAGTATATTGAAGTATTTTAATATATTGTTAGAAGTAGTCATTATCTTATTTTTGAAATTTTTGGTACTTTGAATTATATTTAATAAAAAAATACGTAAAAAGGTTATTTAGGTATTTTTATATGGGTTTATGTATTTTTAGACTATCTACTATCCACAGGAACATTTATTAAATATGTAGAATGTTCCCGTGTAGGTTGTAGCATGTTTACCCGGTACCTATGTTTCTCAGGCCGCCTGTCACTTTGTCAACCTGTTGTCCCGCAGCTGCTTACTTGTCAGAGGCCCAGGGATGCGTACACAGCTTGGAAAGAGTGACAGTGCTGTAGCTCAGCCGTGGGCGGGTGTATTGGCTACCGCAGCTGCATGTGGGAATTGTGACAGAACACATTTCCATCTGTAACTCCTAAAGTATACACAACACCTCAATTCTGACTGAATTTTAGGTGTGAAACCTATACGTGAAAATACATGTGAAATATTTAAATGGACAAAAGGTTCAATAGTGGTGCCATGGTATTTTGGTCTTTCTTTCCTTAATTATTCAAAAATATAAGGAGTTGGATTTCAAGGGTGGGTTCAGTGAGTGAACCTACCTAATTTTGGGTGGAAAATTAATTTTTGCAATAATATTTATGGTTTTCCTACTCCTTCTTAGGGGTTAATTTTATTATTATTATTATTTTTTTATGTTATTTCTGTTACTTTTGCAGCTTGCTCTGCAATAGTAGCAAGCTGAAAGCATCCCATTGTCTTGATTCATCAGCTTGGGGTCCAGAAATGAGAAAGGAAGACCAGAAAGAACTCAACCCCAACACCCTTTCTCAAATTCATCCAATCTTGGGCTGATCATTAACACCATTGTGAGTTAATCCAATTTGATCCAAGTTGTTTATGTACACCACAGGTTCAATTTGGGCATTTGAGGAACACAGAGCCAACAATGAGGGTTAATTTGAAGTTTCACGCGTCAACAGCTGGGCATTTTGAGGGCAGGATCAGTCAACAGTCAATCAACCATTGGATGTTAGTCAATCAAACCATCCATTAAATCCCCATTGTTCTGGTGGGTAACTCAATGTTAGGGTTGTGAAAAAGTCACCTTGCCCCTGCGGTTGATTCACCATTGGGGTGCACTTTCTGGACCCCTTTGATCCAATCAATTCTTACTAGGAAGGGTTCAGTCTGTTGGGAAATACACTGAAATGTCATTGATAAATCACAACTAAGTCATAACCAACCTATAAATAACAAAAAAACTTGTTAAATAGAAGTGATGGATACCTTATTCCAAATGATAAATAATTCAAGAAAAAATAGATACATGAATTCATCTAAAACAGTCAGTAATCTTCCCTCTTCATGTATTGATACCCCTACTAACAACACACACCCCCTTCCTTGGGCTCTTCAGTTTCTCACTTGATCATCCTCTCCAACTCTTGATTGCCAACTCACACCTCCTCTTCTTCCTCATCAGTCCCAACTCTCCCACCCCTCAACATCCTCCCCAACTACTCATGATCAATCTCAGAAAACCCTTGATTTTCAATCCCATCCTCCCTTGGACCAATTGATCACCACCACATTCTCTTGCATCAATTGTTCCTCTGTTAATCAATAACTCAAGCCACTCCACACCTTCCCCAATCCAACCAATCATCCCACAATCACCAGAATCTGGTGGGAAATCTGGTACCAACACCTCACCTAGAATAAAATCATCAAACAAGCTGCTACCATTGTCACCACATCCACTTGACTCTATCAATTTGTCAATCAAGTAGGGATCCTCAAGGTGAGGAGAGAGGATGATCCTAATGAAAATTTCCTTGAAATTTTGTTTGGAGCCTATCAAACCAATCAATTCACTCCAAGTCAGTCAGTAGCAAGCATCAACCATCTCAACTCTTAATCTTGTTTCATGGTTTTTTTTTTTTTTTTTTTTTTTTTTTGGGCCATAACCATCAATCCAGTCAATAAGATTTATTGGATCTACACACAAGAATCAATTTTTAAATTGATCATCAAGAACAAAGCTTGAGATATTTGGAAAGTCTATCTGGCCTGTAATAAGTTTGAAAGAGCTCTCAAAATCTCTCATGTGGGTCTAACCATCATCCTTGATCACCCCATCAAGCCTGAAAACTTTTAAAATTGGGCCTGAAAAATCTTTCAAACCTTTTCCAACCCTGTCTGGGTTTGTAAAATTTACCAGCCAATTGGGATTAAGTTTTAGTCTCTAAGACCAATCATCACCTTGATACTGGAAATTTTATCACTGCTTCTCAAATTTATGCCCAATGTTCAAAACTGTTTGAAGAAGTTGTCTTGAGCTTTATCCATTGAGGTGAACAAGATGTGCTGAGATATTATCTCATCATTCAACTCAAGCATCTCAAACAGCAGGTTTGGGTCTTCTCTCTTGAATCATCATCAATTGGGACTTGATCAACAAGTTTAGAGTGGGCCTCTAACCTTGAAGGTGTGAAAAGAGATTATGTGTTCCATAAAATTCCCCACAACAATCCCACTCCAAGTTATGGAAAGACCACAAGCCCTTGAGTTACACTCCTGTACCTCTGCAAAATAAATAAAATCAGCTCCGCAAGGAAAGTTGCTATGGCCCGCAGCGGTTGAGAATAACACCCAACTCACTTCTCTGCTATCTTCAAAACTGCTCCACGCTAATCCAGACACTCCTCAAGCTAACACGCAATGAAGTAATAGTAATAAATAAAGCCGACTCCCCAACAAGCTCCACAATTGAATTTTTCCTATTAAAGACTCCAAGTTACTTAAGCAAGACAATACTCTCCAAAGAAAGATTTTTTATTTTACGTCTGATTCAATTTGATAAGAAAAGATAAGATCCCCCCCTCTCAGTCCAGGAAATTTTCCCCTTAAATATAAAACTCAAAAGCACTACTCCAAAAAGAATGAAAAAAACAAAAGAACAAATTTCCTCCTCACCGCCTCTGTGCATCCCACATTTATCCTCCTCACCCTTAGTCTGATCCCTTAGCTGATCCAATTGTTTGCAGTAGTTTTGGTGATCTATGTTCCCAATCTTCCTAACAGTTGAGTTGCGCTGATGAATAACTAGAGAAAGATCCCTGTCAATCTTCCTTAGCGGATCTCTACCAATCCTGCATGCAAAATAAGTAAAGGATCTCCAACAATCCACATGCCACCTCCTCAGCTTTAGTGTTGATTTTCCCATAATCCCGCAACCTCAGTGAATAACACATAGTAAGGCGTTGGTCTCTACTACATAGCTTTGATCACTTGCTTACGCACTTGTAAACCCATAGTTGCAGAGGGGAAGTTATGTTCAAACATTTTTGTTGTCTGCAAAAGGCAAAAAATCTGGCCCATGCTTGCCATTGTGCCACAGAAAGTGTAAACTGCACCAATGCTGAGCCTTTTTCTACTCTGGATTAGACAGTCCCCCAACACGCTTTTTCAAGCCTATTGTGCTGTGGACTTCCACCCACTGCTGAGCTGCTTCAGGTCAAATGTCCAGTGCTGAACCTACTTGCCTCTGTGTCTATAAATAACCACCACAAGGGATTGCTGTGCTTCCTATTAAAATCTTCTCTCAAAGACTTGAATCAGCGTATGATGCTGGCCACTTGGTTGACAGATATCTATTTAGCTAAAATCAACAACTTAGAGGATCTAACCAGCTCTAATGTTGAAGGAGATGAGGTTGCTAATCTGATGGCCAAACAGGAACTGGTTGAGGATGAATTGCAAAAATTCCTAAGCACTTATAAAGTTGAGTTCAAGTGTTTTTACCACCTATGTCTAATGAATCTGGATTTTAGTCTTTCTACTCTTACCCCCTATTAACTGCCTTCAAACATGACTCTTGAATCTCTCAAAAACACAGGCAAATCTAGATCAATGCACAACCTATGATTTGATCACCAGTGATGGTAGGAAAGATGTGATGATCTACTATGCTCATCTTGTTGGAGATCATCAGTGAATTTTACAACATTATATCCTAGAAGAAAGTTTGGAAGAGAGATATCAAGAATCTCAACTGACAATTGGAGCTGGTAAGACCATGGCCAAAGATCTGACATGCAAGGCATTAATAATGTCAACTGAATCAGAAATCCTTGAATTGGAATGAACCATTCTTTTTTTTTTGTAAATTTCTCTTTACTTCTTTGTTAAAATAATACTGTGAATTTCTCCCTCTAAAAAAGAAAATTTGTGTAATATTATTTATTGCTGATTAAAACAAAAGCAATTAAAATTAAAATAAATAAAATGATTTATTTGAGCAGATGAACCCACTGTGAAAACAATTGAAACCAAAAAAAAAAAAAAAAAAGAAAAAAAGAAAATGGTTGAATTGTTGTTGAGGACAACAATGATTTGAGCCCTCAGGGACCTTCTGAAGCTTGAGTCAAAGGGCTTCCAAATTGAACTTGACATAAAATAAACAAAGGAACAAAAGTGGTAAGGTTGAATCCCTGTCAAGCCGTTAGCAAATGTTCAACACCCTTTGAAGTTATGGATTGCCAATGTTATTTCAATAGGTGCACTCATGCTCAAGGAGGGGGGTCAAACCGGCATTGCACAAGCAAGGTGGCGTGTGGTGTATGTATACACAAGAGGTCATCTGTAATTGATCCTTTTTGTAACATAAGCTTAACACTTGTGGTTAAACTAGTGTTGATTTCCCAGTCACAGTAAGTATCTATCTATGGTGTGTAAAGCGCGTCTGGGCACCTGTCCAAGTTTGAATTGGCATGTGCCTAGCGGGACTTGGATTGGCACCCAGGGAGCTTGATTAGGTTGGGCTTGGGGGGGTTAAATCTTGGCTCCTAATCAAGCTTCCCTTGATGCCAATCAAAGCTGGTTGCACCAAAATTGACCAGCCTCCCTCCCCCCAACTTTGAGCCTTTTTTTTTTTTTTTTTTTTTTTTTTTTTTTTTTTTTTTTTCAAGTATGACCATGCAATTGGCGGTTCAATGCAATCAGCTTTGATTGGCGCCAAGATAAACTTAGACAGGTGCCAAGTCAACCTTAGAAAGGCGCCAAGAAGGATTTTCCAGGAGCCAAGTTGACTTTTCTAAGCGCCATGCGCGCTTTAGCAAATTTTGGAATAACTTGGATCAGAAACCAAACAACATTTACAGACCATATTTACATATGACATTATGAATAGACCATAAAATGACTGACTGACCAAAGAGAAACTCAAAATTTTCATGATGGGATTTTTGTCTCAAGCTATGGTTTCCAAATGCTTGTGCGCTTCCAAGGGTCTTCAACTATCTGTCCTGGTTTGTGTTTTTTATCCTACTGAGCTGTCTAGTGATCTCATCTTATGATTTATTCCTGTTCTAGCCCTATCTTCCATTGATTCATTTATCTTGATTCATAGTAGTCAACAAGTACTGTCCGTCTATGACTATATCTTGTGACTTTCTGATCCACCTCAAATTGTGTGGATTCAGGTAGTTCACTCTGAATTCCTCTTGTTCATTCAAATTAATTCTCTCAAAACCACAGTGTGGACCTCTTGGACTTAGTCTATCTAAATTCAGGGGGTTTTCCTTATGGAAATCAACTTACTTGTCCTACCATTAATCAAACCAGAGTTCCCCTGACTAGACTCACTACCAATTCAAACTCCACTTCTTTTTTGAAGTTCATCAAATCTCTTCTCTAAAATTCTCTGCCTCTTTCTGGCTCAAATATAGTCAAATCATCACCTCAGGAAGGAAGGAAGAAAGTAATAGAACTCAATATAAAGGTTAGGATCACTCAAATAGAATTCTTGTCACAATCAAAAATTTAAACCTTACACAAACCTCAAACTGCTAATAGGAATTCAAAACAAAGGCTTTTAGAAATCTTCAAATAAATCCTATTAGCTCAAGAAATCTCATCCAAATATAATCCTAGTTTTACCTTGATAATCTTTAATAAAAAATCAATAATAATTGAACATCTTCATTCAGTCTAAAATTCCCTTTATTTTAGTGTGTTGGGTTTATTCAAAGAAAAATGATCTTAGCTAGGGGATCTCCAAATCCCATTTTGACAAATTTTCAAGAAAAATTCCTGCTTATTGACACTGTGATGACTGCATACCATGGATTCATAGGCTGGTAAGGGTAAATCCTAGTTTGGTTAGAAGCCCTTGTTATGGTCATCATTTTTTCTCTATCTCTCCTCTATCTATCTATCTATATTTATTTTACCACACTTCTTGATTTTCTCATTCTTTTTTTCACATCAACATCCCAAAATTCTTAAAAAACTACTTCTTCCACTCCATAATGTGCTTATCTTGCAGCTCCACAGTTAAAAAAACCATAGGGGAATTCAAAAAATTTCTTGGTAACCTTGTATAGTGAAACCCCATTGAATTGCTTCAAGAATGCAGTTGAAATTTTGAACTGAACATGGATGGGAAAATCAAATCAATCAAATCAAAAATTTATAAAAAAAATAATCTTCCTGGGTGATATAGACTTCCAAAAACAACCCTATTCCAAAACTATCAGATCTTTAACCATCACACACTTTCATGATAATAAATTTCTAATTATTGGTGGAAGAAATCTCTAAGATTAGTGTGATGTGTGCGGAAAAAATTCAGGGATCCAATCAATCTATTTGACTAACTCAACCTAAAATAAATTTCAAGATTTTAGTCAATCAAAAATATATTTTCATTCTCTATATCATCCTCTAGATCTCATATACTAGACCCAATCATTCATTTTTTTTGTGAAAAAAAAGGGAAAAATGAATGATTTGAAATAAATCTGGATCAATATCCCCAATAAATTCTAAAAATTCAGCTGGTACAGCCAAATTATTGTCTCTTTTTTTTGTCTCTTTTTTTTTAAAAAAAATTAAGAAAAAAAATACCAAGAACATTGATCTTGACATCAATTCTCACTTATTTTCATTGTAAAAGATATTAATATGGTTTATCAGAGTTAGCAAATCTGCCATTTTTTCATGGAGGGTTTCAACCCAAATCTACCATTTCAAAACCACCATAAAAAATTTAAAAAAACACTTATTTCACAAAATGGGTGTCAGAGTTACATAAAAAATAAATGGGTTTTCTTAAATATAGTATATAAAGTCAAGGATCAAACAGAGAACCACATACTACCACACTGTTGCTCCACCATCTCCAAGCCCAAAATCCAATAAAAATGGTTCCAAGAACCTCACATCAACCAATCCAGTCCTTGTCAATGGTAAAAGCACAATGATGATTCTGACAGAAGTATCCTCAAATGGGAACTTTCAGACGGGCAATGTAATCACTCCAAGGCTTCCATCCTGATCTATTTGATACCATGGATAATTCCTCATCTCTTATAACTGGTCTTTTGATAAATTTCCACCAAACTCTATCAACCCAAGCAAGTTCCCCATGAACTAGATGATCATTATCAAAATGCAACCAACCAGAATAATTTTAACTATGCCAATCTAACCTTGGAGGAATTTAGTAATCTCTTTACTTATCCCTCAAGATTTAGATGATCATCATCAACAAACATTGGAATTCTTCTTGAAATCAAATACCATAATCTATCCCAATAAAACCATCATCCATTCCAAACAATCACCAAGACCAGGAATACAACCAGTGGCATCAACACCAATAATTCAACAACCAGCCTACCTACCACTAAAAATACCCACACCCAGAACTAACTCAAACCAACCAATCCATCTTGCCCTACCCTAATACAAGAAAATGATTCTTAGTTCACAATTGCTTGCTTATGAAGAAAAATATAACCAAGCTGAACTAATATGAATACATCTCTGTAAATCACCAAGTCCTTCAAATGAATCTACAGCCTCCAATCACAACATCAATTGTAATGACCAAATAGACTCCAAAAGAGATCCCCAAAACAATCCAAGTTGATTTTTTGGCCTTGGACCAAAGATGTTGGAGTGAGGAAAGGAAGGACACAACTGAGAATGGGCAAGGCTAATGAAAAACCACTGTATGCAGACACTTGGGTCAATTCTCATCATCAAATTAAAAACAACGTTTCATCTCATAATTTATTTTCAGTTCAACACCTCTTTCCCTTCTTTCCCTTAGTGTTGAAACCCAAGAGGAGGAGATGTGTCCTATTAAAAATCATGTTTTTATCCAATCATTCTTTTTCATTCCTCATCAGTTTTTGTTGTCCTTTCTCAAACAATCACAAAAATCTGCCAAATTTCATTAGAAAAAAATCCATGTCATTAGCTCAGACTCAACCCCACCGTGCAGAGCCACTAGGAGAATAATCCCACTCTATCAAACTGAAATGGTCCTCCCAGCCAAGTTGTCAGAATTGTTTCAATTTGTATTTGGCATCCTTGAACAAGAGTTGAAGTTTTTCCACTTCCTCTCTTCCTCTATTAAGTTTTGACTTCATTTATCCCACTCCTAATCAAACTTGTTCTGAATCTCTTTGAGCTTGGTGATTTTTACTAAGAGTTGCGCAAGAAGGGCGCTTTCCTTGGGACTAGTTTGAAACTCACAAGAGGAGCAAGTGAGTTTTGAGATCAAGGAGCTCTTTGAGGAGAACCAAAAAAAGCTTGAATTGGAGCAAGGGTGAGGAGAGGGTGAAATAAGTGAAAAGTTTGATTAGGCTTGATTCAGTCTTGGATGGATTGCTAGTGGCGGTGGGGATGGACCAGTGAGGAAGAAGATCTTTGGGGTGGTTGGAGGATGAAGGGGGTAGGATGGTGGTGAATGAGGATGATTTCCTGATGATCAATTGGTTTGATTCAAGGGATGAGTTGGAGGATGATGAGATGGGGGATGGGAAGGAGGCTGTAAACAATGGATTGGATGAGGAAGGGTTGGATGAGGATGAGTTGGAGTAGATAGAATTGGAAGAGGAGGAAGATTTTTTGAGCTTGGCTCAAGAGGGTAGGGAAAGATGGATGGGTTGATTTGAGTTAGAGCTGGGTGTGGGTATTTTCAGTTGTAGGAAGGCTGGTTTTTGAATGGATTAAGATGCATAACTTTTGGATTTGGTGTTTAAAATCTGCCATTTTCATGAAACCTGCCATTTTGAAATACACCATTTGAGGGGTATGTGTACTTCAAAAACCCACAAATTTTAATGGCGGCTTTGGCCAAAAGAAATGGCAGGTTTCTAATGGCAGGTTTGCTAACTCTGATACGCCCTGATGCTTTGGAGGTAAATAGAAGGATTCAATTTTTAAAAAAATTATTTAACTTTTTGCGTCCTTAGTGAAAGCATCAATGAATAAATCTTTCAATTTAAAAATCAAGCTTGGATGAGACTTCAAGATTTATAGGTTCCACAAAAACTGAACTGGGTAAGAAAGGCACCGTTATGATCTTTTGATTCCAAATTTTGAAAAATTTTTCTCAAATAATTTTCAAATGGGAGAGACAAGCACCCCCTCTTCAAAATGCCAGAGGGGGGTAGGCTTTTCCTTCTGGAAGCCCCCGTGCCTCATGGAAGTTTTAATTGAATTTTCAAAACCACAGCGGTGTGGTGGTCTTTTATAGACGCAAGTTGGAATTGGCTGCGCGCTTCTCAGAAATGGGTGCGGCTTTGCCACAGTAAGCTGTGATTCAGGCCCAGCAGCAGTCAAATTGGGCTCAGCATCTGGAGACACAGGGTGGATCAGATTGGATCCAATGGATTGCCCGGATGTATCTTGGATATCTGGAAAGGCACGTTGGGCGGATGCAGACATGTGCGGGGGGCTCCAAGTTGGGCGCAGCGCAAGGGTCGTGTCATGAGAAGGACAAACTGGGTGGAAGTAATTGCAGGCAGGAAATACAGATGGATATGGGGTATGGGATGTGGATCATGGGAAGGGGTTGAGAGGATAGAGTTGGGCTAGGGTTCTGTACTTAGGGGTTGTATTTCATTATTCTTGTTTGCTTGCAGTTGTAAATAGGTTAGGGTTGAGGGGAAGGATACTTAAAACTTACCCTCAACCTGGACGTGGAGGAGGATATATGATCATCATAAAATTGGATCATCATAGGTTTTGGAAGGATCTTTACTCTCATTTCTCTATCTCTCAGTCAAAGGGTGAAAAGTTGCACTCAGGGTTTACAGACGCAAGGGATCAATAACTACCAAACTTGGGAACCATTAAAGGAGAAGTCCTCTTCTGAATTCCACATCTGGGGGTCTGGCTGGGAAGTAAACTTTTGTTCCTTGTCTCTCAAAACTAAAAAGCGCAATGTCCCAGTACCACCCATTGACCGTTGCGGGGTTGTCTAAGGTTACCCCCACTCCTCTTCCTCCTCCTCCTCTGGCTTCTTGGAAGCAACCTTCATCAGGGGCAGGATACAGTGTCCCTTGCTCCAACAACGGCGCCAATCACAAGCCTGTTTGCATCAGGCCGCAGGACTATCCGCACATTTGGTTCAACACTGAGGACGTTGAGCAATTCCTTGCGCAATACAAAGGAATTTCCAATGTGGAAGGTTCAATGGGTTTGGATAAGGCTTGTCTTGTTTTCCTTTTCATCACAGACAAAGAGAAGCTTTGGGATTTTGAAGGGATGGAAGGGTATGAGGAACTTGATTGGCCAAAACTGAAGGCGGAAATCTTGGCGTGGTGGGGAAGGCGCAAACCTTGGTTTTGGGAGAGCAACTTTGAGCAAGCCCTGGCAGAAGCAAGTGCAAATGGTGGAGTCTGGACATGGGCGCAATTGGGGGAGTATGTAGCAATGTTGGACTGGATCTATTGCTACCTGGCAAAGAACAAGGTGATATCGGGGAAGACATGTGCAATGAAGAGGGCGTTTTTGGGAGGACTTGTTCCCCAACTCCACATGCGGGTGCAGCGGCACTTGTAAAACAGTAACTTGGTAAAGAGGTTGTTGGATGGGAGTATTACGCTTCTTCTGGACATCCTTATCATCTTTTGGGAATTGGAAAGCAAGCTGGACTTGAAGGAACTGATGGAGGACATGGAAAGGTTGTTCCCAACGGGGTCAAAGAATTCCACTTCCCACCCTCTGGCAGCGCCAACGCAGGCTCCGGTGGTGGGCCCCTCAAAAACAGAACGCGCTCCCGCAACACCACCAAAAACAAGCCTGGAGATTAGAAAGATGACGGAATTGATGAAGGATTTACAGATCTTCCTGAGTCAAATTTCATCAGCGCTGCGCAATCCGCCTTCTCACAATTGGGGACCATTTCCACCGTCAAACCCGCCCGCGCCAGGGTTATGCAATTACTGCAGGGACAAGGGGCATTGGCGGTTGGGGTGCAATGACATGATGAGGGACCTCAAGGCAGGATTGGTTCAACCGGTGGGAATGGGATTCATGTTCCCAACGGGCAAGCGGATCTCCACTGAACCTGGGAATCCAACCGTCATGGAGCAAGTGTGCACGCAAGGTCAGGATTTGGGGGTAACTGCTTGAGGTTTGCTTGGGATTGTCACTGGTCCCGGGGTATGGCAACCGCCCTGCGTGGAGGGGGAAGTAAGGGTATTAGCAACAGAGGTTCCAGCGGCAGTGGAAAGGATGGATGTGGATGCTAAAGAGCGGGTACCACTGGTAGATCCTAAGCCAGTTGCACGCATTCTGGAAATGAACGGGCGGCCAGTGAAACTGGTAGGGAAGAAGAAGGCAGTGGAGATTTTGTGCAGAGTGATGGGGAACAAAACAACTATTCCCTTGACCTTGAAGGAGTTGGTGGCAGTGTTGCCGGTGGTTGTGGATGAGATGGTTCAAGTGCTGAAGGATTGCGGACACAATAGGATCCCTCCAATGGCCTCTGGTAGCTCCTAAGCCAGTTGCGCGCGTTCCAGAAACAGACAGACGGCCAGTGAATCTGGTAGGGAAGAAGAAGGCAGTGGAGATTTTGCGCAGAGTGATGGGGAACAAAACAACTATTCCCTTGAACTTGAAGGAGTTGGCGGCGGTGTTTCCAGTTGTGGTGGGTGAGATGGTTCAAGTGCTGAAGGATTGCAGACAAAATAGGATCCCTCCAACGGTGCAGTGGGTGAACTTGGCTTGGGATGACACGGAGTGCAAGCTAGCAGGGATGAAATTGGCTTCAACTCCGCTGGCTCACGTTCCAATGAAGATTGCTGGAAGGAAGGTGTGGGCGCTGGTGGATAGCAGTTCTATGGTGAACCTCCTTTGGTATAGATTGGTTGATGAATTAGGATTGGCTTGGCCAAAATGGGCAATGGGGGTTTGAGCGCTTAATGGCGGGGCATGTTGCATGGATGGGGTTGTGGAGGAGGAAGAGGTTGAGGTTGCAAGGGTCCGTAAACCACTTTTTTTTCTATTGGTTGATTGCAGGGAGGCTATTTTAGGATGGCCATTCATTTTTGGGTTCCAAGCGCAAATGATGTTTAATCCCGGGGTGGGGACAGAAGCATTAATGGTGGAAGATTTTGTTGGCGGGTGATTTGAAACCACAATCTGCAATCAAGGGTTGGGGAATTGGATGCGTGGTTTAAAAAGAGGAGAGGAGGAGGACCCTGGCGCGGTGTTGGTTTGCAAGGGTGGTCAGGAGGTGGATTTTGGCTATTTTGCCAAGGTTACTGCATGGGGAAAGCTCTGGTTTTGTGCAGGCAGTCAACTAGTGAGGAGCATGTGGGAAGTGGGGAAGAAGCACAGGACACGCGGTTGCTGGAAGACTTACAACTGGTTTGGATAGCAAGGGGGATGAAAACGCAGATCCTCCTTCTGTGGACAAGCCCGCACGCGGGCTTTGCGTCTGGCAGAGTAAACAACTGCAGACCTCTGGGGACAGCAGCCAAGGTGAGGGGGGACCAATGGATGAATAGGGGATATGAGATTTGGTGAGGGGGTGCTCTAGCCAGTTCACAGCTGGAACAATTAGACACCCCAGAATGCTTGTTTTCTTATTTCCTTCTCTCTGGATTGGCTTTTGGGGATTATTGCTGGCTAGGTTATGAGTTTCTTCTAGGTACGGGCACAGCGCAAGCTGGGTCTGAGGACGCAAGGACAAGCCCCACATTTGGGAAAAGAACAACTTCCAACGGATGATTGAAGGAACTGGGAAAGCACGTGGCGCAAAAGGGATGTGGGTTGAAGAGCAGGGCACGGGATTGGCAATGGGTTGGTGCTTATAAGAAAAAAAATCCCTCTCTTGTCAGGTTTTCTTTGGTTATCTTATGGACGGAAGGTATGGATGGTTGGGGAGGATACTCCTTTTCTCTTAATCTCCATCTGAAGGATGTGCGCGCGCAGCAGGTTTTCTTTGTGCTCTCTCTGTTCTGTAGATGGGTACGGGGAACTGTGAGGCAGTTTGTCTGGGGTGGTCCAGGTAACTTTAGCGGATACTCTCATTTGGCGCAGATCCTCCTCACTCTCTTGTATTGCTCTCAAAGCGCGGCTCTTATTTCTCTCAAGGTTCTCACAAGCCTGAAGGCTACTTAGGTTGGCGCGGCAAAAGTCCTTTTTCTTTGCAAAGATAGGCGCGGAATGGAAACAAGGAAGAAAGAAGGAAAAGGGAGGACAATATGCCTACATTAGCACAGTCCTCATCACCTCCTCTGCTTCCGGGGCTAGGGTTCAGAAGGCTGCCAAAACTTTGCATTGCACATTGGTGGTGTGCGCATGGGGAACCGCTAGGAACCACTGGAGTAGTTCATCCGCGTTGTTCACCATTGCGTCAAAACTTGCCAGTTGAAGTGCTGGAATTAATGGGATCTCCAGAATCTTTGGGAGTGGAGGCCCCAGGTTCTGGCAACAACTAAATAACCATGGGAGTTGGTGCGCGCGCAGGTTCCGGTGAAAAACTGGGAACTGGTGATGGGGATGGCTGCAGAGGAGTTGAAAACAGAGGAGAAGGTCTTGGGGGAGTAGGAGGACGTGGTGGCGGCAGAGGAGGAGCAGGTCTCAGGGGAGTAGGAGGATGCAGTGGCGGTGGGGGTGGCTCCGCCGGATGGTTGAAGATCCACGGGTCCGTTGTAAGACTCCAAACGGTGCTAAGACGTGGCAGTTCTGTGGAGGGGAAAGGTGCTGTTTAGGCTGCCCTCCTAGGAGTTACAATAATATTTAAATGTAACCGGAATCAAGGTCCAGAACCTTATGGATGAGAAATCAAAGTAAGGGAAGAGGATAAGAGTTGTCGGTAGCAATGGAAACAACACTATCTGAGGCAAGATGGTGCAGGTAAAGAATTGAACAAATAAGTCAAGGTTTGTTCAGAGTTCAATAGAACAAGGCAGTTGTAAGTAACAACGCCCACAAGCTAATAACTCTGGTCGTCAGCAGCTGATTAGGAAAGATCAACTCAATCCCAACCAACCTCCAGGTTCTCAATGAACCTGCCCAACTCTCCGCAATCAAGCGCTTGAAGGGTACCAGATAACTGTGGGAGGCTGAAAAAAACAAAAGCAATTTGTTTATGAAGCTCTAGAAGCAAATCAATAACGAATTTGAGCAAGAATATCCCAACACTTCTCAAGGGACTCAAGAATAGCGTGGCAAAATTCAACCTTAAAGAATAAGGGAGGTCTAACACTCCAGGTTTTAAGCTTAATAAAACCTCTTCAATCAAACGTGATTGGCTCCAGAAAGATGATCAAGGAGAGATCAAGACCAGTATGGTCGGAAAAAGGGATCAGAGTGGTATAACACACTCAAGAATTCAGACAGACAGGAATTCTTCTTCAACCAGCAAGGCTATTGGTTGGTGATAAGGATCAAGGTCTCAAGGGACAGAGTTTGAGTATGGAGGCTCAAAGGATCAGGGGGCAATCATGGATATACCCGGATAATTTGCTCAGATAAGTGGGAAGGGAGCCCACGGATAAATTTGATTTCTGATGATGAGGGGATATGATGATGGATTCCTCTCCCCTGGGCCAAAAGGCAGGGGAGAGCCCCTCCTTTTATAGAAATGAGGCCCTGTATACTATGTACAAGTGATACTACAAATAGGTGCGGAAAATGAAAACATAAAAAAATAAAAATAAATAAAAAAAAAAAAAGAAATGTCACCCGCATCAAGAATGACCGCGGCAACCAGATGGACACCCGCGACAGCGGTCGCGGGTGTCGACAATGGCTGTCGTCGCCTGATCGGCGGCAAAAACAGAGTGAAGGTTCCGGCGGCCGCGTGCAGTCGCTTGCGGTCGTTGGTCGGATTGGATGATGGGCGAGGAGGAGGTAGAGGAGGATTGAAGGATGAGTGGGAACCACCCTGGCAACCGAAGAGAGTCTTCGGACTTGGCTCCGGCTGGTGGTACCCGCGCGACCGCGTCTCCAATCCGGACCGGATGGTCGGTGATCATGGTTGGATGGATCGAGAGGAAGGAGGGGTATCAAAGGAGGATGGGAGTGGCTTGGGTAACCTAAATTCAAATCTGAGACCACCGGAACAAGCAATTGTATTGAGATAGATGGCGAACTTTGAATCGGTCAGGGATAGACAACCGGATGCCGATAATCTACGAGCCCATAGGGTACAATGATTGGTAGTGGTGGATGATATCATGGAATGAAATCGGAATCGGAATCGGATGGTAGTTAAGGGTAGAGAATCGAGTTGATGGAGCTCGATGGACGAGGGATTGGGACTCCGACTGAAGTTTAGTTGTACTCCACTCCACTTGAGCCCAAGCTGACCATTGGAGTGGAGTGAGACTGGAGAGAGGGTGGTGGTGGTGGTGATGGAGATGGTGATGATGATGGTGATGAGGATGGATGATCATTGGTGGTGAGATCGATGATGACGTGATGATGAGGAGGATCCGATCAAAGGGATCGTTGCAGGTGGTTCGACAATTGCTCGCGTCGCCAAAAGTCAGGGCCGCGAGCGCAACAAGTGGGAGTTGAACATAGGAAGAGAGGATTGAAACGGAGAGACAGTTAAAAGGCCTGTCCTAGACCACTAGGACAGGGAGAAGTTGAGAGATGGGGGAAATGAAGGTACCCATAGGGGTACAACCAAAAAGAATTTTTTTTTTTTTTTTTTTATTTTTGCCTGGTGTCCCGGATTGGTCACCACATCTCTCCCCAACTTACAGACTGTCCCTAGTCTGCATCTAAATTTTGAAGGGATTAAAAAAAAAAAAAAAAGAAAAGCAGGGAACAAAGAAATTGAAGCAAAGATTGGCCATTTCTTGATCTTGAGAGCAATTGAAGAGTTGAGGAAAATATCTTGATTCTTCCAAATGAGCCCTAGAAGCGGCAGGAATAGAACAAGGAGGGCGTCCCAGGTGCTCACATATGTGGCATACAGTAGAGTTTTACAACAAAAACACAGCAAATGACCCTGGTGGTGCACAATTGGGAGGACTTACTTCTGAGATAAGTTGCCCCCACGACAATGAAACTTCTTGACTTGATCAGCAGAGAACCTTCTGGCCAACCAAGTACCATCCAGCTCCTCCAAAACATAAGATCCACCTCTAACTTGATGAACCACTCGATAAGGGCCATTCCAACGATTAGAGAAAAGCTTGCCCCACTGGGTCTCCAAAGATCAATTATAAGCTAAAACTAGGTCACCAGGGTTCAAGGGCTCCCTGATTTGATTAGAGTGCTTGTCCTCCCAATACTGGACGGATTTTGCTCTGGACTCCATCATCTTTTGATAAGCTTCTTCACGAACGTCTTCACTTCGCTCCAGTTGCTTGGATATAGCAACTAACAGATCAGTGGTTGAGGACACCTCTTCCCAAGAGATACCCAAGAAAGATTCCATTTCCAGATCCAAAGGAAGGACTGCTCTTTGACCAAAGATGATTTCATAAGGTGAGTAGCCAGTAGTCCTCTTGGTTGAGATTCAATCAGAGAAGAGAACAAGAGGAAGGAATTTGCGACAATTCTTGCCACTTTCACCAGCCAGTTTAACAAGTGCAGCCTTCAAAGGGGCATGGCCTCGTTCCACCATGCCTTGGCCTTCAGGATAATAAGGAGTAGTAACTCTATGTTGTCCAGGAAGGGATCGGATCATTTCAGCAAGCTTGCCCCCAAATTCAGAGCCACCATCAGTAGAGTAAGATTGAGCCAGGCCATAACGCATTGTCCAGGTCTCGTAGAGGAAAGCTGCCACCGATTCAGAGCTAAGGTTCTTAAGAAATTTTGCTTCAACCCATCCGGAAAAATCATCTCTAGCCACAATGAGGTACTTAGCACCACCTGCCTTAATATGAACCACATCCATAGCAATCCTTCCAAAGACAGTGGACTCCCCAGTAGGATAAAAAATTTCGGCTGGGCGCCTAAGATCACATTTTTGACAAACTTCACAACTCTTGCACCATTGGGAGACGGATTTCTTCAAAGATGGCCACCAGAATCGTTCGGATAATTGTCGATAAGTTTTGGTTTCCCCACGATGACCAAGGCCTTCATGGAGACTTTCAAGGATAGAATCTTGTTTAGAGGGAATAGTAACAACAATAAGAGCACAAGGATTGCCCCTCTTCATAAGTCTAGAGCCTTGGACAAAAAAATTAGAAGACTTTTGTTTAAGAGATCAAAATTCTTTAGCAGAGAGATCAGGAGGTTTTTGAAGAGTTGAAAGGTACTGCTCTAATTTAAACCAGAAGCCTTGTTGAAAGCCAGAATAATTTTGAGAAGAAAAAGAGAAAATAGGTTGAATTAAAGGTTCCTCTTCATTGAAATTGGTTCCAACATCAGATTTGTTGTCCCCAAGAGGTCTTTGAGATAAACCGTCAGGCATGGTGAAAGATTTCCCCGGCCTGTGAACAATATCAAAAGAGAAAAGCTGGATAAAGGCCACCCAACGAGTCATAGGAGCATTGGGAAGACTGGGAGCGTTGATCATTTCAATGATGGATCAAGCATCAACTTGCAATTCGAAATGTTGGCCCCAGAGAACGGTTTGAAGTTTCTTCATCATTCGAGCCACACCACAGAGTTCCAGTTTGGGCTGGGAGTATCTAGATTCTACATCTGAAAACAACAAAGATTCATAAAGAGCAGGACAGTCCCAACCATTTTCATCTGCCTGAGTAAGGACGGCCCCAACAGATTGATAACTAGAATCAACAGCCAGCTTGATCTTGCCAGCTCCAGGTCCATAAGAGATCTTTTTCAAAACTATGTCTTTACCAACTATCCTTTTGAGTAGCTGGAAAGCACATTCACAATCTTGGGTCCAAATCCATTCAGCATCCTTTCTGGTTAGTCAACGCAAGGGTGCACAGATTTTGGATAAAGATGGGATAAAGATTCTAACATAAGTGACAACACCTAGAAAGCCCCTAACTTCAGTTGGATTGATTGGGGTAGGCCAAGAGATGATCTTGTTGACTTTGGCTGGTGCCATCCTTCTTCCTTCCTTGCAGACCACATGACCAACAATTTCCAGAGCAGGGACACAAGCCGCCAGTTTGGATCCAGAGACAGTAAGGCCAGATTCCTCGATTCGAAACAGAATCCTCTCCAAGGTAGTAGCATATTCCCAGATAAAACGACAAATTCCTGGATGCCAAGGTAAGAGCTCATTATCATAGTCAGATACTGGACCTTTAATTCCGCCATTGTCAATAAAGATACCAGCATGATCAGGGATTTCATCCTGGAGGATCCACATCATCTGAGCCTGATAGACTGCAACCAAGTTGGTGGCTCCTTGAGGTAATCGAGTAAGTTGAAATCAACCAAGAGGAGTATTGAAAGTAGTGAGAGGACAAGAAATAGGATGTAAGGATCGTTCGTCATAGCCACCCATAATATCCCCTAGACCATAGCAAGCTCTTCCCGCAAAGGATTCAACAAATTCTTCAGTATCAGGAGGGATACCAGAGTCTTTAATAGTAACTTTATTAAGAGGTTGAAGATCATGAACTATTCTAAGTTTACCATTACTCTTGAGGACACAGAAGACGGGGCTGGAGTAACTAGAAGTTGAATGTTCATACAGGCCAGTTTGAACTCGTTCCCGGACCAACTTGATGAATTCGTCAATTTTAGCAGCAGGGATAGGGATCTTTTTCTTTTGCCAAGGATCATGTTCAACTACAGGGATGATATAAGGGAGGCCATAGGATTCCCGCAAGAGACCTCTCTCTTCTTCACAGAAAGCAATAGATTTTTCCCTTAAAGATAAGACATTTTTGATTAAATTTAACTCATCAGGAAGAAGCCATCCATCTGGACCAAAGTTGACCACCTTCAGACGTTCTTCAGTGACCCGTCCATTAGGCACAAAGGGACCAGTAAGAGATTGAGGAAGACCACAGTAAGGATCGCGAGATAGAGGAGGACGCATAAGGGGAGGATTGAGGTTGAGAGGCATAGGCTGGTTAACTGGTTGGATCTTCTTAGCAACTGGTTTATACTTGGTGGCAAAAGAGAGAAGTTCTTGTTTCCTCCAAGAGTTGACCAGAGAGACTTGATTTTGAAAGCTGAGTCCAAGTTCCAACATCTTCCAAGTCCGATGTTCTGCAATATCCTTGAAGGGTGCCTTTTCCATGAAAGGAGAACCAGGAGATAATACGTTGCTCACATGTGTGGCACAAGGTAGGGTTTCGAAAATGACGGTGAAAGATTGCCCTGGCAGTGCACAATTGGGAGGACTTACTTGTACCCCAAATTGCCTCCACTGAAGCCCATATTCCTTCATACCAAAACCACCAAAAACGGAATTGCAATTAGGATCTAGTTTAGACTCATTGCGGAGATTCAAACTGGTACTGAGAGAAGATTGATCAGACTCCAAAGTAGAAGGAAAAGAAGACACAACAGATCCAGAGAGAGAAGGAGATGGAGAAGAAATATTTTTGGATTTTTCTATTTTGATATGTTTTTGTTTTTTAATATTCTTGAGCTCAGACAAGAATGATGAAAGGAATGAAAAATAAGCCTGAGGGATGGAATTTGACCCTTGAGTTGCAGTCTGAGGCTGAAAAGAACCACAACAATTAGTAGGATCAACTATTCCCCTAAAAAATGAGAGGAACTAGAGTTATCCTTCTGCTTTCCCTTAAAAGATGATTTGGGAGAATGACCAGGAAAATCTCTTTCCCAACAACCAGAATCCAAAGAGCAAAGAGGAACTTCAATTTTCCTGCCATCAGCATCAGGGAGAAGAATTCTCTCCCCAACTTGATCAGAAAACATCAGGGTTGCACCAAAGTCCATTAAGAAGGGTCGTCCCAAGATCATAGGACTGTCCAAACGAGTGATCCAAAAGTGGCAGGTTCCAACAATATTTCGACCAATCCTGACCGGTACATCTTCAGCAATACCAACCAGTTCACAAGCTTGATTTCCTATCCCATACACTGCAGAGTTGAAGCTGACCCTAGGACTAAGTTTGAGCTTGCAGGCCATAGCATCCAAAATTAAGTTAAGCTGAGATCCAGAATCCACAAGAGGAGAGACAGTTTTAGCTCAGTCACCAAGATAACAAGGAAGAAAGCCAAGGGGACAGGAATAAAGGTTGGAGTCTAAAGAAGGACTGGTTCCACCAGAGTCCTCCATTAAAGTTCCAGAGGAGACTTTGAGTTCTTCAGGGCCAATTTCCACACGTCGACGAGAGACCCATTTCTTCATTCCTTCAGCAACAGATGGAGAGATCAATAGGAGTTCAGCCACAGATAGATCAGGAATTTTGAGATCAGAAATTTTCTTTAATACTCCCTCCACGGCATTGGGGTGATCCTTGGAGATGCCCCTTTCAAATCAAACTTTGGGCTGGGTGGGGGGAGGAAGTTCAGGTGACGCAGGATCTAAGATAGGATTAGAAGTTTGAGGTGAGGGAGAAGGATCAGGGTGATCTGGGAACCTTTCCATGAGTGGTTCCTTTTCCACCTCCATGTCTTCTACATCAGAGGAAGGAGGCTCAAGTGATGATCGACGTTTAACGGGTTTTCAAAGGATTGAAGTTGGCAAGGAAGGAGCCTTATGAGGTTTAGGTTCCTCATGTCGTTTCCTGGCTGGATCAGATTGATAAGTAGTCCCAGCAAGACTAGAGGAAGAAATAGCTGGAGGATACCAAGGTTGGAGGGTACCACAGGATGATTGAAATTCAAAGGAAGCAAGAGATGCTTTCACAGGAGGTGATGGCTGGTAAGAGGCTACCACATGTCGGATAGGACGAGACGAGTCAAAAGGGATTAGGGCACCATTAGGGAGGAAGTAATTGTTTCCCCTCTGCTCTACCAATTTTTCCTTTAGGTCCTTCTGAAGTTCTTGGCATTGTCCAGTTCCATGGCCTTCCCTATGACAGCAGTAACAGACCAGAGTTGATTTGGGGACAGAAGAAGGAGTTTTAGGCGTAGCTAGCGAGGAAATCTTTTGATCTATTTTGTTCTCAAAGTCTCTAAGTAACTTGGTGATTTCATCTATAGTAGTAGGTTCTCAATTGGAATTAGGATCTGCTTTAGGCCTACGATCTGCCTCCATTTTAATCATAATATTGTTTGACTCTTTAAAAGAAGGAGCATGGACCGGTTCAGTAGTTCTAGGCTTTTCAAAGGTAAGAGAAGTTTGACCTTTCATGACTTTATCCACAGTACTCCTAAGGGTGAGAAAAACAGGGAGCTTGAATTGATTATCCCTGGTGGTAATCATAGATCCAGATTTGACCAGTTCTTCTTTAATCCTTTCCTGCACAGCCGAAAAAAAAGATTGGAAGAACTTTGCTCAAATTTTGTCCACTGTGTCAATGTGATTGTTTCGGATAAGATAGTTTTGAATGGGATCCCAAGACTTCCTAAAAATCTGATAGTCAGAGGCTGAAGAAATACCACCATTGGAGATCCACTGAGAAACCAGAGCATCCAAATCCTGCAGAGTAAACCTAGCCACATCTATTTTACCCCAGTATGCCAACATAGCCTCCCTGAGAAGCGTCCAGTTGTGGGATTAAAATCCCTTGAAAGACTCGATTACCTCCATAACTTCATCAGAGGAGATAAAGAATCGCAACTGATAAGCCATATTGAATTCACTAGCTCCATCCACTTCAGCAGCCATTTCGTAGGAGTCCAAGAATCGCTCAACATTTGTACCGTTGAAGCCTAAGTTCTTGTTCTGAGGTTTGATCTTTACCATCTTAGGTCGGACAGGGGTGGTTGGAGTAGCGGAAGATGCCATATCGAATAACAGAGTTCCTAGGGGATCCAAAGAGCAGATTTCCAAAGTGGCTCACGAGTGTGGCAAGAGTAGGGTTTCGCCAAAAACAACAAGTATCTTGCCCAAGCAGTGCACAAATTGGGAGGACTTACTTCTAGGATAAGTTGCCTCCACGGATCAGATTTGAGAAGAGAAAAAAAAAAGAAAAGAAAAATTGGATTTCGAGGTTGATTTTAAATGTCTTGGGACTGTAAATCCCAAGGTTGCTGGTTCAATCCCGGCCCGGGGGACCAAATGTAAGACTCCAAACGGTGCTAAGCCGTGGCAGTTCTGTGGAGGGGAAAGGTGCTGTTTAGGCTGCCCTCCTAGGAGTTACAATAATATTTAAATGTAACCGGAATCAAGGTCCAGAACCTTATGGATGAGAAATCAAAGTAAGGGAAGAGGATAAGAGTTGTTGGTAGCGATGGAAACAACAATATCTGAGGCAAGATGGTGCAGGTAAAGACTTGAAAAAATAAGTCAAGGTTTGTTCAGAGTTCAATAGAACAAGGCAGTTGTAAGTAACAACGCCCACAAGCTAATAACTCTGGTCATCAGCAGCTGATTAGGAAAGATCAACTCAATCCCAACCAACCTCCAGGTTCTCAATTAACCTGCCCAACTCTCCGCAATCAAGCGCTTGAAGGGTACCAGATAACTGTGGGAGGCTGAACAAAACAAAAGCAATTTGTTTATGAAGCTCTAGAAGCAAATCAATAACGAATTTGAGCAAGAATATCCCAACACTTCTCAAGGGACTCAAGAATAGCGTGGCAAAATTCAACCTTAAAGAAGAAGGGAGGTCTAACACTCCAGGTTTTAAGCTTAATAAAACCTCTTCAATCAAACGTGATTGCCTCCAGAAAGATGATCAAGGAGAGATCAAGACCAGTATGGTTGGAAAAAGGGATCAGAGTGGTATAACACACTCAAGAATTCAGACAGACAGGAATTCTTCTTCAACCAGCAAGGCTATTGGTTGGTGATAAGGATCAAGGTCTCAAGGGACAGAGTTTGAGTATGGAGGCTCAAAGGATCAGGGGGCAATCATGGATATACCCGGATAATTTGCTCAGATAAGTGGGAAGGGAGCCCACGGATAAATTTGATTTCTGATGATGAGGGGATATGATGATGGATTCCTCTCCCCTGGGCCAAAAGGCAGGGTAGAGGCCCTCCTTTTATAGAAATGAGGCCCTGTATACTATGTACAAGTGATACTACAAATAGGTGCGGAAAATGAAAACATAAAAAAATAAAAATAAATAAATAAAAAAAAGAAATGTCACCCGCGTCAAGAATGACCGCGGCAACCAGATGGAAACCCGCGACAGCAGTCGCGGGTGTTGACAACGGCTGTCGTCGCCTGATCGGCGGCGACAACAGAGTGAAGGTTCCGGCGGCCGCGTGCAGTCGCTCGCGGTCGTTGGTCAGATTGGATGATGGGCAAGGAGGAGGTAGAGGAGGATTGAAGGATGAGTGGGAACCACCCTGGCAACCGAAGAGAGTCTTCGGACTTGGCTCCGGCTGGTGGTACCCGCGCGACCGCGTCTCCAATCCGGACCGGATGGTCGGTGATCATGGTTGGATGGATCGAGAGGAAGGAGGGGTATCAAAGGAGGATGGGAGTGGCTTGGGTAACCTAAATTCAAATCTGAGACCACCGGAACAAGCAATTGTATTGAGATAGATGGCGAACTTTGAATCGGTCAGGGATAGACAACCGGATGCCGATAATCTACGAGCCCATAGGGTACAATGATTGGTAGTGGTGGATGATATCATGGAATGAAATCGGAATCGGAATCGGATGGTAGTTAAGGGTAGAGAATTGAGTTGATGGAGCTCGATGGACGAGTGATTGGGAATCCGACTGAAGTTTAGTTGTACTCCACTCCACTTGAGCCCAAGCTGACCATTGGAGTGGAGTGAGACTGGAGAGAGGGTGGTGGTGGTGGTGATGGAGATGGTGATGATCATGGTGATGAGGATGGATGATCATCGGTGGTGAGATCGATGATGACGTGATGATGAGGAGGATCAAATCAAAGGGATCGTTGCAGGTGGTTTGACGATTGCTCGCGTTGCCAAAATTCAGGGCCGCAAGCCCGACAAGTGGGAGTTGAACATAGGAAGAGAGTATTGAAACGGAGAGACTGGTAAAAGGCCTGTCCTAGACCGCTAGGACAGGGAGAAGTTGAGAGATGGGGGAAATGAAGGTACCCATAGGGGTACAACCAAAAAGTTTTTTTTTTTTTTTTTTTTTTTTTTTTTTTTTGCCTGGTGTCCCGGATTGGTCACCACACCGTGGATGGTACTTTCATCCATACCCGTGCGGCGTTCCAATAAGCCCTGAAGTCGGGAAAGTCCTGGCGCTGTAATGGTCCAGCATGAGTCATAGATCTTGCGCAACAGAGGGTTTTGAGCAGCGCATTGCGGCCGGTTGCAAGGTGAGCTGGGCAGGGTCCACTTGTTGGTTGAAATTTTGTTGTACCTTGAGACCATGAAAGAGTTTCACCGGTTCCTCTTACACGGACGGCCTTGAGGACAGTTGCAAGGCATACTGTTGGATAAAGAGCAGCGTTGGTGGCCAGCTTGGCACAGAACACAGGCGCACCGGCACGGAAGGATTTGGCAGGAGAGGCCGTTCCGGCTGCAGAATGTGCAGGACATGTTGGGCAAAGTAGGGTGGATGGGGTGCTTATTTTTCTCTTTGGTGTGATGTAGCAGGGAAAAGGGGAATGATGGGATAACTATGGAATAGTTGGGAGTAGGTGAGATAGTGGTGAATCTCTGGGGACAGAACTCAAGTTGGGGGGGGGGGATGTGGTGGTTTTTTATAGACATGAGTTGGAATTGGCTGGGCGCTGGGCGCTCAGAAATGGGTGCAGCTTTGCCGCAGTAAGCCATGCTGTAGGCTCAGCAGCATTCAAATTGGGCTCAGAATCTAGAGACGCGGGGTGGATTGGATTGGATTGGATGTATTGCGCGGATGTATCTTGGATATCTGGAAAGGCGCCTTGGGCAGATGCAGACATGCACGGGGGGCTCTGAGTTGGGCGCAGCGCAAGGGCTGCGTCATGAGAAGGACAAACTGGGTGGACGTAATGGCAGGCGGGCAATACAGATGGATATGGGGTATGGGATGTGAATCATGGGATGGGGTTGGAAGGATAGAGTTGGGCTAGGGTTCTGTACTTAGGGGTTGCATTTCATTATTCTTGTTTTCTTGCAGTTGTACCTAGGTTAGGGTTGAGGGGAAGGATACTTAAACCACACCCTCAACCTGGATGTGGAGGAGGATATATGACCATCATAGGTTATGGAAGGATCTTTACTCTCATTTCTCTATCTCTCAGTCAAAGGGTGAACAGTTGCACTCAGGGTTTACAGATGCAAGGGATCAATAACTTCTGGACTTGGGAACCATTAAAGGAGAAGTCCTCTTGTGAATTCTGCAGCGGTGAATGAAACAATCCTTGTGGGGCCAAGGACTTTTTGACCACCTCAGCCACCAGTTTTTAAATTATAAATTGCCATGGGTGCCACAGCTGTTAACATGAGCCTGCTTTACATATTTCCTGATTTTCATTTCACCTTTTTGTTGATTTTTTATTTTGGCCAATTTTAAACTTGAAACCTCAGGGGTTCAAACAGAAATTCACGGCCCAACAAGAAGTGAGCCCAGTCAATCCCAACTTGCGCATCCCCTGGGGGGTTGCAAACCCCCAATTGCAAACCATTTCAAGTTGCAATTGGGGAATTGCAACCTAGAAAGGGTCCCAATTGGAAGTTTGCAATCCCCTGGGGGATGCACAAGTCATGAGCGGGGTTTTACATGTTTTCCTGGCCCATTTTGGGAACTCCCCCCCCAAATGGGCCCTTTGAGGGGGGATTCTGGGTACCTAGACACCCCTGGACCACATTTGAGTGCTGTCAACCCAAATTGGGGATCTGGCATACTATGTGGGACTATCATTGGACCAAAAAAAGAAAATTTGAACCTTGGAATCAAACACTCTGCCTATTTGCACCACTTACACCTTATTTTTCTCAACCCAAAAGTAAGCAAAATTTTGGATTTTTTGGATTGGAAATTGAATTGAATACTGAATTTCTGTTGAATTTTGTTGTTTTATGGGAGAAGCGGCAAGCCCAAGCCCTCCTGGTTTAAATGTGGCTACATTAAGGGACTTAATTGAAAGTGTGCTTAACAAAGTTTTGGTGGAATCTAGGGATTTGGGAAGGGAGTAGGAAAAGAAAAAATTGGATAGGGAGTTTGAAAAGAAAAAATTTGATAGGGAGTTGGAAAACAAAACATTGGAAGCCCAAATTGCATCCTCATCTAGGGTTATGATTGAGGAACAAGATGTTTCTTCACAACTGGAATTACAAGATGTTTCTTCACAACTGGAATTGCCTAAAGGTGTTGGGTCACATTCCATTGTAATTTAAATGAGAAGTTTTTGGCTTGAAAAATAATAATTTCAATAAAAGGTGCCAGACCCGCTTGACCCTCCTCCTTTGAGAGACTTTGCTAGTAGGAAAGAATCCAAGATTTATTTTCAAAAATGGGCAGCCATGCATGGCTACGCATTGACAACTTTCAAGTCAAGGAAATATAAAGAAATTGATCTGGCATGTGACAGATTTGGGGTATATGAAGGGCCATGCCTCACCAAATTTCAAAGGAAAACTCACACCAGGAAGGTTGGGTGTTGATTCATTATCCATGAAAATCAGAAAGTAGCAGATACCACGTGGCATCTCTCCATTAGAAATGGCCTACAAAATCATTAACCATCTGAAATCCCTTGAGTGCATCCTCAAATTAGGAGAATCTATTGGCAAGCTTTGGATCAAATTAAGGAAGGCATGAAAGATGGGCTCAATAAGGTTCAGCTTAAAAGGAAATTGAGTGAGATTGATGGTGGAGAATTTATTGAAAAGAGAACAATCTATAACACTAAGCAAATGATAAAGCAAGCCAAAATTGTTGGGAAAGGGGTTATGGACGTTCTGTTGGAAATGCTCCAGGAATCCCAGTGGGTTTCCAGGTCCAAATTTGGTGGAGAGGGTCACTTAGAGGCCCTTTTCATGAATCATCCTGATTATGTAAAATTTTGAAAAAAATTTCATTATATTGCTTTGTTGGGTTGTACTTACAAAACAAATAGGTAAAACATCCCCCTATTTCATGTTTTAAGAATGAATTCCAAGAGGAAAATTTTTAAAAAGGCTTTTTTTGTTATAAAAAAAGAAACATATAAATGAGTTCTACAGTTGGTCTTTGAGTACATTAAAGGAGTTGGCTTATTATCCTGAGAGGCTTACAAAAGTCTTCTTGAAGGATGCCAAAAAAGCTCTGATTTGTGCTATAGAACTTAGTTTCCCTGAGTCATCCAGACAGTTGTTTTCCTGGAAATTTTATAAAAATATTCAAGCAAACTGTAAAGGAATCTTCAGTAATTAAAATGAAGGATGGAAAAGTTTTATGAATCTGTGGGAAAATTATGGGGCCTCTAAAACCAAGAGGGAGGCAGAAGTCAATGATGCCAAACTCAGAGTATGCCAATTTATTGCTTCATCCATTGATCTCTTCTCGGATTTCTGACTTTGAAACTTGTATACAGTGTTTCTTGAAAGACCATGAGGATGTGCTCAAGTATATGGAAAAGAACATTTTCCCTATAAAAGAGACATTTTTAATGGCATCGACTTGTGACAACCCTGACTTTGGAAATAAAACAATGTATTTGGTAGAAGGGGCCCATGCTAATTTCATACAATTACTTGTGGGACCTTTGGGGAATATTTTGGGTGTGTGGAAAACATCTTGAAGGAACCATTGAAAGTAAAATCCAATCAGTCCATGTGTCACTTAAAAAATCTTGAATAAAGTTAGGAAAAGGTAATCCAACAGAACTGTTACCTTTGGGATATAAATTCTTCATTGAGGCATTTAAATTCATTGGAAAAAAATTTGAGAATTTAAAGCGCAACCATAATGGCAAGGTGTGCTCAAAGTATTATTCAAAAACAATGGGCTTGCCATGTTCCCAAATTCTAGGTGAACTTTTAGCATCAAGAGAATCAATTGTGCCCAAGGATGTTCATCCTCAGTGACAGCCAGACTATGAACCTTCCAATGAAGTAAGTGGCATTTTTTGAAGGGTACCAATTATTAGATTGACATATTGATTGTTAGGGCATACCAGAGTTATTAAGCCTGCCATTTATTTTGACCAAACCCGCCATTTTTAATGGTGGTTTTCTAAAATACACATACCCCATAACTAGTGTATTTCAAAATGACGGGTTTCATTAAAATGTTGGATTTCAAACATCACACCTGCCATTAAACCCGCCATTCATGCATCATCATACATCCACCATCCATCACATCCAAAACACCCATCCACGTCAGCAAATCCATACCAATCCCATCTCCATCACATCCCACACATCTCATCTCCATTGCTTAACATATCTATTGCTTCAAGTCTTGATCTTCACACAAATCCCATCATCATCTCATCAACCCACATCAAATTACCATCTTTCTCAACATGTCCTATCAAAATTCCCAGAAGAAAGTTGAAAATGCCAAAACGCTGACTGAACTTTTGTTAGTATTTGACTGCCATTCAGACTCCAATTCAGTCTCTGATTTTTAATCAACTTGGTTGGCTTTGAATTCTCTATTACAAAAGCAATACATGGTTCCAAGAAAACAAACTCTCCACAACCCTATGTATGAAAGGCAAAAGCTTCATCTCCTCCCCAACTTAAGCTTCCAGCAACTGTTCCAAACTCTATTTCCTTCATTCAGAAAAATTTTGGAGATGATTGTAGACCACCACATCTTCCAGAAAAATTCTTTGAATCCTCAAAAAAATCCAGCTATCCAACTGGCTTTTGCTCTTTTTAGATTGGGATCAAATGGAAATGGGTCAGAGATTCATCAATTAGAAAATCTATTCTCAGTTGGTTATGGAACCATTGACTAATAAACCAAAAGAGTCATGATTGCTATCCTATCTTTCCATTGCTCAGTCCTTTTAGGCAAACTAAAAAAGAATGCAAGGAGATATCTCAAGTAATTCATCAACTGGATTATCACTTGTGTAATCCTTCACAATCTTTTGGCCAACATCAAAGATGAATGGGAAAAAATGTTTGAATATGATATTACTGATCTGCCTCAAGTAATCCCTGTCTCATCTTGTCCCTCATCTTCTTCTATGAGAGAACTGATTCTTCCTCTCACCCTTGCTCACTTTGATGAGGAATGTTTGATTTTGAATTAGGTAAAAAATCCCTTCACCAAATTTTTTTGGTTTTGGTTGTTCACCCAAGATTCCTAGGCTGAGTTGGTTTTTTTTCTCCTTTGTTGGGGTGGACTTAGACAAAACAGACTCAAAAATTCCAAACCCCCCACCTCACCCCACCAAACCACCGGTCAAATCACCCACCTCACCCCACCAAACAACCAGTTGGTCCACTCCTTCCTCCTCCTCACCAATCACCTCAATCTCACCCACCACCTCCCCTCCTCCTTTGGTTGGCACCCCTGGTAAGCTTCCCTCCCTCCTCCTCATCCTACTCCTCATCCTACTCCTCATCCTCCCCATCATCCAATGCTCATCCTTTGATTCATCCACCTCCATCCCCCTTCAGGCCCCCCCCACCCCTTGGTTTATTCCCCAGGTAAGCTCCCCCCTCCCTCCTCCTCATTCCCCTTTTCCCTCCCACTCACCCCCTCTCAATCCCTCCCACTCACTCACCAACACCCCCCCTCTCCCCCCTCCCTCCATCTCCCTCAGCTTGCCAGCCTTGCCCCCCCTCACTCCGCTCCGCCCCCTCTCCCATCTTGCTTGGCTTGACGGCCTTGCCCCCCTGCTCTGGTCCGCCCCCCCTCCAATCTTGCTTGGCTTGACAGCCTTGCCCCCCCTCCCATCTTGCTTTCCCCCCCCTCCTAGCTTGGCTTGCCAGCCCCACCCACCTCCTCCTTGCTTGGCTTTCCGGCCCCACCCACCCCTCACTCCGGTCTGCCCCCCCCTCCTTGCTTGGCTTGCCAGCCCACAGCCCCCTTGCCATTTTCAGCCCCCCCTCCTTGCCCAGCTTGCCGTCCCTGTCCCCCCTTGGTCTCCCTTGGCTTGCCGGCCCTGCCCCCACTTGTTCTCCCTTGGGTTGCTGTCCCCGCCCCTCCCTCCTCCCTTGGCTTTCTGGCCCCACCCCCCCTTTGTCTCCCTTGGTTTTCCGGCCCTTCCCCCGCCTCACTCTCATCTGCCCCCCCTTGATCCCCCGCAAGCCACCCCCCTCCCTTGCCTTGCCGCTGGGCGCCATCCCCCCTGGCCCACCTAGCCCGGCCCAAAGCCCAAAACAAGGCCCACCCCAAAGCCTGGCCCTATTTGCTTGCACCCAGGTTTTTTTTTTTTTGTTGATGAAATGACCTTTTTTTTTTGGTAATAAGCCCCGCCCAATTAGTTCATGCCCAGGACCAGTAATTTTTTTTTTTGGTGATCACGTGACTGACTTTTCTTTTTTTCTTTTTTTTTTGAAATCCTTTTTTGACAGCTTTTCCTTCAATTCCATCCCTTCTCCCACTGTACTCACAATGTTATATGCTAAATTGAATCCCTTCTTGATACTCACCCCAAGCGGAGCATTTGCCTGGGAGGGAACAAGATGGAAGGAGATGAGGTGACAAACATAAAGAGAGGTGGCAAGCAGAGGTCTTTGAAGCAAAAAAGGGATCAAATGAGGCCATCAGAAATATCTTTGGAACTTGCAGAGGAGGGCATCAATGAAAAGATTGTATGGTCTGGACAGAAACTACAACCTTTAAATCTGTATCCTGCCATCCGCAATTTGGCCAGACTTCACTTTGAATCAAACCGTGAAATAATGAAGGACAATGGCATCCCCTCCTTCTCATCACTCAAATTTGGCTCTCAGCCTACTTCCTTTGACTTCTCTCTGCATGTCACTTTCACATCCAACTCTTTTTAAAACTCACCTCACATTGACAAAGGTGAAATCTCTGAGTATTCCTTTTTACTTGCAGTTCAAACCAAGAAATAAAATGGACAACTTATTGAAACTATGGATGAATATAAAGTATCAGATGGCCAATTTGCTTTTCCTGACCTTGGCTTTGGAATTGATTTCAAGCAAAAAGGTATAGTGAAAACAGTTTTGGGCAGCCAATAAGTACAAGCACTGTACGTTTCCTGCTGTGGGGACTGCCACTCATACAAGAATGGCAATGGCAATGCAAATCAACAAAACAACTCAAAACAATTGCAGTGACTTGGGGAGTGGGAAAATATACTCCAGGAAAAAAAATATAAATAAGAAGAATTTTTTTTTATTGGTGGGGTTAAAAATAGTCTTAAGCATTATTGTAATAAAAAATGATTTTTTTTTCTTTTTAAGTTTTTAATCAAAGAAAATATATTTAAAAGCCCAGCATTTGAGTAATCCAATTTAATTCATCTACTGTTTTACTTCTTCCAATGTATGCCGCAGCCAGTGATCACTTATCCTTTTTTTCTGTTGCCAGTTGTTCCCTTTCCATTTCCAGTTGTACTTGCTGTTAATCCTTCTCCTTTTCCTCTTTTTGGAATTCTGGCTCAGCCTTTTTCAACTTCCACTCAGCACCCCATTTTTGTTTATGAGCTAAACTCTTGGCTTTCTGATTTTGAAAATCAATAGCCAGTTGACAATCCCACTTCTCCTTTTCACACTGAAGTTTTCCAGATTCAATTTTCAATTTCACTGTTTTTCAGAGGGGAATAGGAATGAGCTTGATTATGAAAGCAATGAGAATCCAATGGGCCTACTTGAATCTTTCCTCTCCATTATCTCCCAAAAGCCCAAAAAATTTCATATGTTTCTCCTCTTTTGAATGCTATTGGGGTTGATGTTGATGGAATTGGAGGCCTTTTGATTTCCCTTTGCAGAGGAGGTTTGTGTGGGAAAATCATTGCTCTCATTTGAAGGGAATGTGCAAGGCCCCATTGGCTTGATTTTTTGGCCATCCAGGAATGGATGAATCTGTTTATTTTGAATCTAAATCATTCAGGATTAACCAGAAAGAAGAGAAAAGAACTTGGTTCCTTACTTGAGCAGATGTTGATGGCAATGGTGATATGGGAATGAAATCCTCCTCATTGGCCAAGTTCTCCAGTTCTTCCAACCCAGGAAGGGAGCAATAAAAAGAAGTAAGTGAGGGGTCCAAGGTTGGGTTTGACTCATCAATCAATGCGGAAGTAGGTGTGATTGGAGCTGATTGTGTTTGAATATCCTCCTTGGTATTGGATGGGGTCCACTCAAAGGCAAAGGTTTCATCAAGGTCCTCATTGCTAGGCTGAGCATCCCCAGACAAGTCCTTGGCATTAACTGAATCAGATTTTTGGGCATCCAAAGCAGCTAGAGGGGTGATGTTGGCCTTCTTTCCAAAGATTTCATCCATTTGAACATAAAAAGGACAAATGGAGTCCAACTTATCAACCAATGAGTTAATTACCTTGGCTTTGTCAGAGTTAGTGATACCAAAGCCAGTGGAGATTGACATGGAGTGGGCCTTTTTGTACTTGGCTTGATAATTCTTAAATCTCTCCCTCATCTGTTTGGATGACAGATCCAGACTACATTTTGTTTTATTCTTGAGTTCATTAGCCACCAGGAGATAACCATTTACCTTAGAGGATGGAGGTTGGCCAACATGTGTTTCATTGTTGGATCCGAAGCAAGCATTATAGGTGGACAGAATTTTGAGCCAGTTTACCAGGATGATGTGATCAGATCTCTTGAGATGAATTGAGCCTTTGGAAGCTGATGGGGGAGGATTTTCAGATGTTGAGTTCCTGGGGGATGTTTGCTTTGGTCCATTGGATTGTTTAGTGAACTTTCAGGGGGAGGATTTCTGAGGGGCCATTATGAGAGTGATGAAGCAAAGAGGATAGGAAAAGATGAGAGTGATGAAGTGAAAAGAGGGATAAAGCAATGAGAGTTAGGATGTGATGAAAGCAATAAAGCAATGAGGATAGTGATGCAATGAGAGTTAGCTGGATGTGACAAAAGTGATAAAGATATGAGAGTGATGAAGTGATGAAGATAGTGATGCAATGAGATTTAGCTGGGTGTGATGAAAGCAATAGAGTGATGAGAGTGATTAAGTGATCAGGATAGTGATGAAGAGATGAAGAGAAATGAATCAAATTTTGTTCCAATGAGGTTTCAGGTAAAATTTTTCAAATTTTGGAGGTGCAAAACCGGGGGTGTATGAAGTGGACAGGTGGTGGAAGCATTTATATACTTTACTTGAAAAAAACCACTTATTTCCAGGTAAATCTGATACGTCTGATTTGAAATAAGTGGATTTTTTTGATTTTTAATGGCGGGTTTGAAATGGAAGATTTGGTTTGAAGCCCACCATTAAAAAATGGCCGGTTTGCTTAAATCTGATACATCCTATTGGATTGAAAGATTAATTATTGAATTAAAAAATTGATGATTGTTTTGGTTTTTAAAAGTTTGAAATAGATCCAGGGCTTGATGAAGAATTTAAAATGTTTTAAAATTGGAATTCCATGTATAGGGAACAACCTAAAGAAGTTAGTTTGGAGATGCTAAGGATGATTCTCAACCATACAGCCACTTTGATTTTCAAGTCAAGGCGTGAGCCAAAGGTGATAAGGTCAAGCTGCAGTTGACCCAAATGGAAAGCAACTCATTGTGAAATTTAGAAATTTGAAAACGTTGAAAGAGAAATTAAGAGGGAAAACAGGGTTAAAAGGGGAACAAAAATACCAAAGATAGTAAGTCTTTTAGTTTGAGAAATATTCATTTTTATGGTTTAATGAACTGATGGGAAAATATTTCTGTAGTGCAAGGAAGGCTCTTCATCTGAGTTTCATAGTTCAGTGGAAGATACTGAAATTTCATTAGGGTCCCTTCTGTTGAATCAGAATACTTTTCAAAGGAGTAAGAAGGAGAAATGGAGGAGTCAAACAGAAGCTCATCTTTGGTGAGTATCTATTTCTTTAATGAGATTAGGATTTTGGCTGAGTAACTTTTGATTGTAGGATCTAAAAGTGAATTACCTCAATCAAATAACCAAGAACTTACATAATTTCTTGGGGGAGGTTTGGGATCCTGTTGGTGATGGGAGTTATGGATTTATATTCATTGCAAAATTGCTTGGGTATGATGAGCATGGATGGTTTAATGTACAAAAGGAATTGATTGAAAAATTGAGGAAAAATAAGAATTGCTATTCTAAGATCCTTGGAGGAAGTAAAGATGTTGAAAAGATAGAAAAAATACTTGCTGTTAATGAAATGAAATAAAAATATTACCTCTTCAAAATGGCTTACACAGTGGGATATGGGTCAAATAATAGCTGATAATTATGGAAGACCAATATGTTTCATTTCATTGGATTCATTTTGTACTTATACTTCTATGAAGATGGGTGTAAAAGAAAAATAAGATCCAGTCTTCATTTGCTTTTTCAACAACAATAAATGAGTTCATCTTGTACTTAAGGGAGATGTGATTCCAATCCCACCCATTTTTTTCAAACCTGCTTCTTCAACTTCTAAAAAAGGTGCTCTTTGGGTTGAACATCTCAAAGATCAACTTGATTTGTATTTAAAGTTATAAACATCATTTTAATTTCATCATTTGGTTGTGGTCAAACATGCTGATCTTGTAATCCTATAAATTCAAAGGGTTATCACATTTTGAAAATTGTTATGTTGAGTGTTTTGAGTTAACATCATTATGATGAGTGTTTTGAATGAGATTTAAATGGTAAGTTGGTTTAACTTGTGTTGGGCTGATCCCATTATGAGGAGTATTTTTACTTGTTGTGATGGGATCAGCTTAACACAATTTGAAGTGTTTTTTTGGTGTTTTTAATTTAGGGCTAGTCAAGTTGAAATTGTATTTTTTGGCACTTTTACTATGGGGCTAGTCAAGTTGAACTGTATTTTTTGGAATTTTGATTTAGGGATTCTCCATGGAATCTTTCATTGTTTATTTAATTTTTGGTGTTTTTAATTTAGAGCTACTCAAGTTGAGCTTCCTTGTATTTTTCCATTTTTTTTTCCTTTTTGGTGTTTTTGTTGATAAATGAAAATATTTATTTGTTTTTGTTTTTATTTATTTATTTTTATTTATCATTATTTATTTTTATTTATGGACGCTTTATTTATTTATATTCATTTTATTTTCAATTTATTTTCTCTTCTTTTTCTTTTTCTTTTTCTTTTTAATTTTTTTTTGTTTTCTGCAAATGGGTTGTGAGCGCCCATTCACAACTAAAATGAGTTTTGAGTGGCTGTTCATGACTAAGATGGGTTGTCAGCAGCCATTGAAAACCAAAAATGGGTTTCAAATTGCACTAAATGACCGATTTTAGGTTTTGAACAGAGGTTGTGAGGTTGCAAATTTAACATTGCCCTTTTATTTTTTATTTTTTATTTTGGCCAATGTCAAATTTGAAACCCAAAGGTTGAAAAAACTAGATCACGCCCCAAAAAATTGTGATCCAGGTTGCTTACGACTGGTGCAACCCCCCGGGGGTTGCAATTGGGGTTGAGCCTGTTTTACAGGCCCATTTGGGGCAAAACAGCCCCAAATGAGCAATTTTAGGGGCAAATTGGGGTACCTAGGCACCCCTGAACCACATTTGAGTGACATCAACCCAAATTTGGGGATTTTGCATACTATTTTGGATCATTATTGGACCAAAAAAAGAAACTTGGGAATCAAACACTCTTCCTATTGGCAAAAACTCTTGACACAAACCTTGTACACACACACCACACGCCCATCAGATAAATCAATTTTTCTCAACCCAAAAGTGGGCTAAATTTTGGATTTGTTGGATTGAAAATTGCATGGAATACTAAATTTCTGTTGAAATTTTTTGTTTTATGGGAACAGTGGCAAGCCCAAGCCCTCCCAGATTAAACAAGGCTAGGTTAAAGGACTTAATTTAAAGTGTACTTAACAAAGTTTTGGTGGAATCTAGGGATTTGGGGAGGGAGTTGGAAAAGAAAAAATTGGAAGCCCCAATTAAATCCTCATCTAGAGTTAAAATTGAGGAACAAGATGTTTCTTCACAACAGGAACAAGATGTTCTGTCACAACTTGAATTGACTAAAGGTGCTGGGTGACATTTCATATGTATTTTGACTGAATAGGATTTGGATTAATCTATACTAATGTAAACATTTAACTATGAAACCAAGGAGTGCCAGAACCACTTGACCCCCCTCCTGTGAGAAAATTTGCTAGTAGGAAAGAAGCCAAGATTTATTGTCAAAAATAGGCAGCCATGCATGGCTACGCATGGAAAACTTTCAAGTCAAGGAAGGATAAATACATTGATCTAGCTTGTGACAGATATGGGTTTCATGAAGGGCCATGCCTCACCAAACTTCAAATGGAAACTCACACTAGGAAGGTTGGGTGTAAATTCATTATCCGTGCAAGTAGGAAAGTAGCAGATCCCACATGGCATCCCTCCATTAGAAATGAACTCCAAAATCATCAACCATCAAAATTCCTTCAGTGCATCCTCAATTGGAGAGAATATCAGGTAAAGCCTTGGAAAAACTTAAAGAATGAATTAAAGATGGGCTCACTACAATTCAACTCAAAGGAAATTGAGCAAGATTGATGGTGGAGAATACATTGATGATTGAACAATCTAGAACACTAAGCAAAAGGTAAAGCTTTCTGAACTGGATGGGAAAGGTGTTATGGACGCTCTATTGGAAGTGCTCTAGGGATTCCAGCGGGTTTCAAGGTCCAGATTTGGTGGAGAGGGTCACTTAGAGGCCCTGTGCTTGGCTCATCCTGATTCTATAAAAATTTGCAAAAAATTCCATCGTATTGCTTTTTTGGATTGTGCTTATAAAACAAATGGGTAGAACACACCTCTATTGCATGTTGTAGAAATGACAGCCAACAAGAGAACTTTTACAAAGTCTTTTGTTTTTATAACAAAATAAACGTATGAGTTATACAGTTTTAGCTTTGAAAGCATTAAAGGAGTTAGCTTATGATCCCAAGAGGATTCCCACAGTCTTTGTGATGGACTGTGAAAAGGCTCTGATTAGTTCTATTAAACACAGTTTTCCCAATTCATCCAGACAGTGTTGTACATGGAACTTGTCTAAAAAAATATAAGCAAACTGTAAAGTGCGCTTCAGCAATGATGATGAAGGTTGGAAAAAGTTGAAAACTCTTTGGGGCAAGTTTGGGGGCTCTAAAACCAAGGGGGAGGCAGAAGCAAATGATGCTCAACTCAGATTAAGTAAATTTATGGACTATTGATATCTGTTGGGAATTGATCTCTGTTGGGAGTGCTTACTTTGAAACTTGTAGAAAGTGTTTCTTGAAAGACCATGAGGATGTACTCAAGTATATGGCAAAGAATATTTTTCCTATCACAGAGACTTATGTAACAGATTGGACTTGTGTCTACCCAGACTTTGGAAAGAAAACTATGTCTTAGGTAGAAGGGGCCCATTCCACTTTCAAAAAATTACTAGTGGGATCTTTGGGGAACATTTTGGATGTGTGGAAACACCTTGAAGGAAATATTGAAATTCAAATCCAATTGGACCATGCAGCACTTAAATACTCCCAAATAAAGTTGGGAACAGGTCTTCCAACAGAGCTATTACCTTTGTGTTAGAAATTGTCAATTGAGGCAATTCAAATCATTAAGGAACAAATTCAAGAATTTAAAGCGCAAGCACAATGGCAAGGTTTGCTCGAATTCATTTTCAAAAACAATTGGGTTGCCTTGTCCCAAAACTTTATGTGAAATACTACCATCAAGAGGAGCTGTTGTGCCTGAGGATGTTCATCCTCAGTGGCAGTTAGTCTATGACCCTTCCAATGAAGTAAGTAGGGTTTTTTGAAGGGTACCAATTATTGGATTGAAGTACTAATTATTGGATTGGAAGATTGATTATTGGATTGAAACATTGATAGATCTTTTGGTTTTGAAAGTTTGAAGCAGATACTGGGCTTGATGAAGCATCTCAATTGTTGAACAAGTGGAATTAAATGTATAGGGAACAACCTAAAGAAATTAGGTTGGAGATTCTAAGTTCAATGCTTGAGAATACAGCTGCTTAGATTGCAAAGCCATGGCTTGAGCCAAAGGTGTTAAAGTCAAGCCATGGTCAAAAAAAATTGAAAGCAAACTGTTGTGAAATTTCAAAATTTGAGCGCGTGGAAACAGAAATTAAGAGGGAAAAAAGGGTTAAAAGGGCACCCAAAAGATCGAAGACAGTAAGTCTTTTATTTTGAGAAATTTTCATTTTTATGCCTTGATGAAATGATGGGAACTTGATTTTGATAGCGCAAGGAAGGCTCTTCATCTGAATCTCATAGTTCAGAGGACCAGACTGAAAAAAGGATTACAAGGGGATCAAAAAGACCAAAGAAAGTGAGTCTTTTATTTTGAGAATTTTTCATTGGTATTTACTAACTGATGGGAAATAATGATTTTATTACTAGTATTTAGGCTCAGAATCCAATTTTCATAGTTCAGTCAAAAAAACTGAAATTTAATTGGGGTTGGTGGCGTTGGAATCAGATTCCTTTTTAAAGGATGAAGAAGAAGAAACTGAGGAGTCAAACAAAACCTCATCTTTGGTGAGTGTTGATTCCTTTAATGAGATAGAATTGTGGCTAACTACTTTTTGTTTGTAGGAAGTGAATTACCTCAATCAAATACCTGAGAAATTACAAAAGTTCTTGGGTGAGGTTTGAGATCCAGTTGGTGATGGAAATTGTGGATTTAGAGTCATTGCTAAACCACTTGGGTATGACAAGAATGGACGGTTTAATGTAAGAAAGGAATTGATTGAAACATTGAGGAAAAATAAGAGGTGCTATTCTAAGATCCTTGGGGGGATTAAAGATGTTGAAAAGATAGAAAAAAGACTTGATCTTGTTGAAATAAATTGAAAGATTCCATCATCAAAATGGCTTTTAAATCTGGAAACGGTTCAAATAATAGCAGATACTTATGGAAGACCAATATTTTTCATTTCATTGGATTAATGTTTTGATTATGCACAAATGAAAATGGGTGTAAAAGAAAAATAAGTACCTATGTTCTTTTGCTTTGCTGACAATAACGGTTTGGTCCAGCCTGTATTTAAGGGAGATGCAATTCCAATCCTGCCCATAGTTTCCAAACCAGGTTCCATGGTTTCTAAAAAAGCAGCTTGTTGGGTTGATCACCTCAAAGATCAACTTGATTTTTATTCTAACTTGGAGGTTAATTTCATCATTTGGGTTTGGGTTCTGATGCTCATATTTTAATTCTATTAATAGAAAGGGTTATCAGATTCTGAACATCATTATGTTGAGTGTTTTGAGTTAAACTCATTATGATGAGTGTTTTGAATGAGATTCTAATTGTAAGTCAGTTCAATTTTTGTTGAGCTGATCCCATCATAAGGATTAGTTTACTTCTTGTGATGGGATCAGCTTAACAAAAGTTGAACTTGTTTTTTTGGTGTTTTTACTTTAGGTCTGGTCAAAAAACTTGTTATTTTTTGCCCTTTTACTTTAGGGCTAGTCAAGTGGAACTTACTCTTATTTTTTCAGGCGCTAGTCAAGTTAAACTCATATATTTTCAGGCATTTTTCATTTTTGTTCCTTTTTTGGTACTCATATTTTTCCTTTTTTGTTCTTTTTTGGTAGTTTTGTTGATAAATGGAAGGCCTGCCTAATTGAAAGCATTTATTTTATTTTATTTCTTTTTATTTCTTTTTATTTCTTTTTATTTCTTTTTATTTCTTTTTATTTCTTTTTATTTCTTTTTATTTCTTTTTATTTCTTTTTATTTCTTTTTATTTCTTTTTATTTCTTTTTATTTCTTTTTAATTGTTTTTATTTTTTTGTTTCTTTTTGTTTCTTTTTATTTCTTTTTATTTCTTTTTGTTTCTTTTTATTTCTTTTTATTTCTTTTTATTTCTTTTTATTTATTTTTATTTCTGGTTATTTCTTTTTATTTCTTTTTATTTCTTTTTATTTCTTTTTATTTCTTTTTATTTATTTTTGTTTCTTTTTGTTTCTTTTTATTTGTTTTTATTTCTTTTTATTTCCTTTTATTTATTTTTATTTATTTTTATTTCTTTTTATTTATTTTTATTTCTTTTTATTTCTTTTTATTTCTTTTTATTTCTTTTTATTTCTTTTTATTTCTTTTTATTTCTTTTTATTTCTTTTTATTTCTTTTTATTTCTTTTTATTTCTTTTTATTTCTTTTTATTTCTTTTTATTTCTTTTTATTTCTTTTTATTTCTTTTTATTTCTTTTTATTTCTTTTTATTTCTTTTTATTTCTTTTTATTTCTTTTTATTTCTTTTTATTTCTTTTTATTTCTTTTTATTTCTTTTTATTTCTTTTTATTTCTTTTTATTTCTTTTTATTTCTTTTTATTTCTTTTTATTTCTTTTTATTTCTTTTTATTTCTTTTTATTTCTTTTTATTTCTTTTTATTTCTTTTTATTTCTTTTTATTTCTTTTTATTTCTTTTTATTTCTTTTTATTTCTTTTTATTTCTTTTTATTTCTTTTTATTTCTTTTTATTTCTTTCTATTTCTTTTTATTTATTTTTATTTCTTTTTATTTCTTTTTATTTATTTTTATTTATTTTTATTTCTTTTTATTTCTTTTTATTTCTTTTTATTTCTTTTTATTTCTTTTTATTTCTTTTTATTTCTTTTTATTTCTTTTTATTTCTTTTTATTTATTTTTATTTCTTTTTATTTCTTTTTATTTCTTTTTATTTCTTTTTATTTCTTTTTATTTCTTTTTATTTCTTTTTATTTCTTTTTATTTCTTTTTATTTCTTTTTATTTCTTTTTATTTCTTTTTATTTCTTTTTATTTCTTTTTATTTCTTTTTATTTCTTTTTATTTCTTTTTATTTCTTTTTATTTCTTTTTATTTCTTTTTATTTCTTTTTATTTCTTTTTATTTCTTTTTATTTCTTTTTATTTCTTTTTATTTCTTTTTATTTCTTTTTATTTCTTTTTATTTCTTTTTATTTCTTTTTATTTCTTTTTATTTCTTTTTATTTCTTTTTATTTCTTTTTATTTCTTTTTATTTCTTTTTATTTCTTTTTATTTCTTTTTATTTCTTTTTATTTCTTTTTATTTCTTTTTATTTCTTTTTATTTCTTTTTATTCCTTTTTATTTCTTTTTATTTCTTTTTATTTCTTTTTATTTATTTTTATTTATTTTTATTTCTTTTTATCTCTTTTTATTTCTTTTTATTTCTTTTTATTTCTTTTTATTTCTTTTTATTTCTTTTTATTTCTTTTTATTTCTTTTTATTTCTTTTTATTTCTTTTTATTTCTTTTTATTTCTTTTTATCTCTTTATTTCTTTTTATTTCTTTTTATTTCTTTTTATTTCTTTTTATTTCTTTTTATTTCTTTTTATTTCTTTTTATTTCTTTTTATTTCTTTTTATTTCTTTTTATTTCTTTTTATTTCTTTTTATTTCTTTTTATTTCTTTTTATTTCTTTTTATTTCTTTTTATTTCTTTTTATTTCTTTTTATTTCTTTTTATTTCTTTTCATTTCTTTTCATTTCTTTTTATTTATTTCTATTTAATTTTTTTATTTTCATTCATGTTTATTTGTTTTTTCTTTGTTTTGATCTAATTTATCCATTTTTATCCATTTTTATCTATTTTATCTATTTTGTCTATTTTATCTATTTTTATTCATTTTTATTTATTTTTACGATTATTTTGTTTTTTTATTATTTTTATTTATTTATTTATTTTTAATTTATTGTTAATTTATTTTTGATTTATTTTTGATTTATTTATTATTTATTTATTATTTATTTATTATTTATTTATTATTTATTTATTTATTATTTATTATTTATTATTTATTATTTATTTATTTCAATTTTGGCCATTTTTAAATTTGCGACCTTGCAACCCCTGTTCACTACCAAAAACGGGTTGCGTGGCGCGATTCGCGACTCATGTTGGGTTGCGAAAGGCCATTTGAAACCCATTTTGGGTAGTGAATGGCGAAAAAAAAACAATTTTAATTTAGGTATTTATTTCATGGTACTTATATATTTATATTTATATTTATATTTATATTTATATTTATATTTATATTTATATTTATATTTATATTTATATTTATATTTATATTTATATTTATATTTATATTTATATTTATATTTATATTTATATTTATATTTATATTTATATTTATATTTATATTTATATTTATATTTATATTTATATTTATATTTATATTTATATTTATATTTATATTTATATTTATATTTATATTTATATTTATATTTATATTTATATTTATATTTATATTTATATTTATATTTATATTTATATTTATATTTATATTTATATTTATATTTATATTTATATTTATATTTATATTTATATTTATATTTATATTTATATTTATATTTATATTTATATTTATATTTATATTTATATTTATATTCATATTTATATTTATATTTATATTTAAAATTTAATTCAATTAATTATTTTATTTTTGATATATTTACTTATTTATTAATTCAATTTTATTTCAATTTATTTATTTACATTTTTTTCATATTGATATTTTGAATTTAATCAATCAATATATTATTTATTTATTTCATTTTATTTTTTCATATTGTTTTTATATTCACATTTTTAATCTAACAGATTAATTTATTTTTTATTTTTTATTTATTTTTTAGTTATTTTTTATTTATTTTTTATTTATTTTTTATTTGTTTTTTATTTGTTTTTTTGTTCTTTGTTTGGTTTTTGTTTGTTTTTTGTTTGTTTTTTGTTTGTTTTTTGTTTGTTTTTTGTTTGTTTTTTGTTTGTTTTTTGTTTGTTTTTTGTTTGTTTTTTGTTTGTTTTTTGTTTGTTTTTTGTTTGTTTTTTGTTTGTTTTTTGTTTGTTTTTTGTTTGTTTTTTGTTTGTTTTTTGTTTGTTTTTTGTTTGTTTTTTGTTTGTTTTTTTGTTTGTTTTTTGTTTGTTTTTTGTTTGTTTTTTGTTTGTTTTTTGTTTGTTTTTTGTTTGTTTTTTGTTTGTTTTTTGTTTGTTTTTTGTTTGTTTTTTGTTTGTTTTTTGTTTGTTTTTTGTTTGTTTTTTGTTTGTTTTTTGTTTGTTTT